>CM022702.1:46232755-46655868 GCA_012295165.1 Asparagus setaceus | reverse complement strand
CAAGCGGGGGCTAGCGGTGGGCCCCCTCGGCGTGTGAGCTAGTGCTCGTTGTCTTGGCGAACCCCTTGCGGGCGTGCTTGGCGCCTGAGCAGGGTTGACTTAATAGGCGACGTTGGACTCTGTGGGAAGCTCATGGCGTGGGGCGACCTCGTCTTGGCGAGCTTGCCAAACCAGTACTTGAGCTCTTCGCGGGCGATTTCACTCGGCGAGGCGACCTCGGTGGCGAGTTCGTTAAGTGACTCTTAAGTTCTTGCGGGCGAGCTCCTCAGAAAACGACCCGTCTTGAGCGAGCTTGTTAGACAAGCGGTTTTAAGCGAACTTCGCCCGATAATTTGTTGCTTCGTCGCGGTGAGTTCATCTCTTTGTGGCGGGTTGGCAATTTTCCGCCTACAAGACCCTTCAAAGTTTTAGACCTAAATCAAGTTTAGATATGATGCGAAACACTTTGAATGAAACGAGCAGCCCAGCGTACGGCGCATCTAACCATCTTCATTATGGTTTGAGCTCTTCGGACGACTCTGGCGAGGTTTTGGCGAACTTCGTGCCAGGCGAGCTCCGCTATTGGCAGATAGGCCCGCCGTTCGCTAGCTAAAGGCGGTGCGTGCGTGTCGGATCATATTGAATGTGGTGCAGCGGCGGCAGCCAGCTTTCATGCATCGCGATCGGCCCGTTGATTTAGCGGCTATAATCGTTAAATGCGTTTAGGTGAGAGATCATGCTTTGAGCCAAATCTTGGCGCTTCGTCGCGGAATGCTAACCGTCCACGCCTCATTTGTGGCGTTCGATTTGAATTTGTCCGAATCGAATTAATTCTGGCGATCGATCGAGTGAGCTCTGATGAGGAAGGGTAAGAGAGGGAGAGGAAGGAGGGAGGACTTTTGGGATGTATGTGAATATTATGATGGTTCAAATTGTTGTTTGTATGGATCGATTTTAATTTATATATATGATTTTCGTGTGTATTATTGTGATTTATGGTTGAATTTTCATATATATGGTTGTAATTCAGTATATATGCGAAAAATTTGGTGTTTATGGTTGAATTATCGTGTATATTGTTGTGAATGTGGTGGAAGTTCATTATATATAACGGGTTTGATACTTTGGTGGAACATGCACAAACTGTGCATGTTTGTGTACACCTGCAACTTCACGGGATTTCAAATCCATTGAAGTTCTATGACAAGCCGACGATGGTTGGGCTCTGCGTGTTTCTTACGACCTGCTGACTTCAGGAGTTCCGTCACGGCCAGAACAGGAAGACAACGGTGAATTGACTCTCTGGTACAGTGGCCCAAACTTCACGGGAAATGAAATCTCGTGAAGTAAAGATTCGTGATCGTGGCCCCTAAACTTCCGCGGATTTCATTTCGAGTGAAGTTTTGGGGTTTTAATTCGAATATTCATACTAAACTTCACGCGAAATGAAATCGTGAAGTTTACCTTGCTATTTAAATTAACCGGATTTGTCCATGGCTGGCCGTCGAAAATACAAAATAAATAGAACATGTTATTTTTTGCAAATAAAAGTATAAATGGGTCTAAAATGAAAATTTATCCTAAAATGGTGGGGGAATATTTTGTTTTCTATAACCTTTTTTGTTGCTTGGAAAGCTATACCCATCAGTTCACCATTTTAAACTTGCACCTGTTAAGACCCCAAAACCGAACTCATTTAATTAAAACTCAAACACATTTCACTCACCTTCTTTGTCTAGGGTTAAGTTAGGATTTCAATTCAAAAACTTCATTGAATTTTGAATGGATTGATGTTGCGTTGGAGAGAGTGAGCTTGAGAAAGAGAATGGCGAGGGTGGGGTAGTCGGCAAAGCGGGCGATAGGGTCCGATAAGAGCAGTATAAGGAGGGCTATAATGGTAAAGAGATAGAGTGCTGGTGGTGGTGAGAGGGGAGGAGAGAGAGGGGGTAATAAGGTTATTATTCATTCATGAATAGTCTAAATTGGACCATGATTTAGGATTTGAACGATTGGGCTGATGGAATGAGTATTATCAAAGTACAATGATTTTGATGGACTAATTTTAGAAAAGAAAGATATAAGGGACTAACATTGAAAAATTGTTATTTTTAGATATTAGTCCCTTAAATCTTCAATAATTGCATATTAGTCCCTTAAATCTTCAATAATTGCATATTAGTCCCTTAAATCTTCAATAGTTGCATATTCGCCCTTGAATCTTTAAAATTGCATATTAGTCCCTCAAATCCTTTGGGGTCTAGTAAAATGGCCCTTCAAGTTAAATTTTGGGGCATTATTCCGTCAAATCTAACAGTTAGAGACAAAATGACTATTTTACCCCTTCTCAACCCATTTCTTGATAGGTTTATACCCAATACCCGTAAAATAAACTCAAACTCACCTGAATTCTTCTTCTTTAATGATCAGCTAAAAACTTAACCCAAAGTTGAGCATCATAAATGGTTGAAACATCGGAGAAAGGAGTAGTTTTGTGGTTGTAGGTTTTGGATTAGGAGTTAACCCAGTCAATGTTAGGTTTTTAAACTAAAATATTAATAGCGGGACCATGTTGCAAGTCCCTATCAGATTTGAGGGACTAATTGCAATTATTGAAGATTTAAGGGACTAATAGATAATTTTCAAGAGTTTAGGGACGAAAATGCAATTATTGAAGATCTAAGGGACTAGGATCTAAAAAACCCTAGATTTAATGCTTTCGGGTTCGGGTCGGGTGCCCGTTCCCGTCACCTGACATCGGCATTCTCTGTTCTCTACCCTCTTCTTCCTCAACTTTCTCGAATGGTTTATTCGCTGAATCAAATCCCAAATTATTTTTCTGAAGAGTTTAAGGGGTCTCCAACAATTGTCAATACAATTCTCAACGTAAATCACGAAACCCAAGAAATTTCTCTGTTAATTGATCAATTTATTGATTTTGTCCCCTTCCTCTAGCAGGCACAATGCTGAGGAGATCAACCCAAATTTTGATAAAACCCATAACAAACACTTAAAGAACTTCTCAATTAACAGTATAGTTAGAACCATTGCTTCAATTTCAAATTCTAGTGGGTTATCTGAGCTCCCAAGGAACCCGAAGAGTCCCGAGAGAAAGCCATTGGTAACAAGCATTAACGAGCTCAAGAGGAGAGGGAGACAAAGGAGAGAAGAGAGGAAAGAAGTTCGAGAGTTCGTGCTTAAGCCGCCCGAGAATGGGCTGGTTGTGAAGAGCTTGATACCGGTTGCACACCAGGTGTTCGATGCGAGGAAAGATCTTTATCGATGCGTTTCGGTGGTTTTGGAGAGCACCCCGGTTCATGTTTGCCGGTAAAATTGTTGTTTATTTGTTGGTTGGGGTTAGTTTTGTTGTATTTTAGTTTGAAGTTTACAGTTTTGTGAAGTAGTGTTTGTATAATTGATTGATGTAAGAAATGTTGATTTGGATATGGATAACATATCTAGACATAAATTTATATGCCATCTAAAATGTGATCATTTGTGCTTATTTCCATATGCTTATGACCATTAATCTCATTAATTATTTATGTATATGTATATATTCAAATTTTTATACAGATAGATAATAAGTAAGAAACTCCTCAAAATTTTTATTTAGTAAGACTAACATATTGCTAGTCAAGAATAATAATGGTATTGGTTTGTTATTGGCATGAACTATGTTTACTTTCTGCAACATGAGGACTTGGGCCAAATAGAAAAATCCTTTCTATTTTGGTTAGGTTAATCAGTTAAAATTTCTTGTGATGTTGATATTTCGGTTGTTGGTTCTAATGCAGAGCATGTGGAGAAGTTCATATTGGAAAATATCCTCATAAAATTCGTACTTGTGATGTTGCTGGGAGTCTTCAGACAAAGGAGCACAATTGGGAAGGAGGAGGAGGAATTGAGCATGTCCTTCCTGTAGTGAATTCATTTCATCTCTATGACAGATTGGGGAGAGCAGTTTCTCATGAAGAACAACTCTTAGTCGATAGAATCCCGGCAATCATGGAGTTATGTATACAAGCCGGTGTAGATATTCCTGAGTATCCAACAAAGAGACGGGTGTATCCTGTTTATAGTATTGCTGGAAAGATGATAGATTTTGAGCGGAAGTTCCCACGTGATTATTCAAGTGGAAAAGATATTCAACCATATGGGTTTTGGGCGAAGAAGAAAACCCCTGAGGATTGCAGTTCTCAATCATTATCATATGGTGCAAGCATTCAAGGTTTGGTATCTCAAATTTTTGGTATCTCAAATTATCTTTACTGCCTTGCAGAATTTAAGAAGTTATATCATGGTTCATATAGCTGTACTCATAGTCAGGTCAGGGAAAGTATGTTAATATTTATGATAATTGCTATCATGGTTCCTAAAATTTGGTTTATTTGTAGGTCTAAAAATGAAGAGGATGGTATTGTGACTCATTTTCTTTTTCATTGAGACTGCTAGATGAGGCCAATCTCACAACTTTTCTTAGACACCTGGACTCTCATCTCCTGTTTCGCCACATATTTTCACTTGACAGTAGCATAATGAAAGGTTTTCTTTGTGCTTCATTTGCCAATGCCATGCAGTACAGTAACATCTCCACTGAAGCTTCACTCTTGCCCTGATGCTGCATCTTTTTGTTCTGACATACTATTGGTTTGATACCGTTTCTTTCTGTGCTAAGTAATTTCTATGAGGCCTTTAGTTGCAAATGTGAAAATTGATTTATAAATAGTTTTCTTTGCCCAAACGAGGAATAACTTATTTGATTTGACAAATATTGAGGTATATTTTAGAGGCTTCCGCATCTGTTAGTGTTGGACACATCCACACACATATTTAAGTCCTGCATGGAATTTTCATAGGGAGAAATTTCCTACACAAACAGAAGTTCTAACTAACTTCACTACAATATTTGTCCCAACCTTACCTTTGTGACATCCTCATCACACATAACTCTGAAAATGGAAAATGAGAAAAAGGCTCTGGCCAACGATATGTTATGTATACTATTAGGGATATTTTAAGTAGCACAACAAATCTGGAGAAATTTTTTGTGACCTTAAGTTATGATTCATTTTGTGCAATAGTTAATGCTACATGGAAATACCATCCATAATGTGTGAAATATAAACCAATATTTAAAGATGTCATTTCCAACACAAGTGGAAAACCATGATCAGATTCTTTTTGTAATTGTGCTAGATCATCATGTCAAGCAACTTTCAAACATTGAACTTCCAAGGCTAGTTTATTGAAATTATCTCGATTTTGGAGCCCATAGGGACCTTAATGTATATCTTATAGTAATGTGGTTTCATATTCAGCTGTCTTCAGTATTTTATTTTGTTGGTCTTGTTTGACTTTGCTTTAGTGTCCCAGTAACACATTATGGTTCATTTTTTCTCTAGTCCTAGATGATTTTGTTTCTTTTCCATTCCTCTTTATTTATGAAGGTACAAGCTTAATATCAATCATAGATATATTAATATCTCAGGCCACCTTTCTGCTCTGTTTCTTTCTAAATTACTCTCTGACATTAGCTACCAAATAAATTCAGTTAGTTTTTAGGGTTATTCAGATATTAGTCCCTTAGAACTTCAATAATTCCATATCAGTCCCTCAAATGTTTGAAATTTCTTATAAGTCCCTCAAATCCTAAGGTTCTTGCAATTTGGTCCCTCAATGACCCATATACCCCTAACTTTATGTTCCCCCAAACCCCTCTGTGTTTAAAAAACATTACTTGAGGGATATTTTGGTCATTGAGGGACCAAATTGCAAGACCCCTTAGGATTCGAGGGATGTATGAGCAATTTCAAACATTTCAGGGGCTAATATTGGATTATTGAAGATTTGAGAGGCTAATATCTAAATAACCCTAGTTTATATTGCATCAGTACATTTTTGCTTTTTCTTGTCTGCACCTTGGCCATAGTGATAGTGTCTACCAAAAAATCTAACATCATGACCTTTCCCATATAGACATAGCCGAGTCGGGCATGAAAGCATGGTCGAAGATGCGCTCAGGTGCCCTAAAGCTCATGCAGAAGTATCCGGTCCAAACGTGTGGGTACTGTCCCGAGGTTCAGGTGGGGTCCAAAGGGCACCGTGCAAGGATATGCCAGGCTTATAAGCATCAGATGCGTGATGGGCAGCATGCTTGGCAGCAGGCAACAATAGATGCCCTGGTGCCTCCGGTGTATGTATGGCACGTGCCAGGTCATCACACCGGTGGGCCCCTGACTAACGAGATGAAGAAGTACTATGGGAAGCTCCCTGCCGTGGTGGAGCTCTTGGCACAGGCTGGAGCAAGTGTGGGAGAGGAGTATGCTCGGTTTATGAGGGAAGATGTTACTTTACCCAGATTAGACGAAGAGAAGTTGGTTGTGTGAAGCAGTGTTGATGAAGCTCGCGGTCAGAGCAGTGAGGTTAGATAATGCTAACAAAACTTTTTGTGTTAAATGATGAAGGGCTTTTGGTATATATAGACCTTAAATAATGTGCATTTGCAAAACTACCCCCAGATCTCAGGATTTGCAAAACTATCCCCAAATCATCTACTTTGGTAAAAAAAAAAAACCCCCAAATCAACAAGTCATCAACTTTTTTTTGATATGGTGAGTAATAATTTGAATATTTTTTCGATATTTTTACAATGCAGTAACAAATTCGCCTATCAAAGTTAAGGATTTATCGATTGGGGGGTATCTTTTTCCGAAGTTGATGGTTTGGGTAGTTTTGCAAATACTAAGATTTAGGGGGGGGGGGAGTTTTGCAAATATGCATGATTTAAGGGCTATATATATAAAAAAACCAATGATGAAAAGGGTGAATAAATTTCGTATTACACCATTAGGGGCAGAAACCCGTGACTGATGCCACAGATTCTCTGTTACTAGTTGCAATTGTTGTGTGATTATAGGTCAAGACGTGAATCGAGAAGTTATGTGGCCCAAAATGCTTTATGGTTTTCTTGATCTGTTACACCGTTAATTATAAATTGGAATACTGCTCCTCACCAGTTGTTCTCATCAAACATATATCATGATATACCTATTCCTTTTATTTCAGTATATCTGCGTGCATAATATAGCACATCATGAACTCTTTTTACTTGCATTGACATGACACTCTTTAAGTTTGATGGTGTGCATTTTCCATAAGGACGGTCTCATCAGTTTTGCATATTAAGAGATATCTGGACTAGGATCATAACTATACAACTGGAATTTCTTTCTGCAAAAAGTTCTGCAATTTCTTTCCTGATTTGTTCACATTATCTGTTAAAAGATCTTTTGATGCTAATATTTAATTATGGATTGTAATGCAGGGTACATTGGAGAAGTTTACTTTGGAAAATATCCTCATGAATGCTGGATTCTCGGAGTATCTGATAAAGGAGACGGGCATTTACTGCTTGCAACTGTTAGAAAATGAAATTATAATCCTAAATCTTCATCATTTCGGAGTATTGGTGTAGTTGAATGGACTTTTAAGATGATATTAGAACAGCCTAGGTTCAAATCCCACTTGGCCTTGTTCCAACTATATCAGTTTCTAGAGAAGAAGGAAAGCTCAGGCGATGTATTCTCCATCGTTCTCATCTACTGACAGTAATCAAGGTCTGTCTTGGTACTTTTATTGTCCCCTTATTTTTCTTAAAATGCTTTGTTCTCAGGTGGTACAACTGTAAGATATTTCACATTTAATCAGATGACGTATGCGTATCATTATTTGTGATATAATTTCATTCATGATATCTGTTATGTGGTCTGTATTTCCTGTCAACTGCATTTCTCTTATTTTGAAGTGGACACTTATATAAGTTGCAGTTACTAGGTCATCATGACAAATTAATTTTAAGATTATGGACACTTACATAAGTTGCAGTTACTAGGTCATCATGACAAATTAATCTTAATATTACACAACTAAGGAGTTCTATTCATGCATAAAATAGACAAAATAGGCCACTGAGACATAAAATTCATGACCATTAATATCCTCTCAGGGGAGAAATTCAATGTAAAGGAAGAAAATTGAGCAACCCCATAACTTGGAATTTGATTTTTCGGCATCTATTAGTGGCAAAAGATGTCAAGGCACATGACAAAGTTGGAAACCGTCTACATGATGTCTGTTGACTCGGCATACATAGATGATAACACTTAGAATATTGAGACGATTAGTCTATGGGCATACAGAAGTGACCCAGAAGATCTGGTGTCTGTGAAAAGACGATAAGGAAGAATTACCTCTGAGTAGTTCTATGACTATCTTCAAGAGCGAAAATCCAAAGACAGTTATAAATCTTCTCTAGCACGGGATCTCTAAAAGAAGAATTGAAACTTAGGAAAGATATGTAGAAAACCATGTCAGAGTGCTTCTGGTAGAGTGCATGAAAACTGCAGCACATGTGGTCAAAAACAAGAAATCTACCACAGTTGTAATTTAGATTCTGCTTACCATTGTGGAAGCTCTAGAATATTAAGCCAAATTGTAAGTCGTTTTCAAGTTTTTGGTTGTATGTATTATATAATCGCACATAATCATCATTCGACAACTATGACAACTAAGGTGATTTGGCACATCTTAGTGGGGGTGTGATGTAATCAGCACGGATGTAGATGTCGTGATCCCACACCTGGAAAATGCTATACATCAAGGATTGTTTCTTTTTTCAATGAATATATTGAGAAATGTTGTTTTGGATGAAATATCTGCTTGGTGGAATCCACAAGAAATTATGCTTCTGACTTCACAGATTTTAGAAGCCAAGCTCGAAGAGAAGCTGAGAGAGCCAAGGGAAGAATAAGAGTTAGAGAAGGCTTAAGTAGAGTCTATCTCCTGGGTATCAAAGGATAAATTCCTTATACTGGTAAAATTTTGTTTGACTATAGTTTAAGGGGTAAATTTAGCAATTATCATGATCTGGAAGATAATTTAAAAATAGCTAAGATCTGAGAGGATATAAAGTTAAAAGTCCAAATTAGAAAGACTTAAACTTTGACCCTTATCGCTGGCTAAATTATGAAAGGATAAGCCATTTCAAAAAGTTGGGCTGATGGGCTAGCCTTGGCACATTATTACTATGGACGTGATCAACGATAATATGCAAAGGGATTGAAGTTGGTGGAGTTCTTGGGTCAGGTTTATGTTGGAGAGCTTGAATCGACCCAACTGACTAAAAATGTTTCGGATTCTCAGTTTCAAACAAAATCTTTGCTGATTTGTGCTCCATACTAAAATCCCATTTCCCATTGATTTTAAGGCTATGAAAAGTCATTTCGAGAAGAAGAAAATTTAATGTTTTTTGTTATAACTTATATTTAAGTATTAACTATAACTTCTATGCATATCACTACTAATTATTTGTATAGTTTCTTTCCCGGTACTTTAAGTGCTATAAAAATGCTTTAATACCAATCTTTTGTGTGTTTCTCACATTTCATGCATAATATTCTCTCAACCCCTTGCAACATGCAATTAGCCATGTGTCATAGGTATTTATAAAGAGGACAAAAAATATTGCTATGTGTTTTCAACGCAAAGAGAAAAAGGAATTTCTGCCAACAATACGGAGTGGCAAAAGAGAAAATATTCACACTATGTGATATACCCTTAAAACAAAAGATATTTTATTCATAATACATGGACTTTACAAAACTTATAGACGAAACATAACACTATAAACTTCACTAAAAATCTTTATCGTTCCACCTAAAGACTAGAGATACTTTATTCATAATACATATTACAAAACTTATAGACAGAAACATAACACTATAAACAGCACTTAAAACATTTATCATCCTACAACATCTTATTCTAAGCAGACTTCGATGCTATCAATCTTCTCATCGCCACAAATTGGGCATGCATTGAGAAAGTCTGCACAGTTCTTACATGCACAAATATGTCGGCATGGCATGAAAAGCATACACGAACAACAAGAACCACATGACTTGCAAGGGGTAAAACCCCAATTCCCTCCTTCCTTTATTTTTCCTTTTTTTTCGCCTTGTAAAGCACAGAGAGAAGGACCAACATCTTCTTCATTTTTTCCATGACCTATGTTTTGCTGCTTTTGCATTTGTTCGTGTAGAGAAATTATTGTTTCTTCTTTTTCCACTGCAGCTCTTTTTCTGACCTCCTTCTCCTCCATTTCCCTTACGAAACACTCTTTTAGTGCAGCGATCTGATTTTTTAACATGTTTAGCTCCAGCTCCTTTTGTTTCAACAAGATCGCCATCTTATATTCAAAAACACTCGCTAAAGATGTCATATGCTGCCTGTTCTGTTGTAGGAGACCCACTCTTAGCCAATCATTCTATTTTAGAAACAATGTTATAGTTGTTAATAAATAAATTTAAAAAATCAACAAGGAAAGAAAAATTGAAAAAATACCTGTAACTTAAGGTATTGCTCCATCTCACGCCTTTGAGTTTCCATCAGATCTGCAAAAGAGTTAGATAAATTAAACAAGTTAGGATGATTTATCGGAAATCCAGAGCCCATGTCGATGTTAGGTGGAAGGGGAAGTAAGTTGTGATCATGTTGCTCTGGACCAAATTGATAAAAATCACCCCCAATTTGGTTCGAAGCATTGTTGATTGAAGATTGAAGCGAGATTGGGATATCCATAATTTAGATCAAGAGGTAGGAAAAAGGGGAAGAAAAGGGGAATGTTTGGAGATGGAGATTAAGGATAGAGAGAAGAGTTGTTGTTGGATGGTCGGAATGAACAAGGCGCATGGGTTTTTATTCACGGAAAGCTAAGCAAAAAGGTGGCAGAGCTGCTATCTTTATTCACACGCGTGGCCTTTCTTGACAAAAAATGGAGGTTGAGGTATTAACTTTTCTTTTTGTCTTTAAGGAGAATCTGTTTCAAAATTTGAAATACATCAATTAGTAAATCCACCGTTGTTGCCACCTAAAGACTAGAGATACTTTATTCATAATACATGGACTTTACAAAACTTATAGACGAAACATAACACTATAAACTTCACTAAAAATCTTTATCGCTCCACCTAAAGACTAGAGATACTTTATTCATAATACATGGACTTTACAAAACTTATAGACGAAACATAACACTATAAACTTCACTAAAACCTTTATCGCTCCACCTAAAGACTAGAGATACTTTATTCATAATACATGGACTTTACAAAACTTATAGACGAAACATAACACTATAAACTTCACTAAAACCTTTATCGCTCCACCTAAAGACTAGAGATACTTTATTCATAATACATGGACTTTACAAAACTTATAGACGAAACATAACACTATAAACTTCACTAAAACCTTTATCGCTCCACCTAAAGACTAGAGATACTTTATTCATAATACATGGACTTTACAAAACTTATAGACAGAAACATAACACTATAAACTTCACTAAAACCTTTATCGCTCCACCTAAAGACTAGAGATACTTTATTCATAATACATGGACTTTACAAAACTTATAGACGAAACATAACACTATAAACTTCACTAAAACCTTTATCGTTCCACCTAAAGACTAGAGATACTTTATTCATAATACATGGACTTTACAAAACTTATAGACAGAAACATAACACTATAAACTTCACTAAAACCTTTATCGCTCCACCTAAAGACTAGAGATACTTTATTCATAATACATGGACTTTACAAAACTTATAGACAGAAACATAACACTATAAACTTCACTAAAACCTTTATCGTTCCACCTAAAGACTAGAGATACTTTATTCATAATACATGGACTTTACAAAACTTATAGACAGAAACATAACACTATAAACTTCACTAAAACCTTTATCGCTCCACCTAAAGACTAGAGATACTTTATTCATAATACATATTACAAAACTTATAGACGAAACATAACACTATAAACTTCACTAAAACCTTTATCGCTCCACCTAAAGACTAGAGATACTTTATTCATAATACATGGACTTTACAAAACTTATAGACGAAACATAACACTATAAACTTCACTAAAACCTTTATCGCTCCACCTAAAGACTAGAGATACTTTATTCATAATACATATTACAAAACTTATAGACGAAACATAACACTATAAACTTCACTAAAACCTTTATCGTTCCACCTAAAGACTAGAGATACTTTATTCATAATACATATTACAAAACTTATAGACGAAACATAACACTATAAACTTCACTAAAACCTTTATCGTTCCACCTAAAGACTAGAGATACTTTATTCATAATACATGGACTTTACAAAACTTATAGACGAAACATAACACTATAAACTTCACTAAAACCTTTATCGTTCCACCTAAAGACTAGAGATACTTTATTCATAATACATATTACAAAACTTATAGACAGAAACATAACACTATAAACTTCACTAAAACCTTTATCGCTCCACCTAAAGACTAGAGATACTTTATTCATAATACATATTACAAAACTTATAGACGAAACATAACACTATAAACTTCACTAAAACCTTTATCGCTCCACCTAAAGACTAGAGATACTTTATTCATAATACATATTACAAAACTTATAGACGAAACATAACACTATAAACTTCACTAAAACCTTTATCGCTCCACCTAAAGACTAGAGATACTTTATTCATAATACATGGACTTTACAAAACTTATAGACGAAACATAACACTATAAACTTCACTAAAACCTTTATCGTTCCACCTAAAGACTAGAGATACTTTATTCATAATACATGGACTTTACAAAACTTATAGACAGAAACATAACACTATAAACTTCACTAAAACCTTTATCGCTCCACCTAAAGACTAGAGATACTTTATTCATAATACATGGACTTTACAAAACTTATAGACAGAAACATAACACTATAAACTTCACTAAAACCTTTATCGTTCCACCTAAAGACTAGAGATACTTTATTCATAATACATGGACTTTACAAAACTTATAGACGAAACATAACACTATAAACTTCACTAAAACCTTTATCGCTCCACCTAAAGACTAGAGATACTTTATTCATAATACATGGACTTTACAAAACTTATAGACAGAAACATAACACTATAAACTTCACTAAAACCTTTATCGCTCCACCTAAAGACTAGAGATACTTTATTCATAATACATGGACTTTACAAAACTTATAGACGAAACATAACACTATAAACTTCACTAAAAACCTTTATCGTTCCACCTAAAGACTAGAGATACTTTATTCATAATACATATTACAAAACTTATAGACAGAAACATAACACTATAAACATCACTTAAAACATTTATCATCCATCTTATTCTAAGCAGATTTCGATGCTATCAATCTTCTCATCGCCACAAATTGGGCATGCATTGAGAAAGTCTGCACAGTTCTTGCATGCACAAATATGTCGGCATGGCATGAAAAGCATACACGAACAACAAGAACCACATGACTTGCAAGGGGTAAAACCCCAATTCCCTCCTTCCTTTGTTTTTCCTTTTTTTTCACCTTGTAAAGCACAGAGAGAAGGACCAACATCTTCATTTTTCCCTTGACCTGAAGAAATGTTTATGTTTTGCTGCTTTTGCATTTGTTCGCGTAGAGAAATTATTATTTCTTCTTTTTCCACTGCAGCTCTTTTCCAGACCTCCTTCTCCTCCATTTCCCTTACGAAACACTCTTTTAATGCAGCGATCTGATTTTTTAACATGTTTAGCTCCAGCTCCTTTTGTTTCAACAAGATCGCCATCTTATATTCAAAAACACTCGCTAAAGATGTCATATGCTGCCTGTTCTGTTGTAGGAGACCCACTCTTAGCCAATCATTCTATTTTAGAAACAATGTTATAGTTGTTAAGAAATAAATTAAAAAAATCAATAAGGAAAGAAAAATTGAAAAAATACCTGTAACTTAAGGTATTGCTCCATCTCACGCCTTTGAGTTTCCATCAGATCTGCAAAAGAGTTAGATAAATCAAACAAGTTAGGATGATTTATCGGAAATCCAGAGCCCATGTCGATGTTAGGTGGAAGGGGAAGTAAGTTGTGATCATGTTGCTCTGGACCAAATTGATAAAAATCACCCCCGATTTGGTTCGAAGCATTGTTGATTGAAGATTGAAGTGAGATTGGGATATCCATAATTTAGATCAAAAGGTAGGAAAAAGGGGAAGAAAAGGGGAATGTATGGAGATGGAGATTAAGGATAGAGAGGAGAGTTGTTGTCAGATGGTCAGAATGAACGAGGCGCATGGGTTTTTATTCACGGAAAGCTAAGCAAAAAGGTGGCAGAGCTGCTATCTTTATTCACACGCGTGGCCTTTCTTGACAAAAAATGGAGGTTGAGGTATTAATTTTTCTTTTTGTCTTTAAGGAGAATCTGTTTCAAAATTTGAAATACATCAATTAGTAAATCCACCGTTGTTGCCACCCAAAAGGTAAACCATTGTGGAAATTAACATGAGAGGCTTGAAAAATAGTTTGCAGTAAGAAATCTGAAGGAAGATCCTCAATTGAATTAATTGTTTATTAGAAAAACCGCCACTGTCCCACCCACCTTAAGTAGATCAGCGGAAGTCTATGTTCATGATATGAACTTCAAGCCCCAATTTCTCATATATCTGAACCAAAGAGCAGAAAGAACAATCAAATTCAACATCTTAACCAGTTATTAGGGAACTGACCATATAGATCTTGCTAATAATGAGATCTATGACCTTGAAAGGTCTTTGAAGCTACAATTTAGTTCAAAAACATGAAATGCTTCTTATGTGATTGAATGCAGCTATATGTTTCTCGCGGAGCTCTGTGTTCTTGAATGCAAACTTGTGATGCTTAGATAAGGCTAAGTGGACAATAACTGTTTTATTCTCGATGAAATATGACCCTCAGAAGAAGTGTCCTGCTCCAGTGCAGCATTGAGTAATATCTAACAAAGAAGTTTAAGCTTCGTATATTAGTCTTGGTATGATCTAAGACAAATGACTTTGACCCCAGAACCACAATTTTATTAAGCTTGGTCTCATTTAGGAATGTCTTAAACCTTATGATACTCTTCCACCTCATTCTGTGTATAGGATAAGGCATTAACAAACATTTTACAAGTATGAACAGGTCAGCATATTAAATTTGTACCAATGTCAGAATTGTCAGATTGCTTGCAGATATAGGAAGTAGAACTAGAATATGAAACTGTGAAATTCTAGATAATAAAAGCAAGACAGATAAAGATGAGTTAATTTGTATTTAGTACTAGTGGGAAAATAACAAAATTAATATGTATAAAATGACACGCAAAATTTATATAACACTAGCTACATTTGTGAATTCCCATGTTGTGAAAGTTTTATTCATTATAGAACTATTTTATGTTAAAAGAATGCTCACATAGCCTTTGCAGGCAGTTTTCTATGGAAGTTTGGTCCCAATTTGGAAAGATAGGAATTGGACTTACCTCAAAGCCCAAACTATCTATATTATGAGAACTATGTGTCTACAAGGATTCAGGTAACATTTCTATGAGGATTCATGTAACATGCAGAATATGAAGACCTAGTTATTAAAAGATAATTCAATTTTTCTTGTCGGAAATTGAGAATAAAATTTCAATGCTCAAATAACCAGATCATTTATTATTACATCTAAATTTAATGATATAATCTCATTTAAGAGGTTCTACTAAAGCCTCTTTGCAAGAATGCAATCACCGCAATCCTGCTTGTGGGAAGACTACCCACTATAATCCCAAAAAAGGAAAACCTCATTCTAGATTTGGGAATAAAATGAAATTAATGCTAATTTTTCTTTTAATTGGAAATTTTAGGTTATTAGAGATTGGTGTTCACGCATTTAATTTCAACTAGTTGTAATATGAGGTTTATATGGACAGATTCTTGGTGATGCTTCTGTGATGTGTTTGTGGTGTGCAGTTGAATGGGATCATGAAGATACATACAATCAGAGAAGAATCTTTGTGGTTATTTATGCTCAAGAAATTATTATTAACCAGATAATTAATTAAAGACTGCTTAGATGAGCTTCGGCCAGGTTGTGCCTCTGGAAAGTAACTTTCCAACCTAAGATGACTGAAATGAGGAATGGAGCTATTTGGTTTGAAGTTAGCGCTAATTGCGGATTGACGCCCTGTACTATTACCCAATTGCTGTTAGACCCCTGTAGTTCAATTGTTGAAGAAAGACCCCCTGTACTATCACCCAGTTGTGAATAGATCCCCTAGTTAATTTTTTGACTCTATTACCCTCAGGAATTCTATTATTCAAATAACATTTTTATCTTCCTCTTAGGGTTAAAGAGTCAAAATTCCACTCAGGGGGTCTATCTGCAACAATATAAATACGGGGGGTCATTCTGCAATTGGGCGATAGTAGAGTGGGTCTTTCTGCAATTAACCCTTGAGATTATGCCTCCTTCAATTTAGTAAAGTAATGAAGAGATGCTACTTATTTATGATATCTGGAAACTGGAAAGTGGGCATTCAATCCTCTTTTCAAGAAATTGACAAATGATCTTGATGATTTCAACTTAGTCTTGATGGTAAGAGGGCTAGTTTCTTCACCTTTCTGTTGTCTACAGTTACATGGAAGTAATTTCTATATGAGATTGCTTAATAGAGTGATCAAGCTCCATATTGATGCTAACCTAGGACTTCAAAGTCTGAAGATTGAGAGTCAGGCTTTAATGTTTTGGAGAATATCCTCCGTTGCTTACCAGACTGAATCACAAAATACCGTTGGAGTAGAAATAAACTACGAATGCACATTTATATTATATATTCCATGCTTACTTTACAGGATGCATCCAAAGGAATGTAACAACAAAATATATAGCATAAATAGGATTTCTATGATTCTCGCATCTTTAAATTATTTCAGTAGGATATTTGGAGAACTGGAGAACTGAGAGGATTATGTAGGCTAAAGGGGATCACCTTCCTTGTCATTTTGAACCCAATGTGAGAAATATAATGAAGCAAACTAAATTTATAAATTAAAAAAGTGAGAAATATAATGAAGCAACTAAATTCATGTTAACAAAGGTGACAACCTATGAAGCATGAGTGTTTCCATTTATCAAATTGTATCCGGGTCAGACATCAACACTTCCTTACGCATTCCTCGGGTACATCTTGGACACTTCTCCACATGTCATTAAATTGATACGTTATGTGTTTTAACTTCGTATACCCATGTTGGAATCATTTCATTAATTATATATGTTATATGTGTACACTTAGTGTACATGTTGGATACTTCTTGGACACGCTCTACATTTCTTATGCACATTTTTGTGCACATCAGATCTTTGGTATGTTTATTCAGTTTCACTTGTATAGAAAACAGACTAGTAAGAAAAGGTTATCAAAAGATTGCCCGTGACAATTTTGGTACGTTTAACTACTCTGTAGAATGTTGAAGAGACAAGAATTCAAGTCAAAAATTGTAAAGTCATAATAATTTACGAGAGCATTTTACCATATGTGTATCACTTGTATGTCTTATATTAGTGGAAATACTTATCTAAACTTATAGGTGCAGGATGCATGTACATATAAACTTATTATTATATTATTGATTATTCTAGTGTCATGTTGTCTTGTCCTTCATCCTTCCATTGAGAACAGTTACGAATATAATTATATTTTTCATGTTCTACGCTGCTTTTGAAAATTTGATAATATCTCTACATATGTTCCTCTCTTTCTTTGCTATAAAAGCATTATTCACATGATCCACTATCCATCTTCTATCATCATAAAGTTCAGATAGTTTTGTGATATCAGACATTTTCTCTAGTACCAGATCTGGCCTTGTACGTGTCTGAAAGATAAATCACTTATACAACTACCTAATTATTTGCTGGAATTCAGAAAAGATTGATATTGTAGCTTACCATATACTGAGGGCTTTCAAATGGGATGCCTAGTGCATCAGCAACTGTTTTAGCCATTTGTGTAGCCCGTGAAAATGAGCAAGAACAAATACAAACATTTCCGCTAGGTTTTTTCCTTGAATTCCCGTATGTTCGAAATTTGTTTTAGCCAGATACCTGATACCTAGTAGCCTTAGAACAAATTAAACTTCAAAACCCCACACACGTGCAACACGCAGGGAGGATATTGTTTTTCCACACCATAATACTACCAAGGGCTTAGCAATAAACTTACATAGTGAATCCTTATTCTGAAAATCAATTTAAACCCATGCATAATGATGTAGAACGCGTGGTGAACGAATTCATGGAGCACTGAGTCTGCTAGAAGCCAAACGTGGGTCCCAAATAAGCTGTTGACTTAAGCTAGCACGAAGAAAGGTCGTATTCCCAATCTGGAAGGAGTCTTTAGACCTTTAATATATGTTTTTCATGTATCACGACAATACAGAGCTAAGCAGATTGGCACATTCCTGGAATGCCAATCAGAGTGGCAGATTCCTGAAATTCCTTCAATAGTACGTTCTTAGCAATTTTTCTATTTTTAGTAATAAATTTAGAGCAAGTTTTTTGGGTAGCAAATCAATTTTGAATTTATTCAAATTTGACCGATTTGTATCTTCTATCATAGGGAGTATTTTAGGGCAGTTTTTGATGTTTTTTATTTTTGTAAATTCTATACTATTAGGAGTCTATTGCATGTTTCTATTTAAGGTGAGGATTGTAAATTAGCGGTACTATTTTTTTTATCAATTATATGTATCTCTTAATTCTTTGCGGATTCAAAGTTCTCCATGGTGTCGAAGTTCTTGTGGATTTGAAGGTTATCTTTTTCATAGATTCGGAGAGTCCCTTGGTGTGGATTCCAAGGTTCTGCATTTGTGCGGCATCACATGAGCACATTGCAACTAAAATTAAAACAGATATACTCCAATTCAGATAGACCAATTGCATTGTCTTTTGCATGGTTTTGTTTAATACTTATTTTTTTTCTCTCTATGAAGTGGCTTGTAGACTATTTTGCATGAAACAAAATAGACAAGGAATGTCTATCCCATTTTATTAAATATTGATACTACCATGTTTCTTCTAATTTTTGATGTATACAGGTGTTTTAGACAAGTTCATTTCACTGTAAAAGAAAATCTCCAAATTTTGATTTCCATGTATTTAACCAGTGCATGGCATGGATACTTATCCTATAGTTGGATATCGGACAGAAAATTTCTAAGAAGCAAGAAAAGGTGTCATATGTACATGTGTATTCGTGTGCGAATGCGTATAGTATCCCTGCTACTTTTGTATGCTGATTTAGCCCTCTTCTGAAGGTATTCTATGATCAAACTCTTGCTTGGTAGTATCTGAGTATGTTCTTTAAAACATCTTAATACCCTTCAAAAGATTGAGAGACAAGTGCATCATTTAACTTCATAGCATATAATTGCATCAGAAACCCTTCACCTTATTGCCTCATAAATGTTTGTTATGTCTTTATCATGCCACCAATTTGGGACTTTCTAGAGTAAAACACCCTATCATGCTCTTTGAACCCCATCATAGTAGAAATGATTAATATTTTCCTGTCTAGTTTTGAATTAATGAAGTTAATTGATTTTGAACCAATTAACATAATGACAGCTTGGTTTTTGAATTAATGAGGTTATGAATTGATTCTTAACCAAATACAGGCTTCAATTCCTTCTCTTTGTGAATGCAGCCGCTTGTTCATTTCTCATCACAACCAAAGCATTGCCCTTGACTGTCATTTTTGGATGTTTCTCTGCCAGTATTTGAAGGTGAAGTATTAACTGCTCCTCATTTACTGAGTGCTTTTATTTCTACTCCTCAGTTGCAATGGTTATCTTCATGTGGCCTAACCAAAGATACCACCTCCTTTAATGTACTAGTTCTGGCTGTCATGACCTCAAACTTGGCCTCAAAGCTGAGACCACTAACAAATTATGTGCATAATATACTTGTTTGGTAGCTTATCCACCATCTCCAATACTTGCTCAAACCTCTTAATGGGCTTATTTTTCAGAAGCTTGTAACCTATGCTAATTTTTGTTTATTTTTTCAGCCAGAAATTTGCGCAGGTCCCCTGTCAAACCTGCCAATTTTATTTATTAATGCCAATAATAGCCATTAAAAGCTTACAAAAGGAGGGGGGTCTTTAAAAATTTTGAACATGTGAAAAAGCAAGATATTATAACACTTGTTGTCCACATATTCCCGAGATCCCAAAAGAAAAGGAAATACATGTTGACAAAACTAGCTCAAGTATAACATGCTCCTCGAACTGGTTACTCGTGCTTTTTTTTAATGTGATGCAAACCCCAAGAATCTTCCACGAGAGCCAATTTAACATCCTGAGCTAAATTTAAACCATCAATATAAAATTGAACTTCATTTCTCAAGCCATGAGCCACCAATCTATCCGCAACAT
Organism: Asparagus setaceus; assembly: GCA_012295165.1. Lineage (NCBI taxonomy): Eukaryota > Viridiplantae > Streptophyta > Magnoliopsida > Asparagales > Asparagaceae > Asparagus > Asparagus setaceus. Next base: position 46,635,519 of record CM022702.1, on the reverse strand, counting down.
AGTTTGCTTCTCTAAACACATGCAAGATCGAGTAATACATATCGATATAATTTCTATCCAGATTGCTCTATAATTCTAGTGCTTCGGAAAATTCTTTTTCAGAATTTATTCAAGAATCTGAGAATAGGATTTAATCCTAACAAGCATTATACCATTGTCTCTACAAAGATGTCATCCTTCTTTAAGAGCCATCAGTTTCATCCAAAAATTTGTACCATTGTCGAAAAAGAAGGAACCCACCACCACCAAAGAACCCAAGCTATTGCTTATTATTGCATCTTCACCATAAGCTCTAGGATTTTGAAGAGTTAACCATCCGTATTCAGTTTGTAGAGAAAAGTAACTGCAGGCTTACATTTTACAAGCCAAAAAAAGGCTCATCCCTCACACCAAAAGCAACCAAAGCTTTGTTCTCTGATCTCGTGCAAGGTGATTTCGGAGAAAAATATATTTGATAGATTTTTTACAAGTTGTATTTTGTGGCAGAAAATTACCATAAGTTATTAAAAAAATCGGCACGTTAGTACCATCGATCATGCAAATGTGAAAACTTTCACCCAAAATTTTCTCTATGATAGTTACATATTAATTTTAGAGCTTTTAACTATTAGTATTTGTTAAATTTGTGACTAAATCAACCAAAATTCTTTTTCAAACTTATCTTAATTCCACTTTAAAATAAAGTGAAGATAAGTGTAATGATAAATTTAACAAAATATTAATAGTTAGAAAGTTATAAAATAAACATGTTAGTGTCATATGAGAATATTCAAGTGAAAATTTTATGTTTGCATAATTGAGGGTACTAACATACCAAAATTTTGAACAATTTATACTATTTTTCCGCCATAAAACATAACTTGAGGTATATAAGTGATAGAACGGAGAAACTTTGTGGTACTTAAATGCAATTTAGCCTATATATTTTCTCTAGTAAATAAAGCATCAAGTAGAACTGTCTTAACATTATGCTAAAGATTGATGATCAAGAATAAAGATCACCAAATTAAGGTAGACATAAAAAGGATAACATTTTGAACTCTAGAAAAATTATCCAACAACCGTCCAAAGTCTATTAGATCTTTGTATTGTTGACATATCACTCTCCAAACAGCCAAGTAATTGATTATAACTATAAGGAATTCATATTTTCAAGTACTTAGTTAAATAACACACAAAACAGTCAAAATTCCATCTGATGAGATTATATCAAGAATATTTCAATAATTCAAATTCATACGGACTATTTTATGTAAATATTTATCATCAGTAGACTTCAGCTTTTATTTTTAGAATTGTGTAGTTTTATATCAATAATTTTTCTCTCAATAATTGTGTCTGTTTGATTATGTTCATTAGAAAAGAGAGGAATTTCCGGAAAACATAAGAGACTAACAATAGCTTGTTCTCTCCCAGTACGCAACAGAGACCACGACGTGTCTGTTCTATCATGCCGGCGACACTCTTTTGTCATTTTATGGTACGAAAAAGCTTTAAAAAAAAAAAACCCCCTATAAAGGAATCTCTGTAGAAATTTATACAGTAGATGAGAGGAAGTTGATGTCTAGTATAACATTAATCTTTATATACATAAAATAACTCTAAAATTATCAAATAATTATGATTGTCTATCAATACTGTTGATATCAAAATGCAGTCTATCATGACAAATAGTCTTTAAAATTATCGAATAATCTCTTGAACTTTAAAATTATCACTTAATCCGATTAAGTTTCGAGCTTCTCGAAAAACCCCTCATCAAAGATTTTCCAGTTTTGCAAAAAAACCCCCCCAACAGCATTAGCCTTATCTTTTAGCGGGCGAACCCCCCCTTCCCACATGCAAAATGTTGGGCCCCCCACGTGAACAAAGGGGGATCAGGTCCCCTAACCCAGCCGCAAAATTGGGGTTTTGCGGGGTAAAATGATTAAAACTGATATGAACAATGCGCTTTTTTCCCCTCATCCAGGGCATTCTTAATGTTTAGGAGAATTGTCTATCAAAGATGGCCAAACTTAAGAGGAGTTTTCTGAAATTAACTCTTCCTCTTTGGCTAACGACTCCTACGATGGGGACCATGAAAAGGCCAACAACTCCCTTAAGCGCACAAAGACTTTGTTGTCATTTTACTAGCTTAACTTGTTTCACAAAAGTCATCACCATTGAGAATGCTCTTCCACAAACCATCACTCCTCTTACTCAGCAGCTTGCTGAGAACCAATAAGCTTAGCCCACTGATCCCCGCCCCTTTGCTTTCCCTTGGAGCGTTCAATTCTCTGTCTCGTTCTTTTTCTCGAGATAATGAGCAATTTCAGGTTATTTTCTCAAATTTTTTTTGCTTACGTTTTCAAGTTCTATACTCTTTTAATTCAGATCGGTTTGCGCTCTGTTTGTAGAGAATTATTGGTCAGTGTTCAAAGCTATGAAAGATTTTGATCCTCTGTCCTTTACTTTGAGAATTGGATGGTTCTCTGCTTATAGAATGATTGTCATAGATTAGATTCTGTGCAATTTGTATGGGCATGAATATGAGGAAACTGAGCTTTGAAACACATAAATATTTTGGTGCATCTTCAAAATTGTGATACACTTTAGAGTAGATAAACTATCCCTTTGTAAACCCCCCACAAGTAGCATAGTGGTTGGGGATTGGGGCGTTGGCTTAAAAGGCCAAGGATGGATCAAAAGGCCAATGATCGATGTCTATCCCCAATTTCTAATTATTAGGCATTGAAACACTTATGCTATTTATCTGGGCTTGGGCCTGGACTGTGACTTGAGTGTGTCTTCTTTAACTGGTGCATATACTTAGTGATGCGGACTAACCAGTGCGACTGCATGTAGGTTTGAGGGATCAGTGTATAGTGGACAGGAATTCCTTGATAATTTCTCTATAAATTTATGAAAGAATTTTATCCTCTATTCTTCCTTTAATTTGAGATTTGGAAGATAATCTTTGTAAAGCTATGGCATTTAGAATGATTGTGATTCCTCAGAAAGTAGGAATAAATGCAATTTACGAGGATATTGATGGTGGATACCATAAACATATGAATAAAATAAACCTCTAAACACAAGTAGCTTCTGTATCTTGTAAATTATGATAATTGTAGGGTATATCAGTACTAAAATTTTGCTATGTACAACTACACATGAAAACAAACACTATACTTGGCAAGGAAATAGTATTTGACAAGGCTACTAATTGTTTTCTTGCTTATGAAGTTGATTTGGTTTGGTAAGAAAAAGCAAGATTAGGCATAATGAGGATCTTCAATGGCTAGTTCAACTAAGGACATGACTGAGTGTATAGTTAAAGATTTTGAATTCTGTGGACAGTTTAAGATCATGGTGGATAAAGTCTCTATTTTTGGCACTGAGATACTTTTAGGATAAACTTTGTCTCATTCTTTGCTGTGTGTTTGTTAGGCTATCAATAGAAATGGTATTGTAACAATGTATTCTTCAGCTCTCAATTTTCTTAAAATTTTGACTTTTGGTCTATTTTTTTTATTTTTTTTTGCCTATATCTTCTGAATGCTTCTTGCAGAGCATTCTTTCCTTCTTCATATTTGCTATGAATTTCTTGGCTTACTTGAAATCTATCTGATTCTAATAATTTATTCATTCATTTGGTACACTGAAACTCAGAGAGATCGAGGACATAGCATCCGTAACCCTGCAAACTACATTCCTCTCACTCCCCTCAGCTTCCTTGAGCGTTCTGCACTCGTCTATTCCAATCGCCCTTCGGTAATCTACGGGTCTCACATAGACACATGGATGGAGACCCGTCAGCGATGCCTTCGCCTTGCCTCTGCCCTCAACAGGTTGGGCGTTTCTCATGGCGATGTTGTAAGTTCATTCTCTCTCAATATTGTTTCTATGTTTGGATATTGGGTTTTTTTTAATTGAATTTATTTCCAGCCTTGGTAATCCCCTAGTGTTTCTCTTTTCTGTTTAAATGTATGAAGTTTAAGAGAAACTATTGAGCTAGGGAGAAAATGATGTGTACCCACAGCTAATATTTGGTTCATGATTAGTTTCCTCGATGTACTGATATTTTCTTTCTTGTACTCGTACCTGTCATCTCATAATTATGCAGCCAATTGGTTTTCATCCCAAAAAAACATGATCAGTATTTGACTTCAATTCTTGTACCTTTCATTTGACTTCAACTCTTGTACCTATCCTTTTATGCACATATCATGATTATGCAGCCAATTGGTTTTCAGCCGGCTAATTTGTGAATCCAATTATTTGCCTTCTAGGCTGTATACAAGGCTGCAATACTTTCATGTCTCTTTTCCTGTCATATTATCTCCAAGTAGTTAGTACTCTCATCTGCAGATAAGTTTCAGCGGTTCCAGATATATGATTCTTATGTTGTTCGTCAACCTAGCTGAGTGCATCTCTATAGCGAGTCCACCGCTATGCTTGAGAAAATTATACATATGCAAAATGAATATAGTGTTAGCTATGCAGCATTAAAATAATGCTACCAGTATCAGCCTCTAAAAAGCTGTTAAGCTCTGAGACTTTAGTCCTCAATAAGTACACAGAAGAACATTTTTTTCACTCCCAATTTATCTAAAAATTGCCTAACAACACAAAGCACAGATATCTGGAGCCTTGTTAAAGGAATATAATGCGTTCGTTCAAAACTAAAAATATACAGGGATAATCATTTCCCATCCTCTGATCTACATTATTACCTTATTTAAACAATAAGCATCAAAGCATGACAATCGAACATGAAAATGTATTATGTTCAACCAAATTTGACATATATATGGACTTCTACAAATATGCTTAAGATTGAACTTGCAATAGATCCCTAAATGATCAGGTATTTGTTGGTTTCTCAATGAGCTTTCACAATTTAAGTAACTTTTGCCCCCTAGATCTGCATGTCTGTTTCTCCTTCTGTCAGAGTGTCTCCATTTATCTGTGCAGCGGGTCCCAAAGAAAGTTTCTTTGTTAGTAACTTGCACGATATCCATAATAGAGCTTCATTTTCACAATATATTCGAAACTTATTGGGTGTATTTATGCTTCTTCTTAGTTACTTAGTACAGTCATGTCCTGATCAATTTCGATTTCCTAATCGATAAACTGTTTGATTTTCTTGAAACAGGTGGCTGTACTTGCTCCCAACATTCCAGCAATATACGAGCTCCACTTTTCCGTTCCAATGGCCGGAGCAATCCTTTGCCCTCTCAACACCCGACATGACTCTGCCATGATATCAGTGCTCCTAAAGCACTCCGGAGCAAAACTCCTCTTTGTTGACAACCAACTACTTGAAATAGCCCAAGGTGCACTCAAACTTCTCTCCGGATCCAACACAAAGTCTCCTCTTTTGGTAACAATCCCAGATCCTCAATCACTAACTCCATCATCTTCCATGGACTATGAAACCCTAATCTCGACTGCAGACCCGAAATTTGACATCAAATGGCCTTCTGATGAATGTGAACCAATATCGATAAACTATACCTCAGGTACAACTTTGATAATAGTTAACTCAACTGAGGAGACAGCCCATAACTTGAACTGAGTGAAAGAATATGATTCATGCACCTGATCCAAAAGAATTGGAATAAAAACTCTGTTGTTGTTGTAGGTACAACTTCAAAACCTAAAGGTGTCATCTACACTCACCGAGGAGCATATCTGAATGCAATCGCGACGGTCTTGATGCATGATATAACCACAATGCCCGTGTATTTATGGACGGTGCCGATGTTCCACTGCAACGGTTGGTGCCTCGCCTGGGGCATTGCCGCTCAGGGCGGGACCAATGTCTGCATTCGACAGGTCACGGCAAGGGCAATCTTCGAGAACATTGCTCTCCACAAGGTCACGCACATGGGAGGTGCACCTACAGTTCTGAACTCGATCGTGAATTCCAAACCCGATGATCGGAAGTCACTTCCCCATAAAGTGGCAGTGATGACCGGAGGTTCACCGCCACCACCTACTGTTTTGTTCAAGATGGAGGAGCTAGGGTTTAGTGTCACACACATATATGGACTCACCGAGACCTACGGGCCTGCCACATTATGTACATGGAAGCCTGAATGGGATTCTTTATCTCTAGAGGAGAAGGCGAAGGTAAAAGTGCGACAAGGGCTTCAACATACTGTGATAGAGATGGATGTGAAGGATCCTATTACGATGAAGAGTGTACCGTTTGACGGTAAAACTATCGGAGAGATTATGTTTAGAGGAAATACCGTTATGAGTGGGTATTATAATGATGAGGAGGCTACTAACGAAGCTTTGGCTGGTGGATGGTTTCATTCCGGTGACCTAGGGGTTCGACATAGTGATGGATATGTGCAATTGAAAGATCGGGCTAAGGATATTATAATCTCCGGCGGGGAGAATATAAGCACGATAGAGGTGGAGACAGTGATATCTGAGCATCCGGCGGTGCTTGAGGCGGCGGTGGTTGGGAGGCCGGACGAACATTGGGGGGAGACGCCATGCGCATTTGTGAGTTTGAAGGAGGGGTTTTGTGTAAATGGTGAAGATATTGTGAAGTACTGCCGTGATCGTTTGCCACATTATATGGCGCCAAAAACTGTTGTGTTTGAGGAGTTGCCCAAGACTTCTACAGGGAAAGTGCAGAAGTTTGTGCTGAGGGAGAAGGCAAAGGCTATGGGAAGTATTTCTCAGAATTGTGCTGTTAAGGTTTGATTAATGTGTACAATCATTCTTTGAGATCTTTAACTCAAAGAAGAAGGGAGGAAAAGAAAAAGAAAAAGAAAAGAAAAGAAAAGAAATGAAAACTCTTTTTCTGGAGTTGTTGTAAATAAATTAGTTGGCTATGAGTAGCCATGGAATGAAAACTCTTTTGGGTTCTCTGATAATTATAGATTGGCTAGTTGATGTGATTCCAGCCATTCTGAACAGCAAACGCAGGTATACACAGGTATACTCCTTTAGGAGCTAAGTGGGCTACGATACAAATTAAATAATGTACGGAAATTAAAGAAAGCACCGGACCGTTGCTATTAGCTAAGAATTGAATTGGAAAAGACCCATATAGCATAGTTCATTATTCCTACCCTCATTATTGCTGGCGCAATGAGTATAAATAGACAGAATTGAACTGGGGGGATTTTGAGTTTTTCCGGCTGTGACTCTTGTTAGATGACTGAATGAATGCTGATCTTAAAACATTAATCGGCCTATTCTGTTGTAACGACCTGTTTATGATTGGCATCGAAGCCAATAGGAGCGAATAAAGCTCGATCGAAGTTCAGTCGGATACAAAATCAAGAAGCAACTCAGCATCAAGTCGAAGGTTTCGAGCCTAGTTTGGTCGAGGTCATTGTGAGTATGACCCTAGGCAACCGAGCTCGGTCAAGTTTGTGACTTTCCGCAACCAATCTCAATCCAGTTCGGTCTGCTACAATACTATTTCGAGATTTGGATTAATCCTGTTTTACATGGAATCCTCCTTGGGGTTGTTTGAGAAACTTTGCATGGGCTTAACTCCATTTAATTAGGAACTTCCAACACAAAAAGCAAGAAATTAATAGAGAAAACATTAAGAAAAAGAAGAGAGTAATACTCTTGTGAGAATTTGCAAGAGAAAAGGGTGATTAGTAATCTTCTTTAAAATATAGTAAATATCCCTCCGCATCTTCTGTTGTGTAGGCCGATTATGCAACTATGTAAAATCTCGTGTTTTGCGGCGATTACTATTTAGTTTGATTGTTTGTTTATCTAATTTTGTTCATCATAATGCATTAATCACTAAGAATTTACAACAATTGGTATCAGAGCCGATAGTTGATCAAAATACTGGATTCTCTCGGGCTTTAAGGTTTATTCAAAGAGGAGTTGGGGCTTCGAACAATGATTACCAAGAGGACACGCATACGCCCGCGCGCGCACACAGGGTGAATTAGGTGTAGTAGTTATTGTCACCAACTTTTTTAATAGTCCTGTAAAATCTGTTTAAGGGTCTTTCATTATCTCTGGATCTCAGTTAGCCGGATAATAATCATGCATTTAAGTATGGATCCCAAATAGATAGTTTGGGTCACATCCCACACATCCTCATCATCTTCAAGCCATTATGCAAGTAAGCGGCAAGATATAACAAGAAATAATCACATACAACTCGGAGCCCAAACAAACCAAACTCAGACAATTAAAAGGGTTTGATTAGCATCAACAAAAGTGGCCTTTAATCCGATGCATCAGAAACTAATTTCTTTAGTGTTTTATGCAATTCTAGTGTACAGCAGATCTTTTAGTCCTGCTATCAGTCTCGAACAAGCTTTCCCGTCCTTTAATGTACCATTTCCTTGGAATCTCACTCTCCTAAATAATTACGGTGCACGATCTGAATCCACTATAAAAACCCACCCATATTCTCACGAAAATCCCTACTCTTCTCATCTCAATCTCTGATAAACAAAATGGAAGGCAAAGGAGTGTGGATTGTTGGCGCAGGTATCAGCGTCCTGACCGCGCGCAAGTACCTCCTCTGGAAGGGCTTCGTCCCCACTGTCTCCGAGGCGGGGCCTTCCATCGGAGGCTTAAGGACCCGCACTCTCTCGTTACGTTAACCTGCCTCCAGTCACCACGCACGGTATTCCAGTTCTCAGATTACCCGTGGCCAGCGGAGGTTATCCCCCATAATTTGCAGGCAATAGCATACCTCGAGTCATACGCGCACGGCATTTCCTAGCGCTGGAGCTTGTGAGGTTCTCGAGGAAGGTGGTCGACATTGAGTACGTCGGCTCGTTGGAGGAGGAGATTATGACGTGGGATATATGGGCAGGAAAGGGAGAGGCTCGTTGGAGGAGGAGATGATGACGTGGGGTATATGGGCAGGAAAGGGAGAGGCGTTTGGAAGTGGGTGCTGTAGAAGGGTGTGGCACGTGAGAGTGCAGCATGGAGACGATTGTGAAATTGAGGTAGAGATTTAATTATGGAATGAGTATCATACTTCATACAAGAGGATTCTCTCATATGTGATACTAGCATAAACCCCCGCGTGACGCGGGGGAAAGCAAAGAATTCAAACACCATTTAAAGAAATGGAGATGCATTTTTATAAATTGATTTCATTCAATAATTATAAATGTGGGAATAAAATTTGACATTTCCAGAAAAGAATTAACAATCTAATTGTCTACTGTTTGTACCAAAGCTTAAGAAATTTTATTTATCATTAGCTTCATACTTTATCCATTCATGAAGATTGCACAGGTCATCCAGAATTTAGTATAGCCATGAGGACAATTGCTTGCATCATGTAGTAAGTCATGGCGCATTTATTTATAGAGATGATGTTAATCATAAAGAGCTACCATTGATTATTAGTGTGTTCTCGAGAAGTTTAGGATGAGAGAAGGAAGTAGAAAAGGAAAATGATGCATAGAAAATTGTTATAGAAAAGTTTTTATTGTGTAATGGTTACGCATAACAACAAAGATCTAAGTGTTACTCGCATCAGAAACTTATGAGTAGTGCAATTATTATACTGAAACTGCAAAATGTAGTATGAATGTACACAACTGTTTGTGCAGGAACTACTTGATTGCAGTAAAATCTATTTAGAGATTGGATAATATTATAGAGGATGCATTAGCTTGGAGCCTGATTCATGAGAACAACTATTGGTGAAATTTAAGACAAGAGCGCCTAAATGCATGTGTACTAATCACTGATTTTCATTTACAAGAACTCTTAGAACGCCAAATTATAGAAAACGCAAAGCAATTACATTATCTATTAAATTCAAGTTCTTTTACACTGCCCATTATGTATGCCGGTGGTTCTTTGATAAGAAAGTTCTAATTGGCTGTCAGGTTCTCCAATGCATTTTCTATATCCAATTCGAGGCTCCACCTATGATTCAGCATATAATGATCTATTTTCAGAACATAGCTTCAAATTTCAATGGATAAATTACAAATGCACAAGGCTATTCCCCCACCCCTACCATGTAAGTTGCACTAGGAAATTGAGTTATAGTTGATCTCCAGAGAAAATATACACGCAATAGAAAATGTTTTCCCAGTTGAGACATGCTATAATGAAGTATAATGAACAAATAACCATTCAAGTGTCTTTTCACAATTGAAGTAAGAACTATTTTCTTTTACATATCATTAACATTGTTCGCTGACAAACAAGGCTGAGGTGTCTTTCAGCGCTCTGCCTCATCTCAAAATTGGTCTTCAGAACATTAACAAATGAAGACTGAAGCCGAATTATTTTCAAGCCATCATGACACAACTTACTTGCATATTGTTACTAACAAATTTATAAGCCTAGGAGACCAATATTTCTATTTTAATGTTTCATACTTGTCCAAGTGACTGAAGCTTGGAAAGAATCAGTCAGACTACATTGCCCACTAAGAAGCCAAAAATCGAAAAAAGGCAGAACTTTCCAGAACTTACAAACGTAGCCATCACATCTCCAAGTTGCAAGAACAAGGAAGTCCGGTGGTATCACGATACGCAGCGAAGCCTCAAATTTGCCACTATACTAACTGTGATTCTCAAAGAAATAATCTCATGCAGAAGTTCCAGCTATCGTGTGCACATTCGAGCTCTGAGTTAGTGGCTTTTCTTGCATAGAAATATCTCATGGTACTTGGCTTTGCCCCATTAATTAGCAACTTCCTATTCTGCAACAAATTGATCGTTTTGGCTTCTGCTAAATAATGTATGAAAAAAATATCTCTATCAAGCTCTGATGCTAATATAAATAATAATAAGTAAATATTACTAGTTCAGAAAACAGAATGTAAAATCCTACCCGTTTCCATTTTCCTCCTTAACGTTGTGTTGTATATCCAAATTATATTCTTCCAAACCTACAAGCAGTGGTGGCACCTGAAAAACCAAATAACATGATCTAAACTTAGTAACAAAACAATAAACATTTTACTATTAGTTAGTTAAGGATAAGGCGGGATGCTGTTTTTTCTACCTTGTTATACAAGAATTTCATTCCTTCATTGCTCTTCAAAGCTTTCACTTTTGATGTCAAACTCTCTATAATAGCTGCAAGTTGGTGGCCAAAAAGAATCAGTCAGACTACATTGCCCACTAAGAAGCCAAAATCAAAAAGGCAGAACTTTCCAGAACTTACAAATGTAGCCATCACATCTCCAAGTTGCAAGAACAAGGAAGTCCGGTGGTATCACGATACGCAGCGAAGCGTCAAATTTGCCACTATACTAACTGTGATTCTCAAAGAAATAATCTCATGCAGAAGTTCCAGCTATCGTGTGCACATTCGAGCTCTGAGTTAGTGGCTTTTCTTGCATAGAAATATCTCATGGTACTTGGCTTTGCCCCATTAATTAGCAACTTCCTATTCTGCAACAAATTGCTACTGAGATCGTTTTGGCTTCTGCTAAATAATGTATGAAAAAAATATCTCTATCAAGCTCTGATGCTAATATAAATCATAACAAGTAAATATTACTAGTTCAGAAAATAGAATGTAAAATCCTGCCCGTTACCATTTCCCTCCTTAACGTTGTGTTGTATATCCAAATTATATTCTTCCAAACCTACAAGTAGTGGTGGCACCTGAAAAACCAAATAACATGATCTAAACTTAGTAACAAAACAATAAACATTTTACTATTAGGTAGTTAAGGATAAGGCGGGATGCTGTTTTTTCTACCTTGTTATACAAGAATTTCATTCCTTCATTGCTCTTCAAAGCTTTCACTTTTGATGTCAAACTCTCTATAATAGCTGCAAGTTGGTGGCCAAAAAAGAAACTGTCAAGAACTAACAGTAACAAAGCATTGGACATTTTCTGAAATAAAAAGGTGAAAAACCCCTGCTATCGTACGATTAGAGAAGATATAGACATTTAATGATTGCCAGTTCTAACATTTCAACACTCATCACTTTCTTGGTTAGAATTATTAATAACTTGGCTTGCAATTGAGAATCAAATCAAATATGGAAAAAATAAAGTCAAATTCATGCTCAGGATGGTCAACCGCAAAAAAAAGGCGATATCTCCCAATCCGGAAAGCAGAATTCAACATATTATATATGAAAATCGCCTATCTCGACGAGACGGAGCCATTCAAATTACCAGATTTTAAAAAATTCATCAGCAGCAGCGGTTTATGACAGAACTCTAAATTTAATTGATATATATTCAATTATTTGAAGGCCAAGCTAAATTCTAAGAAGCCCAAGAGCATTTAAGAGAAGTCCAAGAGTCTTAAATGAATTAAATATAAAAAAATAGAGCCCAACTCTCAAATATGAAATCAATAGTCTAGATTATTTTGAGAAATCCTATGGTTTTGAGGGTTGCTTGGGGCCTAAGCCAAATCCTATGGTTGTGAGGGTTACTTGGGGACCAAGAAAAATCTAAGGGTTGTGAGAGATTCTTGTTATCTATAAATAGAGGGGTAGAATGAGAGGTTTGAGTGTGAAATATTTTGTAAAATCCTTTTGGAGAGGAGGGTTACTCTTAATTGAGAAGACCTTCCAAATTATAATTTTTATTGCAATCAATAAAAGAAATATTTTCACCCCTTCATAATTCCTTTCTTCTCTTTGCCCAAGGATGAAAAGAGGATGAAGATGAAGAAATGAATATGTGGGTTTATCTTTTTTTTTCTTGCTTATTTTATGCTTTGTAGAGTAGATTTACATTCATGTCTTTACTTTCATGTCTTTACTTTCATGTCTTTACTTTCTTGTATTTATTTTGTAGATTTTATTTTTTTTAATTCACCTTGAGGCTAGAACCCTCTAGGGAATTACACTTTTCTAAATGTGGAGCTAATATTTGTGGGAACTCTAGAAATTATTTGAAACTAGCTTTATATCCAACTTATTCACATAAGATTGAGATTAGCTAAGTGGATCTATTCTAGATTCCTCATATCTTCAATTAATCCTTCATATTTTACCTTCTTGAACTTCCTCTTTGTTCTTGCTTTTATTTATTTATTTTATTTTTCTTTACGACTTTCTTTATTTTTCTTCACTTTATTCATCATTCCTTCTCCTCTCTCAAACTCATTTCGTTTTATTGGGAATTCTAGAAATTGTTTGAAACTAGCTTTATATCCAACTTATTCACATAAGAATGAGATTAGCTAAGTGGATCTATTCTAGATTCCTCATTTTATTCACCACTCTTTATTTTTCCTCTCTCAAACTCATTTCGTTTTATTGGGAATTCTAGAAATTGTTTGAAACTAGCTTTTATATCCAACTTATTCACATAAGATTGAGATTAGCTAAGTGGATCTATTCTAGATTCCTCATTTTATTCATGTTATGACAAATGATCCATCATATTTTATTGCATTTTATACCTTTATTATCTATTTTATTTGAATAAATATATCTTCTAATAATAATTTTATCTTAATTTATAGGTAATATAGAATTATTGAATAAGAGCCCAAATGAAGATTATTTCAACCCAAATGAAGATTATTTCAAGCCCAAAAGATCACGAATGAAGTCCAGAATGCCTAAATTCAAAGCCCACGATTAAGTTTAGAAGCAAAATCTCAATACTCATCACTTTCTTAGTCAGAATTATTAATAACTTGGCTTGTAATTGAGAATCAAATCAAATATGGAAAAAATAAAGCCAAATTCGTGCTCAGGATGGTCAACCGCAAAAAAAAGGCGATATCTCCCAATCCGGAAAGCAGAATTCAACATATTATATATGAAAATCGCCTATCTCGACGAGACGGAGCCATTCAAATTACCAGATTTTAAAAATTCATCAGCAGCAACGGGTTATGACAGAACTCCGAATTTAATTGATATATATTCAATTATTTGAAGGTTAAGCTAAATTCTAAGAAGCCCAAGAACATTTAAGAGAAGCCCAAGAGTCTTAAATGAATTAAATATAAAAAAAATAAAGCCCATTTCTAAAATATGAAATTAATAGTCTAGATTATTTTGAGAGATCCTATTGCTTTGAGGGTTGCTTGGGGCCTAAGCCAAATCCTATGGTTGTGAGGGTTACTTGGGGACCAAGACAAATCCAAGAGTTATGAGAGATTCTTATTATCTATAAATAGAGGGGTAGAGTGAGGGGTTTGAGTGTGAAATATTTTGTAAAATCCTTTGGAGAGGAGAGTTACTCTTAATTGAGAAGACCTTCCAAATTATAATTTTTATTGCAATCAATAAAAGAAATATTTTCACCCTTCATAATTCCTTTCTTCTCTTTGTCCAAGGATGAAAAGAGGATGAAGATGAAGAAATGAATATGTGGGTTTATCTTTTTTTTTTCTTGCTTATTTAATGCTTTGTAGAGTAGATTTACATTCATGTCTTTACTTTCATGTCTTTACTTTCTTGCATTTATTTTGTAGATTTTATTTTTTAATTCACCTTGAGGCTAGAACCCTCTAGGGAATTACACTTTTCTAAATGTGGAGCTAATATTTGTGGGAACTCTAGAAATTATTTGAAACTAGCTTTATATCCAACTTATTCACATAAGATTGAGATTAGCTAAGTGGATCTATTCTAGATTCTTCATATCTTCAATTAATCCTTCATATTTTACCTTCTTGAACTTCCTCTTTGTTCTTGCTTTTATTTATTTATTTATTTTTCTTTCGACTTTCTTTATTTTTCTTCACTTTATTCATCATTCCTTCTCCTCTCTCAAACTCATTTCGTTTTATTGGGAATTCTAGAAATTGTTTGAAACTAGCTTTATATCCAACTTATTCACATAAGAATGAGATTAGCTAAGTGGATCTATTCTAGATTCCTCATTTTATTCACCACTCTTTATTTTCCTCTCTCAAACTCATTTTGTTTTATTTTGCATATTCACATCCACTCTTTACCCTCCCACTTTCAATCTCCTTTGCTTTTATTTACATTTTATCACAACCACACTCTTAATCTCTTCACACTCACTTTCATTCTCATTTTGTTTTATTTGCACTCAATCATAACACTTTCTAATCTCTCCACATCCACTTTCATCATATTTTCACTCCTAATTGTCACACACACAACATAAGAACCAATTTAGATTAACTCATTACAACACCTTCCTCGTGCGATCGATAATTTTTATACTATAACTTGATGGTTGTACACTTACAACTTTAGGTTCATACACATTTATATACCTACCAACAAATTCCCAGGATAAATTAATATTAATCACACGAAAGAACATAAAATTATTGAGAATATAATAACACACAGATATACGTGGTTCGGTTTGAAGTCTATGTCCACGAGTGAAGGAGGAGAATAGCTATACTAACAAATTGTGAGGAATACAATATAAAGATTTTTCAATCACTCAATCCCAAATTACGCTCCAAAAAGCCTAATACAATCTCTCTCACAATCTCTAATAACTTAGAGGAACAAAAGAGAGCCAATTCTTGATTAGGGCTTCTCAAGAGAACCATCTGTTCTCTACTTCCAAGATTGATGATTCCAAACTCAACAGAAGTCCATGTCCTATTGCAGACAGGACCCTTAGTAAAGCAATTAATCACGAACTCAAATGGCCATGCTCTTAACCAAAAGAATGTCTGAACTAAAGTCTGACTCGATGTATTTGAGGCTGTCCTGTAGTTCGCGCCTTATTTTTATCAACTGAAACTGATGACAGTTTCTAATGGAACATAGGAGATTTATCAGAAGTGACATCACAGCTAATAATAATGTTAGGAGACTTCGAATCAGGACATCACAATCTAAAACCCTTAACACCTAATACATAATTTTGGAATATGCACTTCTTTGCTCGAGGCTCAAGTTTTCCTTGACTAATATGAACATATGTAGGGTAACCAAATATTCAAAGGTTAGAATAATCCGCAGGCTTACTAGACCAAATCTCCTCAGTAGGTTTATAATTGATAGCAGTGGATGACGACCGATTCACCAAGTAACAAGCTGTATTTACCACTTTCACCTAGTATTGTTGCCTAAACCTGCATTGAACAACATACAATGAGCCACTCTAGTATTCCTCTGCCCAGTATTCTAATAGGTTCTATTCATACATTTTGTCACTCCATTCAATTGTAGTGTACGAGGGACTGTGCGATGTCTAACGATTCCCTCATTCTTGCCGAATTTATTAAATTCTCCTCCACAAAAGTCAATACCATTATTATTTCTAAGACTTTTAATCAGCCTCGGTCTGCTTCTCTATCAAAGACTTCCACTGCTTAAAAGTCACGGACATCTCATCTTTATGTATAAAAAATAGACCCAAAACTTTCTGGAATAATCATCAATGAAGGTCAATAAATATCTCGAACTACCACCATTTGAGGCAACTTGAGAAGGTTCTCAAAGATCTGAATGAATAGAATCTAGAGTACCTTTAGTTTGATGCACTGCCATGCTAAAGATGACTCTTTTATTCTTTCCGAAGATGCAATGCTAGCCGAACCCTAATTTTATTGTATTCTGTCCACATAAGAGACCCTTCTTGCTCAACTTAGTCAATCTGCGCTCACTCATATGACCAAGCCTCATATGCCATAATCTAGTAGTATCTACTCCTGAATCGATGATGCAACTGTAGCAGAATCAGTAGCAATAGAACCATGTAAAACATACAAGCTGCCGATCTTTTTTTCTTTCATAACTATAAAAGAGCCTTTTATAACCCTAAGAACTTGACCTTCACCTAAAAACTTACACTCAAGACTATTAAGAGTGTCTAAAGAGATGAGATTCTTCCTTAAAGCTGGAACATGCCTAACATCAGTTAAAGTTCTGATGACTCTATCACGCATCTTAATTCAAATTATTCCTCTCCCATTAGTCTTGCATGAGGCGTTATTCCCCATGAGAACAACTCTAGCATCAATAGATTTATAAGTGGTGAACAAGTCTTGATTAGGACACATATGATAGAAACAACCTGAATCTATAATCCAAGCATCCAAGTTCCTGTTTCTTTCATCGGTAACTAACAAGATATCATCTTTAGCAAGAACAACTTTAGCGAAGTCCTCCTCTTCTTCTTTTTTCTTGTTCTTCAACTTGTAACAATCTGCCTTGATGTGCTATTTCTTCTTACAATATCCACTGGTCAGATTACTATGCTTCGACTTATATATGTTACCTCTAAAGCTTCTTTCCTCCGATCTTTCTCAAACAAACAAGCTATCATCTTTATCACCACTTTTCACTTGTGGTTAACTCTTTATCGATCTTCTCCTTATTCAATAAGTTTTCTTTGACGTCCTTGATGCTAATAGAATCTCAAACATTAATCATAGTATCCCTGAAGTGTTTATAGGAAGGCGGCAAAGAATGCAATAACAATATGGCTTGATCTTCATCATCGATCTTAACATTAATTTTACTCAAATTCACAGAACTAAAGTCACTAATATGAGATTTGATGGGTGTAACTTTCGATATCTGAAGTGTGTACAAATGCTGCTTCAAGAGGAGGCGATTAGTGAACGACTTTGTCAAATATAAATCCTCCAACTTAGACCATAGATCAGCGATTGTCTTCGTTGTGAGAACTTCTTGTAGAACTTTGTTTGTCAAACATAACTGGATCGCTGTGAGAGCTTTATCATTCAACTCATTCCAATCCTCATTAGTCATGGTAGCCGATTTCTTCGACTTCCCAAACAAAGCCTTCTTCAATCCGCACTTTGTGAACATGCAATCATCCTAACTTGCGAAATGCTAAAACTAATGTTGCAGTCAAAATTTTCAATATCCCACTTCATAGTGGTTGTTATCATCTTCTTGTCTGGTTGATAGTTGAGGGCTCTGACACCAATTTATTATGACAAATTTCCAAGATAAACTAATATCAATTGCATAAAAGAATGTAAAAGTATCGAGATCATGAAAACACATGGATATAAATGGATCGGCTTGTAGCCTACGTCCATAGGCGAAGGGGGAGAATAGCTTTACTAACAAATTATGAGGAGTACAATGTAGAAATTGGTCAATCCTAAATCACATCCCAAAAAGCCTAAAAAATCTCTCTCACAATCTCTAATAATTTAGCGCAAGAAAAGAGAGCCAATTCGTGAATAAGACTTCTTAGAGAACCCTCTGTTCTCCACTTCCAAGATTGATGATTACAGACTCTAATGACCTCCATGCACATGTATAGGCCCAAATATAATTCCTTGCTATCCACGGAAGTAGGACTTCTTATAGGAATATATGTCTAATATGACAGCAACTTGAATTCTAATCTAAGTGAGATCTTGATAGCTTAATAAATTAGAATATCAGTTAACTACACCATATGCTTATTTCCAAACCCAACAGGAGTCCGTGTCCTATTGCAGATAGTGTTAGGATATTTATGGAGATTAATATGTCGAATTAAATACAAGAAATAAATAACAACACCAACGAAAATATCACAAGCAAGCAAACACCAAGATTTAATGTGGTTCGATAAATCATGCCTAAGTCCACAGGGCAATTTGCAGAGAAATATTCCACTATGAATCAAGAGTACAAGTCCTCAAAGCTATATCCAAACTTGAGGATTAAATCACAAGAGAAAATACAGTGCTACCTCTAGGGCACCAAAACTCTAAAACCCATCTCACCATAAATCACTAACACCCGCTGATAGGAAATAAATGATTACCTCCTAAAGTTGTAAGTATACAACTTACCAAGTTATAGTATAAAAAGTTATCGATCCCACGAGGAAGGTGAAAGTATGAGTTTTGGTCAATATTGGTTCTTATGTTGTGTGTGACAAATTAAGAGTGGTAAATAATGTGAATGTGGATGTGGAGAGATTAGAAGAGTGAATGTGATTATGTGCAAAAGAGGAGAAAATAAAGTTGAGAATGTGGTTGTGGTTATATGCACATAATAACAAAACTAGGTTTGAGATTATATGCACATGGAGGGAATATGAGATTGAGAGAGAAGTAAAAATCAATGAAATCAAGAATCAAGAATAAAGAAAAATAAACAAACAAATGAAAAGCAAGAAAGTAAAAGATGGAGGGTTGATTTAAAATAGGGGAGTCTAAAGTAGATTCACTTAGCTAATCTCAATCTCACAAGAGTGAGTAGGATATGATCTCCATTATGATCTCCATGAACAAAATAAAAGAGAAAAATAAAGCAACAAATAAAGAAGGTAAAATATGGAGGATAATTAAAGATGGTGAAATCTAGAGTAGATCCACTTAGCAAATCTCAATCTCACAAGAATGAGTTGGATATAATGCTAGTTTTAAACAATCTCTAGGGATCCAAATAATAGTTTCACATTTAGAAAATGAGTGATTCCCAAGAGATCTTAAGCCTCAAGGCTAATTAAGGAAAAGAAAAGAGAAATCAAAATTAGTTACAAGAATTAAAGAGCAAGAATTAAAGGCATTACATGAAAGTAAATTGCATGAAATTAAATTGCATGAAAGTAAATCTATTCTACAAAGCAATAAAATAACAAGAAAAGAAAAGAAGTAAATGGCAAACCCTCATTTTTATCTCTTCATCTTCATCCTCCTTTTGATCCTTGGACAAAGTAAAGAAATAAATATGAAAGGGTGAAAAATTCTTTATTAATTTGCAACAAAGTTATAAATTTTGGAGGTATTCTCAATTAAGAGCAACCCTTCCTCTCCAAAAGGAGTTTACAAATTATTTCACACTTCAAACTCTCACTCTACCCCTCTATTTATAGATAACAAGAATCTCTTATAACCTTTGAATTTGTCTTGACCCCCAAGTAACCCTCACAAACATAGGATTTGGCTTAGGCCCCAAGCAACCCTCATAACTATAGGATCTCTCAAAATAATCTAGACCATTGATTTAATACTTGAGAGATGGGCTTTGTGGACTTTATTTCTTTTATATTTAATTCATTTAAAACTCTTGGGCTTCTCTTGAATGCTCTTGGGCTTCTTAGAATTTAACTTGGCCTTTAAATAATTGAATATATATCACTTAAATTCGGATTTCTATCATAACCCGCTGCTGCTGATGAAATTTTAAAAATCTGGTAATTTGGATGGCACCGTCTCATCGAGATAGGCTATTTTCATACATAATATATTGAATCCTATTTTCTAGATTGTGAGATATCGTCTTTTCTTTGCGGTTGACCATCCTGAGCACGAATTTGACTTTATTTTTTCATATTTAGTTTGATTCTCAATTGCAAGCCAAGTTATTAATAAATCTGACCAAGAAAGTAATGTGTGTTGAGATTTTGCTTCTAAACTCAGTCGTGGGCTTTGGATTTAGGCATCATGGACTTCATTAGAGATCTTTTGGGCTTGAAATAATCTTCATTTGAGCTCTTATTCAATTATTCTATATTACTTGCAAATTAAGATAAAAATAATTTTAGTGGTATATTTATTTATATAAGATAGATAATGAGGGTATAAAATTATAATAAAAATGTGATTATCAAATACCCCTCCACCTAAACTTTTGCTAGTCCTCTAGCAAAGAAAGAAATTAAAAAGGAAAAAAAAATCCTAACTTACTTTCGCAGGAATCGCGGTTGTATTTAGCACATACAACAAGCCTTTAAACCCTTAGGTTACCTTAGTGGACGAGTTGTAGTCTCGTGAGGGTTTGCAGTGAATGTACCCACAAAATTCAGTCAACTTGCCAATTTAAAAAAGTCAAAGTAGAATTAATTTTCTTGATATATTTAAACATTCTAATTGAAGCTAGTTATTGCTCAAGAAAACATTTTTATATATAACTCTAAGGTAAATTTCTTTAGTAAATCTTTTCATTATAGTTATACAAAACCAAGTCTAACTTAGAGATTTAATTTAAAAGTTTTGAAAAGAACATGCTAACTCTTTGTTTTAAATAATTTTCAAGTCTCTTAACCAATTTATTTTTCAAGAATATATATACAAATATAACTATATATATAAAAACATTGTTAGTAATTAGTTTTATTATTTTTTTTAAACTCTTTATTCCTTGGTGATTTTGTTCTTCTTGTTCGAGCTTTCTAAGTGACCATGTAACGAGTTTTGGGCCAATGGATCCCAACCCAATTGGGCTTAGGTCATTAAGCATAGAAATACTCCTTAGGCTTAATTACTCGGTCATCTTAGGCTTAGTAAGATAGAATCACCTTATATCAACAAGACTTGGTATAGTAAAACTAAGTGTGTCTGCATGGTGCAGTTTAGCAAGCGATTTTGTCTTTGCTAACTTGCGCCCCCACTTTGGAAAAATGGGGAAGAAGAAGAAAAATGGAGGGAAGAGATCACTAGATCTCAGTCTTGGAGGTTCGAAACTGAGTTTGGCTTCCTTTTCTGACCAAATAGAGCCTATTATTGATGTTGATGATGACTATCTCAGTGAGGGTCTAATGGGAAGTACTGGTCCAAAGGGTGAGAGGAAGAAGATGGCTATGGCTGATATCCTAGCAACTCCTTCTCCGGCTGTTTCCTTCCTTACAAGCTCAATCTGGGTTTTAGGTAGCTCGGCAACTTAGTAAATCTCCAATTAATAATGTTGCATCTACTTCTATTTCTTGGGCTGATGACCTTGAAGATCGCATCGAGGAGGGTTTCCCCCCTTGTCTGCAAACAAATCAAATTTGGTTCAATCTTTGCCTAATTTGACTCGAATTTCTCCAAGTTTGAATCAATTGAATAATATTACTGTTACATTGCCTAATCTTGATTCTGGTGCTTTAAAGAATTCTGATGAGGATTCAAACAATTCTGTCATAATGAATGGCAAGGATGGAAATATTAATATGTCCAATAGATTGGATACTGAAGGGAATGAAGTAACAAGTACTGAAGATTTGGGAAAAGGGAAGAATCAGGATGGTAATACACCTGAAACTATGAAGTCTTTTGTTAGCTTGTTTGCAGATAACAGGAAATCTGGGAATGGTATTCCCCTAAACTTTGTTCCATCTTCTCAAGCTCATACTGTTGAATTCTCTGCTGAGGAATGGAAAGAAGGGGAGGATCTATGGAAATTTGCCCTAATAGGTCATGTAATTGGTCTCAATGTGAAGTTCAAATCTATGGAGACTTACATCAATAAATTTTGGGGTAAGATCTCAATTCCAAACATTTCACTTATTAAACAAGGAGTTTTTCTATTTGATTTTCACACTGAAAAACAAATGAGAGATGTACTGGAGGCAGGGCCATGGTTTTTTGGTTCAAGGCCACTGGTTTTAAAGCCATGGACCATTGATGTTGACATGGAGAAAATACAGGATTGTAGCTATCCTATGTGGGTTCAGTTTCCTAATCTTCGATTGAATCTATGGAGTCCCACTGGCATCGGTAAGGTTGCAAGTTTAATTGGAAAACCAATTACAACTGATAAACTAACTGCCACTAGACAGATACTGACCTATGCAAGAGTGCTACTGGAAGTAAAATTGCCTTTAAAGACCTCCTTACCTGATCAACTTACTATACAAGGGCTTGATGGTAAGTGCTACATTCAGAAAGTGATATATGAGATGAAACCAAGGTGGTGTACACTATGTAACATAGTTGGGCAAGAAAAGGAGAAGTGTAGAAAGCATCCTATGGAGAAGAAATGGGTACCTGTCAATAGGCAAGTTGACAATGATCCTCAAGGCTCTAAGGTGATTCCTCCTCAACAAGTGTCTCCTCAAGAGGAAGTGGAAAGAAATATTGAAGTGACAGCTAAGGATCCTACTCAATTCTCCTCACCTACCATAAATGCAATTGGGTTTACAAGTGTTATCAAATCAAATGCAGCAAAGAAAATAGTAACAGTTGTGAGAGGTAATGCAGATGAACTCAGGACTTCTTATATACAAATGTCACACTTTTCTCCTTTGGATCAGCAGATATGTGATTTAGACCCCTCTAATATTGATAGAGGAGGACATTCTCAACAATGAATTTTGCCATATGGAACATTAGAGGATTTAATAAGTCCTCTAAACACTCAATTGTAAAGTAGTTTATACATGACTACAAGCTCTCTTTTTTAGCTCTTCTAGAAACTAAAGTCACTGGCGGTAAAATGCAGTTTATAGCAAGGGATTGGAAATGGATTTCTAATGATCAAGTGGCAAATTCAGGTAGAATATGGATTCTCTGGAATATTGAAATTCTAAATGTTCAAGAAATTAGCTCTTTTGCTCAAAGTATAACATGTTTAGTAACATCAAAGGATGATAGGTTATCATGCCTAACAACTATTGTTTATGCATTTAATACTATGGAAGGGAGGAAAACTCTTTGGCAGGACCTCATCTCTTTTAAACACAATGTTTCTTGTCCTTGGATTGTTGGAGGAGATTTCAATACAATTTTAAATAATGAGGAGAAGCTTGGTGGTACACAAGTTGCAAGCTCAGATACAGAAGATTTCCAAAACTTTATCAACTCAAGTCAACTTACTCACCTCAAGTCTACTGGTTGTTACTTCACTTGGTGCAATAAACAGGATCCTGAAACTAGAATATGGAGCAGACTGGATAGAGTGTTAGTTAATGAGGAATGGATTCACCAATACACCTCAAGTCAAGTGGACTTTCCATTACCTAACTGCTCTGATCACTCTCCAGCTTTACTGACAATAGCTGAAAATTATTTTCATGGTAAAAGGCCTTTAAGTTCTTTAATATGTGGGCAAAGCATCCTGATTTCACTTCAGCTGTTGAATCTATCTGGTCACAGAACATCAGTGGATACAAGATGTACAAATTTTATACAAAGCTCAAAAACCTCAAACATGTTCTCAAGGAGCTAAACAAGAGACATTTTATGAATATCAGTGAGCAGGTCTTAAGAGCAAAAGGAGAATTAGAAGACATACAGAGGCAGCTGCAAACTGACCTTTTCAATGCAACTCTAATAAAACAAGAGAAGGAGATTACTCTCAAATACTTTAAACTTGTAGACCGTGAGCTCTCTTTTTATAGACAAAAGGCAAACATCAACTGGAGCCTTAATGGTGACAAATGCTCTCATTATTTTCACTTAGTCATGAAAGCTAAAAGACATCAAAACAGAGTTCTCTCTTTATACACTGAGAGAGGTTCTAGAATAACAGAGATGACTGACATTATATCTGAATTCACTGTGTATTATGAGAAGCTTTTGGGGTCTGCAGTTACAACAACAGCTCCTGATCCTATAGTGATTTCAAATGGTTCTACCCTCTCTCCTTCTCAGCGTAGCACACTAACACTTCCAGTTTCTAGGGAGGAAATCAAACATGTTGTATTCTCTATGGCAGATGACAAGACCCCTGGACCAGATGGTTACAATGCATATTTTTTCAAAGCTGCCTGGAATGTCATTTGTGAAGACCTTTTCCTTGCTGTTGAGGAGTTCTTTTGTTCAAGAAAGCTTCTAGGTGCACTCAACTCTACTATCCTCACATTGGTACCTAAAGTTCTTAACCCTCAAACTGCATCAGATTTCAGACCAATAGCCTACTGCAATTGTGTCTATAAAATAATTACCAAAATCATTGCTGCTAGGATATACAAGGAGTTATGGGACACTTGATAAGTAATGCTCAGAGTGCTTTTGTAAAAGGCAGGGTTATCTCAAATAACATTCTACTTGCTCATGAACTTATCAAACATTATGACAGGAAGCATACCTCTCCTAGAGCTATACTGAACATTGATTTGAGGAAAGCCTTTGATACCATAAACTGGGAATTCATCAGGTCTATGCTTATAGGTTTGGGTTTTCCAAATGAAATGATTGGGTGGATTATGGAGTGCATTTCCACTCCTAAATTTTCCTTATCTCTCAATGGAGGCCTACATGGATACTTCTATGGTGCAAGAGGTTTAAGGCAAGGTGATCCCCTTTCCCCATACTTGTTTGTCATAGGCATGGAATATCTGTCAAGGAAGCTGAACACCTTGAAGTCTGATAGTTCATTCAAGTTTCACCCTAAATGTGCTAGTTTGAACATCACACACCTGATCTTTGCTGACGACCTTCTCCTCTTAGGCAAAGCAGATATGCAGTCAATAACAAAGTTGCACAATTGTTTAACTGAATTCAGTCAAGTTTCAGGTTTGGAAGCAAACCAAAATAAATGCTCTGTATACATCAGTGGTGTAGATGATAATCTAAACAATCAGATATGTGCCTATTTGAACTTCTCAGAAGGCTCTCTGCCAATGCAATATTTGGGAATGCCACTCATTTCAAAGAGGCTTTCATGTTTGGATTGTTCCCCACTGATCAGCAAAATATCTGGTCAATTCCAAAATTGGCAGAAAAAAAGAAATCTTTCTTATGCTGGGAGAATGCAACTGATTAAGTCAGTGATACTTGGTACTCAGATCTTTTGGACCAGTAATTACATATTGCCAATCAAGATCCTTGAGAAGATTGATAGCTTGTGTACTGCATTCTTATGGGGAGGCAAAATTCCTCTTGTTTTCTGGAAAGATATCTGTCATGACAAAAAGCAAGGGGGCTTGGGGATCTTTTCAGCAAAAGCTTGGAACTTTGCAGCAGCCATCAAGCTTTTATGGATGATTCACCTTAAAAAAGATTTGTTATGGATAAAATGGATTCATGGGAACTACCTAAGGCAATCAAGTATCTGGCAAGTCAAAATGAAAGTGAATGATTCGTGGATGTGGAAGCAACTTCTCAGAGTTAGAGACATGGTGGCTGAACAGCTAGGTAATGTTGAAAACCTGTGCTCAGTTATCAACAAATGTTGAAGTGATGGTAAGCTATAGCTCTCCTCTATTTATAATACTCTGCAGCAAACTAATAATGTTAGCTGGTATAAGGCAGTCTGGGGTGGATTACATTATCCTAAGCACTCCTTCAGTCTATGGCTAGTTATCAAATCAAGACTCTTAACTCAAAATGGATTATACGGTATGAGAATACAAAACACAAATCAATGTGTCTTGTGTTCAAATCAGCAATTAGAAACTCATAACCACCTATTCTTTGAGTGCCAATTCTCTGGTAGTGTTTGGAATATGGTGATGGACTGGTTGGGGTTTAGCTGGAGGTCTTGCAACTGGAACCAAGTGATTAGCTGGTATAGTTTCAAGCTTAGAGGTGATGAATTCATGAAGAAATTGAAAAGAATAGCTCTGTCAGCTACAGTGTACATGGTGTGACAGGAAAGGAACTTGAGAATTTTTCAGCACAAAGCAAGGAATTCTGAGCAATTAGTTCGTGCAGTGAAGACTACTATCTACACCATTATCTTGAATGTAAAAATCCCTGATTATCTGCAAGAAAGAGTTGCGAGATTGTAAACTGAGGTTTCTTTTTCATTGATTACCAGTCTTGATGGCTGGATTCCTGATGTACTAAAACTTACATATGGGAAATGAAATACAAATTTTTCATTGACCAAAAAAAAAAAAGATAGAACCACCTTGGATTTTAAGAGAATTTTTAATTGGTGCCCATTTTTCAGACTCTTCTTTTGTAAAGTTAGTTTTTTAATTTTTAAATATATATATGTGTATATGTATATATATATTGTGAAAAATATTTAGATTAAAATAACTTGAAAACTTATTTTCAACTCTAAGTTAAGCATGCAAAAATTTCATTACTTTAATTAAAAGTCTAAGTTAAGACTGAAGTAAAGTATACTACTTTGAAAATTATTTCTTAAGAAATTTATTTAGAGTTATCATAAAAGGTGATCTTGAGTATAAAACTCACTAAGGATTAGAAAATTTAAAATTTATCAATTAGAACAATTATTAATCAACTCTATTAAGTTGGCAAGTGACGATTAGAAAATTTAAAATTTATCAATTAGAAAATTTAAAACTCACTAAGGATTAGAAAATTTAAAATTTATCAATTAGAACAATTATTAATCAACTCTATTAAGTTGGCAAGTGACGATATATATATATATATATATATATATATATATATATATATATATATATATATATATATATATATATATATATATATATATATATATATATATTAAATGACATAAAAAGAAAAGGAAAAAATAGTAAGAAAAAGAGGAAAAATGACTTAAGATAAAGAGGAAAAATGTTTAATCCCCACCCCACACCTAAATTTTGAATTGTCCTCAATGCAAACTCTATAATGCACAAAGTAAAATAGATAAAAATTAAGCACTTATATTTGTTCTACTGGCTTCAATAATAATAAAAATCTATAATTACCTTTGGTATGAGGAGGATGAAGTCAAAATTTCTTTTTTTTGCAAAAATAAGAAGAAACTCTCAAATGAGAGAAGAATAAATACTTTTATTATTATGATGAGACACAAAGATAAACAAATGTATAATAAAAGATGAAAAATGAGAAGTTCAAATTCTACATTAAATCCTACCTTATTGTTGAAGATTCTACCTCTGATTTTAAAGAGATTTAAAATGATATAAACAATGAAGTGCTCAGATTCAAAACATTCCAAGGGGTTCAATGATTTTTGCAACAATTCAAGGTAGGTTTTAATGGTGTTATGCAATTTGAACTTAGCTTCTTTATTAATAAAAGTTTGTGCAACCAAATTTTTTTTGAAATTTTTCTCAAACATAAGATCTATATTTGAGGGTTTAAATTTTGATTGTTTATTTTCTAAAAGCTAAGTTCATCTGAGAAGAGTTCTTCAAAGGTTTGTTCATGCAGTTCAGTTTTCTCAAAAACTGGATCTGATTTTTCTAAAAATAATAGTTCTTCACCAAAATTTTCTCGAAACCCATATCTGATTCATTCTCCTCTTCAATTGGACTTTTCTACAGGTAATTTATTTCTAAAGGTTGATTATCAATATTATTTTCTAGATTGAAAATATTAAGTTCAGCAGTCAGATTCCCAAAGGACAGCTTCATGTGACCAGTTCTATAGTTGATGAGAGCATTAGAAGTGGCTAAGAACGGTCTTCCTAAGATCACGGGTATCTGTCCTTTGGGATTGGAAATGAGCCGCGTTTCCAGGACTACGAAATCAATAGGAAAAATAAAATCATCAACCTTTATCAATACATCTGTTATTTCACCCATGGGGATCTTAACAGATCTATCAGCTAACTGAAGTGTGCATTTAGTTGGCTTGAGATCCCTAACACCCAGTTGCTGGTAGATCGTCTAAAAGCATTTTATCGATATGAGTGTTACCGATGACACATGGGATGGTAGGACAACTGATCCTTATATTTCAATGGTACAGACTTTGAGAGGACATCACTGATATTGGTGGCAAGAAAGACTTTCTTTGGAACATTTATTCTTCTCTTTTTGGTATATAATTCCTTCAAAAACTTGGCATAAAAGGAATTTGTTCAATGACATCTAAGAGAGGAATATTGACCTTAACCTGTTTGAAAGTTTCTAGGATCTTCTCCTCCTGAGGGGAGTGATTCCTAGGCCTGAGTCTATCTGGGTATGGAGCAACTGGTTTAAACCTATCAAGATTCGGCTCAGATTCGGTTTCAGGCTCTTGGTCATTGGAAACGGGTGATTGCTGGATAGGGTCATCAAAAGGAGAGATAATTTATTCTGGTTTAAGGGTTTCACTTAGAGGCGCTCTAACTTGATTATCAACTTGTTTTCCTGATCGTAGTTAATGGATTGCATTCACTTGAGCTTGGTAGGATGAACTTGATCCCGTGTCCTTAGGGTTGGTCACGGGTTGACTCGGAAAAGTTCCTTTTTCTCTCTCACTCATAGCACTACCTAGTTGTCCAAGTTGGGTTTCTAATCTAGCTATGGCTTGAGTGTTAGAAGTGATAATTTGTCCGGTTGATTGCATAAAGGTATTCAAAGTGTTGGATGTTTGAGTCAACAAGTTGGTGGTTTGTGTAGAGGCCTTAATTATGGTTTCTAAACCCTTTTCTAAAATATTTAAATATTTATCATGATCAGAGTTTGAAGGAGTAGGATTTATAGATTGATGATGAGGAGACTGACTTGGGTATGGCAAATTTGGTTGTTGAAAATTTTGAGAACCAAAAGGAACTGTGTTTCCCCTAGAAATTTATTGGTTTGAAGAGGGAGTGAAATTTTGATGCACGGAGTAGTTTCCCTGATTCCATGTAAAGTTCGGGTGATTTCTCCTACCTGGATTGTAAGTTGGAGAAAATGGATCATTTCCGGAATGCTGGAATGCAGCGTTTACTTGACCTAGTGGTTGATTATTTTCTAAGAGAGGACATTCCTCTGAAACATGAGATGGAGAAAGACAGTTATGATAACCTGAGGCAGAAACTTGATTGATTTGAGCTGGAGCTCGTTCTTTGACTTCTAAAGCTTCTAACCTATGCATGATTGTAGCCATCTTTGCTTTAGAGGCTATGTTCGTCTCTAAGGAAAGACCACTGGTTTTGGGTTGGGGAACTGATGAAACTCGGTCATCACAGTGTTCCCACTGCATGGTTTCTCAAATAAACTCTCTAAACAATCTCAGGCTTCATCAGTATTTTTCTTCATGAAATCCCCTTGACACATTGACTCTAAGGAAGTTTTAAAAAATAATCCAATCCTTCATAGATAATTTGGCATAATCGCCATTTCTCTAGACCATGGTGAGGACATTAGATAAGGAGATCCTTAAACCTATCAAAATACTTCCAAAAGGGTTCTCCCGGGATAATTTTAAAATTCATGATGCTGTTTCGAAGCTTGACCATTTTATGAATAGGAAGAATTTCTTAAGAAACACGGTGACAAATTCATCCCAAGTTGAGATGGAATTTGTAGGTAAGCTATACAGCCATTTCTTGGCCTTGTCCTTAACGGCAAATGGAATAAATCGGAATTTGATCGCATCTTCGGTTAAGTCCCTCATCTTAATCAAGAGGTAAACTTCTTTAAATTCGAAGATGAAAATGTATGCGTCTTCAGTTTCTATTCCTAGGAATTTGGGAAGCATGTTAATAAAATTTGGTCGAAGTTTGAAATTAGTTTCATTGACATCGGGGAGTTTAATGCAACAAGGGATTGCATTCCTAGTGGGGTAGCAAACATCTTGAAGAACGGGTGAATTAGGGACGGCCAATTCTTCAGTTTCAAAAGATGAATCAATACGGATTAATCGATTTGTATTGTCCCTAATCCAAGTTTGCATACACCAAAATAATTTTTTTTTATTTTAATAACTAAAGTTAGTTTTTTTTAAAAGAGAAAAGAAAAGAAAGAAAATTAAAAAAAATTAAAAAGATGATGATGAGAAAAGATAAAGAAAAACCTAACTAAAACAAATCAATGCAAATACTTTTCAATCACCCTAACTTCTAGGGTTAAGCCTAAGCTTCACTAGACCAGCTCCTAACCAAAAATTCCCTTAGTGAAAAGATCAAAGTTTACTCAGGTAATTAGCCAGGTAAGGATAGTACTAGAGGGAGATCAAAGATCAATTAAGTACCTCATTCCTTATGGAGTGCTTTACGCAACCCCTAAACCTTGCCTTAGATACCAATTAATCCAAATAAACTTGG
This sequence comes from Asparagus setaceus, assembly GCA_012295165.1. NCBI lineage: Eukaryota > Viridiplantae > Streptophyta > Magnoliopsida > Asparagales > Asparagaceae > Asparagus > Asparagus setaceus. The sequence continues at coordinate 46,605,088 of CM022702.1, read as the reverse complement.
ACCGGTTCACTTAAGGAATTATTATTCCTTAATGAGCTCAAATCCTTAGGTGGCCAACGTCTAATGAATTTTTAAAGGCTTGAGTTTGTGTAGTGAAGAATTAGTGATTTGTGGGCTAAGGAAAGGGTGATGAAATCCCTCACCTTATCTTGATTAGGGGGTTTTTGCCCTTAAAATATTTTCAAGTGTGTGTCAATTCAAGATGCTCAAATCACTTGGGTGAATTCCTACTATTATATGTAATGCAACCCTAGAAATTAAAAGCAACTAAAAAAGATGCAAAAACAAATTTTTTTTCATTTTTTATTATGGTCCACAATCAAACAAAGTGTGAGAAATGGAGCTCTTGTTTGAGTTTATTATCTTGTTAGTAAAAGTCCAAGTGGAAGATGGATTTTATTATGGTCAACAAGAATAAAGTATTTTTTTAAAAATCCTAATTGTCTCTAATGTGAATAAACTATCTAAGGGGTGGAATTAAAAATACTAGATAGAAAAGTTACCCACACAAAAGCTATCCTAGCCTTTTTGAAGGTAATTTTTCAATCTTGAATCTTCAACTCTTGATCTTCAAGCTCCAAGTGGTTCCTTCACAAGAGAAATACACAAGTTAAAGAACCAAAATAGACAAAATCCTACTTATAACACCGTTCCCCGGCAACGGTGCCAAAAACTTGATAGGAAATAAATGATTACCTCCTAAAGTTGCAAGTATACAACTTACCAAGTTATAGTATAAAAAGTTATCGATCCCACGAGGAAGGTGAAAGTATGAGTTTTGGTCAATATTGGTTCTTATGTTGTGTGTGACAAATTAGGAGTGGTAAATAATGTGAATGTGGATGTGGAGAGATTAGAAGAGTAAATGCGATTATGTGCAAAAGAGGAGAAAATAAAGTTGAGAATGTGATTGTGGTTATATGCACATAATAACAAAACTAGATTTAAGATTATATGCACATGGAGGGAATATGAGATTGAGAGAGAAGTAAAAATCAATGAAATTAAGAATCAAGAATAAAGGAAAATAAATAAATAAATGAAAAGCAAGAAAGTAAAAATGGAGGGTTGATTTAAGATAGGGAGAGTCTAAAGTAGATTCACTTAGCTAATCTCAATCTCACAAGAGTGAGTAGGATATGAAGCTAGTTTCAAACAATCTCTAGAGATCCCCAATTATGATCTCCATGAACAAAATAAAAGAGAAAAATAAAGCAACAAATAAAGAAGGTAAAATATGGAGGATAATTAAAGATGGTGAAATCTAGAGTAGATCCACTTAGCAAATCTCAATCTCACAAGAATGAGTTGGATATAATGCTAGTTTCAAACAATCTCTAGGGATCCAAATAATAGCTCAACATTTAAAAACAGTGATTCCCAAGAGATCTTAAGCCTCAAGGCTAATTAAGAAAAAGAAAAGAGAAATCAAAATTAATTACAAGAATTAAAGAGCAAGAATTAAAGGCATTGCATGAAAGTAAATTGCATGAAATTAAATTACATGAAAGTAAATCTATTCTACAAAGCAATAAAATAACAAGAAAAGAAAAAGCAAATGGCAAACCCTCATTTTTATCTCTTCATCTTCATCCTCCTTTTGGTCCTTGGACAAAGTAAAGAAATAAATATGAAGGGGTAAAAAATTCTTTTATTAGCTTGCAACAAAGTTATAAATTTTGGAGGTATTCTCAATTAAGAGCAACCCTTCCTCTCCAAAAGGAGTTTACAAATTATTTCACACTTCAAACTCTCACTCTACCCCTCTATTTATAGATAACAAGAATCTCTTATAACCTTTGGATTTGTCTTGACCCCCAAGTAACCCTCACAACCATAGGATTTGGCTTAGGCCCCAAGCAACCCTCATAACCATAGGATCTCTCAAAATAATCTAGACCATTGATTTAATACTTGAGAGATGGGCTTTGTGGACTTTATTTCTTTTATATTTAATTCATTTAAAACTCTTGGGCTTCTCTTGAATGCTCTTGGGCTTCTTAGAATTTAACTTGACCTTCAAATAATTGAATATATATCACTTAAATTCGGATTTCTATCATAACCCGCTGTTGATGAAATTTTGAGAATCTGGTAATTTGGATGGCTCCGTCTCATCGAGATAGGCAATTTTCATATATAATATGTTGAATTCTACTTTTAGATTGGGAGATATCGCCTTTTCTTTGAGGTTGACCATCCTAAGCACGAATTTGACTTTATTTTTTTTCCATATTTGATTTGATTCTCAATAGCAAGCCAAGTTATTAATAATTCTGACCAAGAAAGTAATGTGTGCTGAGATTTTGCTTCTAAACTCAGTCGTGGGCTTTGGATTTAGGCATCATGGGCTTCATTAGAGATCTTTTGGGCTTGAAATAATCTTCATTTGAGCTCTTATTCAATTATTCTATATTACCTGTAAATTAAGATAAAAATAATTATTAGTGGTATATTTATTTATATAAGATAGATAATGAGGGTATAAAATTATAATAAAAATGTGATTATCACCCGCGGAGAAACCAATATTGTATCCTTGATGGGGCCATCTTTTTGAAGAAAATGACTTTTGACTCACTACAATCGGACAATCGGACAAGCTGAAATCCCAATTTTCCCTCTCTCTCTCTCTCTCTCTCAACTCTTATAAATTATCGGGCCCTCTCAACTCTTATAAATTATTTCAAATAATCTTAAGAATCCAGGGGCCTAATTGCAATTTTAGTGATTTGAGGGACTACTTTCAAAATAGCTTGAGAAATGGGGTACCTAATAACAAATTCGGTGATTTGAAGGACTAATTACAAAATATAAGATTAAAGGGACTAATATAGAAAAAAACCTATTGATTATTTGTGGTTTATTTTCACTTTGGCACCCCAAAATTTTCTCACCTTATCACTTTGATGCCTCAATGTTTTTTATAACACTTTGGTCCCCCCATAAAGTTTTACTTGTATTTTACTTTGATACCTAAAGTTTTGCTTTATTCCTTTGATTCCGAAGTTTCAATCACATATCACTTTGATACGGAGTCCAACTTATGTTAGACTTTGTGTTAAATTTATATTGTGCCCTTAGCATATTATTAGCATGTGATACATGTGTACTGATATTATGCCCATGCTGGTCACATGATAAAAAGGATATGTCAGGAATTTTGTGTTTATTAATGGATTTTATGAGCTCTAATGAACAATATTGTGCACTCTTAGTATCGTAGAAATATATGATTTTCTATCTTTCTTATATTTACCACTATAAATGGGGAAAAATTTTGGATTTGAAAATAAAATTTCTTTGATATAATAGTTGGAACGAAGCATGATACACGTGCAATCTTAGGGGGTTTTAGTTGTATACCCATGAGATTTTGAAAATTACATTCTACAACCTTCTAAGTATACAATTTGCCCTCCCATAATTTAAAGGTATTTACACTTTATTTAAAATTTAGCCCGTTTAAGTTAGAAATTTAGCTCATTTGTCAAAATTGATTTATATGTTGTTAAATAAATGGTTATTATATCTAAATTTAGGGATTTTTAAAGAAAGAAATATAAATAATTAACTGCATATATATGCTGAAACTAAACCAAGCTTATCCAATTACTGGGAGCATTTAATTGGAGAAAGGAACTATATCCTTGTATATCTAGCTAAATATTTTTCAGACATACACCTTCTGGCTAAAACTATATACCAGCGTATCCATTAGTAGTTGTGAATCCTACTTTTAATGAAGAGATTTGTGTGAATATTTCATTGAGGATTCCGTGAGATGCAGTGGATATTATTTGTCTTTGAATACTTTTCATTAAGGACTTGATATCTTGCTTGGACGCATATGAGTTTGTGTTAGTTTCGATTATGCATCATATTAGTAACACTTGTCTCTATGGGCCCACCATGTTTGTGAAAAGTTAAGTCAAGCAGGTTTCTTCACAAACACATAGGTCGTGCCTTCAAGCTTTTTTATATAACTTATAGAAATCAGCTACAGGTGTATGCGTCTCACGTGGAAACAATTCCTTTAAATAAAGGAATATTAACAAGTAGCCCTCTAATCTATTACTATTACAAATAGGTCCTATGAATTCATATTCCTATTTCGATTTCACCTTAGGAACTCATGCAAGCGGGCCCTGATTATTGGCTAGACCCACAATAATCTCCCCCTCTAGCCCAAAAAGGGGGTATGTCAATATGTGACTCCTTACCGGGAGTCCATGTCAGCCAATTGTCAATACAACTCGGTCTTCTCTCTAGAAATAGTCTTCGTCAAAAATCTCTGGATTTTCATCCGTGTGAATCTTTTGTAGCTTCAGCTCCTCTTTCTCAACAGCTTCTCTAAGCCAATAATATCTCACATCAATATGTTTTGTCTTAGAGTGAAATGTAAAATTCTTGCTCAAATCAAGAGCAATCTGACTATCAGTGAAACCCGATTCTCATTCTACTGCAAGCCTAACTCCTACAGAAATATTCTCAACCAAATAATCTCCTTACCAACTTCTGTAGCTACAATATATTCTACCTCTGTTATAGACAAAGCAACACACTTCTGCAACTTGACTGCCAAGATACAGGTCTCTTTGCAAAACTGAACAACCAACTTGAGGTAGACTTCCTGTGATCGAGATCACCTGCCATATCCGCATCTACCAAACATTATAGTACTGGCTTAGAACCTCCAAAACTCAAACATAATCTGGAACTGCCTTTCAAATATTTTAAGATCCACTTTACACATTCCTAATAAATTTTCCCTAGATTAGAAAAAATCTGCTCACAAAGCCAACTGCATGAGCTATATCTGGTCGAGTGCAAACCATGCCATACATCAAACGCCCTATAGCTGAAGAGTAAGGAATACTCTCCATCTCACTCTTTTCCTCATCTGTAGTTGGACATGACTTCTTACTAATCTTCAAGTGACTTGCAAAAAGAGTACTAACTGACTTGGCACTTTTTATGTTGAATCTATCAAGCAACCGTTCACCATATTTCTCTTGTGATAACCATAACTTTTTGGCTTTCTGTTACGAGCAATCTTCATAACAAGAATTCACTGTGCTGAACCCAAATCCTTCATGTTAAAAGATTTAGATGACTATTTTTTAGCCTACTAATCATCTGACTGTCATGAACAACAATCAACATGTCATCCACAAAAAGCAATAGGATAATGAAGCTAGAATATGAAAATCTCCTGAAATATACACAAGAATCTGTAACTGTCCTCTGGTAGCCATAACTCAACATAAAAGAGTTAAATTTCTTATACTATTGCCTGGGTGCCTGCTTCAAACCATAGAGGCTCTTCTTTAACCTGCAAATCATGTGTTTTTCCCTTCACTTCGAAACCCTCTGACTGCTCCATGAATATCTCCTCCTCCAAATCACAATGAGGGAATGCGGTCTTCATATCAAGCTACTCAATCTCAACGTCTAAACTAGTTGCTAACCCCAATATAACTCTAATGGACGTCATCTTCATAACCGGTAAGAAAATCTCATCAAAATCAATGCCATTTTTCTGATCAAAGCCTTTCATCACTAATCTGGCTCTATATTTTTGAATCTCCTTGTAGCATCCTTCTTCAACTTGAACACCCATTTGTTCTTCAAAGCTTTCATGTCCTTCGATAATTCCATCAACTCATAGTATCATTTTTCTAGAGAGACCTCATCTCTTCCTACATAGCCTGGAACCATCTGTCATTGTCTTTATGAGTCTGTGCCTCCTGAAATCTCTTTGGCTTCTCCTTTTCTATCAGTAAAGAATATTCTAAGGGAGGATATCTCAAGGATGGTCTGTGTTATCTAGCTAATCTCCTAACCTATGGCTCTACAATCTTTTGCTGCTAGTGATGCTCTCCCTACTGATGAGTCTCTTGGATGTCATCATGATCACTGTCTCCCTTCTAGTATACCATCATCATTATCATCATGCACCTGCTTTGTATCTGTAGGATGTAACTGTACTGGAGATGGAACAAATGTCATATCTAGAATCCCACTAACAACACTATCTGACTGCTCTGCTCTCCCGAGATTTGCAATAGTCTGATCCTCATGAAAGACCACATCTGATCGTCTAATAATTATTCTCTTTTCTAGGTCTCATAGCTTGTAGCTGAACTCATCTTTTCCATAGCCAAGTAAGATGCAGAGAATTGCCCTATCATCAAGCTTTTATCTTTGCTCCTTTGGAACATGTACAGATACCTTGCAACCAAATTCCTTTAAATAAGAGTAGGAAATAACCTTTCTCAACCAAAATCTCCCTAGAGTATCAAAACCCAAAGGAACTGAAGGAGACCTGTTGATTATGTAGCATGCAATGCGAACAGCTTTAGCCCAGAAGCTCTTTGGTAACTTCACCATCTTCAACACACATCTTACTTTATCCACAATAATCCTGTTATACCTCTCTGCAACTCCGTTGTGCTGTTGTGTACAAGGCTCTGTCCTCTGATGCCATATACCATGCTTGGAGTAATAGTCTCTAAACTCAATGGAAGTGTACTCTCCTCCATTATTAGTATACAGACACTGTAACTTCTTGTCTGTCTACCTCTCCACCATGGCATGAAATTACTGGAAGGCTGTAAACATCTGATCCTTTATCCTCAATATAAAGACGCACATCTTCTGCAGTGTATCATCAATAAATGTGATAAAGTCCTTGTTGTCACCCAAGGACTCCATCTTGATAGAACCACAAACATTAGAATAAATCAAATCTAGAATACTATCTTTTCTTTTAGGAGGCTTACAAAAAGAAACTCTATGTTGTTTACCAAATAAATAATAATCACAAGGGGTAAGTGACGAACCTTTGGAAAAGGGAATAAGAGACTTCTTTGCCAATACCTGCAACCCCTTCTCACTCATGTGCTCGAGCCTTCTATGCCATAAACTAAAAGAGTCACCATCTTGAGCCACACTTACAGAATCATATGAAGCCTTCGCTTGAGTCTTGTACAAATTACAACATATGCTTCCTCTAGCCACCACAAGAGAGCCTTTGATGATTTTACATTTTCCTCCATCAAAGTAAATTTCATATCCCATTCGGTCCAAAGCAAGACCCAAAAGCAAGTTGAGCCGTAAATTGAGAACATGCCGCACATTCTTCAAGATCAATGTGCATCTGATATCCATCTGTAAGTGTATATCACCAAGTCTAGCAATCTTTGAATAGATAATATTACCCATTTTTATATTGCCAAAGTCACTTGCTCTGTACGATGTGAAAAGGCCGTGATTGAAGATAGCATGACATGTAGCTTCTGTATCCACTATCCACTCAGAATTCTAACTTGTAACATGCATGTTGTCTTCTTCCTCAAAAGTGATAATTACATCAGTCTTAGACAAGGTAGCAGTAGTATCACTATCTGCATTTTTCTTCTCATCTTTCTTTTCATCTTTGTTCCCTGCTTGCTCTTTCTTCCATACCCAACAATTCTTCTTGATATGATCCGGCTTCCACAATAAAAGCAATCTCCCTTTAGACTTTGATCTACACTTGGATGCCTCACGACCTCTGGACTGGTCCGTGTACCTGCTTCTGCCCTTGTTCTCCGTAACAAGTGCCTGTGAGCTATCTGTGTCGGTAGACTTCCTCCAAGTCTCCTTATTAAATAAACTACTAGTAACTATATTCATCGATAACACACCATCTGGAGCTGCATTGCTAACTGTCACCATCAATATTTTCTAACTGTCTGGCAAAGAACCTAGTAGCAATAAAGCCTATAACTCATCATTGAAAGTCTTCATACTAGCTAACTGATTGATCAAACTCTTGAACTCATTCAAGTGTTGTGCTATGCTGCTCCTTTCTTTGAACTTCAAGTTCACCAACCGCCTCACAATGAATGCCTTGTTCCTTGCGGTCTTTTGTTCGTAGAGATCCTCAAGCTTCTTCCATAGAGACTTCGCATTAGTCTTACTCGATATATGGTGAAACACACTAACATCAATCTACATCCGAATATAACCGATCATCTTCCTGTGTTGTTTCTCCCACTTTTTGTCTAATATTTTTTTTGGGTTTGGCTTCATCTCCCTCAATAGGATCATGTAAATACTTGCAATAAAGAATATCTTTCATTTTGGACTTTCATACTTGCCAATTAAAAATCATCCAATTTTATCATTGTGCCGAAACTCTCCAATTTTATCATTGTGTCAACCCTCCTACAAGATGCCAATAAGTCAAAGGACGGCCTACGGGCTCGCCAAGACTTGACCGCATTGAATATTCGGAATGATTTGCAAGCACAAGATGTTGGTCTTAAAAAATTAAAGTTGCCTCCGTCTCGTGTTATAATGTCGATTGAGCAGATGCAGAGATTTTGTGAGATGCTCAAATCGGTAAAGTCGCCGGATGGTTACTCTGATAACATATCAAATAATGTCCAGGTACAAGAGAGGAAACTCTTAGGTCTTAAAGACTCATGGTTACCATGTCTTTCTTCATCAATTGCTCCCGGTTGCACTCCGTAACAATATGGAGAAAGAAGCGTCGAAGATTATTATTGAGTACTGTGAATTCTTCAAAAAATTATGCTCTAAAGTTATAGATGTGGATGAATTTAAAAAACTCAAAGCTGAGGTCCGAGTAACTCTATGCAATATGGAACTAATATTTTCTCCTTTATTTTTTACAATCATGGTCCATCTTACTTAACATCTAGCAAGAGAGGCTAGAATCGTAGGTCCTGTTACTTATCGTTGGATATATCCGATTGAAAGGTTAGGAGTTTCGTTACCTTCATTAATTATATATGCATTTCTTATATGTACTTTATTTCTTATAGGTACTTCATAATAATTAATCACTAGTGGAAAACCACGCATCCTTGACGGGCTTTCCTGTCAAGGATGCCTAAAAACCCGTCAGCGATAGCTATCTTTGACGGGCTCCCGTCAAGGATACGCCGTCAGTAATAGTCTGTCAGGAAAGAAACATCCTTGACGGGCTGCCGTCAATAATATGCATTACTGACGGCATTACGTTGACGGCATATGCCGTCATTGATATTTACACATCACTGACGGCTTACCCGTCAGCGATGTTGTAAACATTGCTGACGGGTAGGCCGTCAGCGATACACATCGCTGACGGCAACATCGTCGGCGATGTTCACATCGCCGACGGCAAGCGTCGGCCGAAGAACATCGCTGACGGTACACATCGCCGACGGCAACATCGTCGGCGATGTTCTATCGCCGACGGCAAGCGTCGGCCGAAGAACATCGCTGACGATTAGCCGTCAGCGATGTGTGAACGTCGCTGACGGTGTTGTCGTTAGCGATGCGTATCGCTGATGGCCTACCCGTCAGCGATGTTTACCAGCAGCTAAAAAAAATATTGATGATTTCATTCAATTCCCTATACATACAAACTAAATTCCCTGCATATATTCCGCTAACAACAATCCCTGCACATTCCAAAATGACATTTGAAATATATCCAATCCAAATTTCACAAACATCTCGCATCCATTCAATGTTCACAAATTCGCGCACGTTCTGTAAGAAATTTCACAAACTTCGTGCACAATCCATCTCGCAATCTTAGTTGAGTTAGATGGATGGAAATTAACCATGATGACCTATTACAGATAACTTGATGTTCTGGGGGGACTTGGATCCAAATATGAAGATATTATATGTTCATCGTTTATATATATTAATTTTAGGTGTCATAAAAACAAAAAAAATCTAGTATGTCTTGATATATAACACAAATTACAACTGAATATATATTATATGTTAACATTTTTATTTATTTAACCTTAAGCTCCCATAATTCAATTTAATTATCAAATACTCAAAAATAAATGATTAAACTCACCAAATCTTTGTCTGATTTCATTTTTTGCATCAGCTAATATCTCCTCAATCTGTGGCATCCATTCATCCAACCGTTTTTTGGCCAATTGGTATCTCTCTGTCTGCTTGAGTCTGTACCCCTCTGCACATGCTGGTAAAGGCCCGCACTCAATCCCGGGAATATATGCTTGAAATATTACTGGAGGATCTGCATATAATGGTACAGGAGATGGCTCATCCTCGCCCTCACCTAAAGAAATAAAAAAAATAAATTATTATTGTGCATATATCAAGAATAATCAATACTTAACTTAAACTAAGTAATACCTCCGATCTCTGGTGAACTAGGCTGCTCTTCCTCGGTGGATTGGTCTTGCATGGGATTGGCTTCTTTGAATAGCCTCCTGCTAATGTTTTTAGACATCTGCAAGTTGAATAAATATACAAAATAATATATTCTAGATGCAATTTATATTGGCCAAAATAAAAACAAGATGTAATAAGAGAGTTATTAAAATTTTCATTTCACATCAAGATGTATGCATCCGCAAGTTGAATATACAAAAGATGATATATATAATATGGTTAGTTAGGACCAATGGCTAAAGTTAAGTTATCAAAAGTTTTGACATTTAAAAGAATGATGGTACTTAAAGTTAAGTTACATTGTGGTTCAGTATTAAGTTTAAAGTTAGTTTAATTACGGTTCTAGACTTAGGATAATTAGAGATAGAGTTAAGTTACTTTGTTAAAGTTAGAGATAGAGATAGAGTTAAAGTTAAAATTAATTAGAGATAGAGTTAAAGTTAAAATTAATTAATTAGAGATAGAGTTAAAGTTAATTAGAGATAGAGATAGAGTTAAAGTTAAAATTAATTAATTAGAGATAGAGTTAAGTTGTTAAAGTTAAGTTACTTTGTTGATCATATTAACTTTAAAGTTAGTTTAATTACAGTTCTAGACTTAGGGTAATGTAATTAGGTTTAGTATTAGGATTACTTTCGATAGTTAGTTCATAGAATTAGGATTAGAGTTATATATATTTAAATTAATTACTTAGATTTAGGATTAATATCAAATTTGAGTAAAAATTAGTTGAATTAGGGTGGTCATTAGTAATTGATTACATTTGTTTAATTAGGTTATTAAATTAGGAATTGGATAACTAAAGTTTAATTAGTACTATTATATATGGGATTAGGTTAAAAAGAAAAAGTATATTATTGTAGATTATTAAAGTTAAGATTAGGGTTATTAAATTACAATTAGGGTTACTATTAGGATTGTATTTGGTAGATTAATTTAATTAAGTTATTAATGTTAGGATTAAAGTAGATTATTGAGTTATTAAAGTTAGGATTAAAGTTGTTAAAGTTAAAATTAATTAATTAATTAGAAAATACTAAATTTTGGATTAAAGTTAGTTGAAAATATGTTATTCACTTGGGTAGATAAGTTTATTTAGCTATATTTGATGAAAATTAAAGTTAGGGTTAGGGTTACCAAACTTTAAGTAAGCTTAATTAGGATTATATGCTTAAGATAATGTTATTGAGGTTATGATGAAGATCAATTTGGATAGATCAATGTAATTAAGGTTAGATTAGGTAATTTAATTTGGGGTTTTCAAAATGTATTTCATAACCCATAAAATTGCAAGAAATACTAAAATACTACAAATTAGAAGAAGATATCGTTGAAATCTGAAGAAGCGGAGAGGGCGGCGAGAAAGGACAGCGGCGAAAATGGCAAAGAGAAAGGTGAAAGGTGGACATCGACAAAGGATCTGTGAAACCGAAAGGACAAAGTGCAAAGCAATGGGGAAAGATCTGGCGGCGTGGAGTTTAAAAATCTAGGATTTTACTATGGTAAAAGTGCAAATGATCTTTGTAAAATGAATATATAGCAAACATCGCCGACGGTGTCCCGTCAGCGATGTTAACATCGTTGTGGTATCTAACATCTCGGCGGCAACATCGCTGGCGGGAAAAGCCGTCAGCAATGTTCACATCACCGACGGCAACTTCCCGTCAGCGATGTTGCCGTCAGTGTTGCTGCTTTTTCCACTAGTAAATGCTTTTCAAACTTTTAAGATATTTGGGTTCCATGAAACACAACGTTCACAATTGAGCTCGTTCGGAGGATTCGATAGCTGAAGGATATGTAGCAACGAATGCTTTGTGTTTGCATCACGTTACATGCACAAGAAGAAAACCACACATCAGGCACCAACTAAGGATAATAAGCGTGAAAAATATCCAAGATCTCACTTAGATCAAATTCATGCATATGTATTGAAAAATCTTGATATTTTCCAAGACTACCGAAGGTAACAAATGAAATTAATAATATAGAAGATATATGTTCATTTACTTTTAGCATACCACTACAATCTTATATATTGTATTAATAGGCGACATCTGGAGAACCTTAAGAACGAAATAACCGGTAGGAATGCTTCTGCCTAAGTTGTGCTCATCCTAGACGGGGTAACATCCATCCCGTCTAGGATGCGGGGAGTTCTACTAATGAACCTCATGGTTATCCTTGTAGATACGAAGATTCCAGGGTCACCGTGTAATTACACCATACCTCAAGGGTGAAACCTAGGATTGTAATTGTAATTGTTTCAATATTTAATTAATAAAATAGATTTAAGACTCAAATGTCTCTCAAATTAGTATAAAATTTTAACTAAAAAATATAACATACTCAACGTCTGTTGTGTAACTATGAGTTACAAAGATCAATTAATAAATTTACCATCCAGTTATAGATGAAAGTAAGACTTACTACTGCCTTCATCTTTTTGCATTAAAGATGACCAACTTAACTTTTGATTAGATAGACACGAGCTTGAAATCAAGCAAATCAAATACTAAGATGGACACATATCAATTTGTTGAAAAGTTTGGAGCTCGAATCTGAATTCATATATCCTACTTCAGATATCATTGATTCCAAGTTCGAAAATAATTCTTTGCATATTTATCGAATATTAATATATACATTTATTTGATTAATATTTTATATAGTTGAGGAATATAAACCTATTTAACTAATAAGTTACTTTTATTTGGTTAAATAGATATTTTTATTTTTTGAAGAATTTGATCTTACTAGATAGACTTGAACTCAAGGCTGAAAAACAATCCTTCACACTTGTTTCCATATTTAATTAATAAAATAGATTTAAGACTCTTACGTCTCTCAAATTAGTATACAATCTTACCTAAAATATATATCAAACACAACATTAGTTATGTAACTATATGAGTTACAAAGATCAATTGATAAATTCACCGGTGCGTCAGAGAGATCAATTATTGGATTCATTAACGAACTCTAATACAAGTCAATTGTTTGACAAATTTCTGTGATACATCAATAATGCAATAAAACAAGGCTACCATTATTATACCGAATACATCAATAATGCAATAAAACAAGGCTACCATTGTTATACCGAAAATGATCAATATCAACATGTTTATTACACTTTTTTTGGTCTGAGTCAAATTTGAGCAATGGCTTGTGGATACGCTTAGATCTGCACAACTAAAATTTATGTGTGGTTGGTATAACGTGAATCATTTGCACATAAGTTAATTCCAAAAATGATGTTGATGATCTTCCCAAATCACATGCAATCTCTTATGTTTATTGAGAGATATATTAATGTTAATCGCGTGTATATATTATTAAGTGTTTACGTTAAGTATATTCTTAGCATCCAATCATGTCTCTACATCTAATATAATGATGCAAATTAATGCCCCTCAAGATTCACCTTTGTGTTATTATACATGACATTTTATGGTTTGTCAGGTAGCACTCGGCGCATTAAATACATGTGTTAAAGGAAATATTAAACGTGGATTGGATTATGCTCCAACGAACAAATAATCACTATCAGTTATTTATTTATGATTGTGATTCTTCCTGGTGCTAGGAAAAATTACTAGATTGAGTCTGTAAGATTGGACTCGTCAAAGAGGGCCCCTTGATCAACTCAGATGGCTGTAGAGGATTCTCGTGTTGAGATCTACTTGAGATTGCTAAGTAGGCCTGTGATACACAGAAAAAGCATCATATTAGAGATGGTGGGCTGTGTACCAACATTTTTCTGATGCTTAAGTAAGACTCTTGCATAAATAGATCAAAGTAATAGGTATTTACGTTAGGGTTTTAGAGGAAGATGATTATTAACACAGATCGGCCGTAGCGAGCCTAGGTCAATATCCGATCCGTTATCTTACTTGAGTTAGGAGGGGTATTTATACTGATTGCCTAGGGCAGATTAGCCTCTACACATGTCACCATCCCGACAACCAAGGTTATTATTGTATATATTTGGCCTTTAAGGTATTTATTTGGCCTGCAAGTTATTTACTTGGGCGGTAAGTAGGTCGACATGACAGTACCTTATTGATGTAGGATAGTATAGCCGACGTATGTGCAGATTATGTAGCTATGTAAATCGACAATTAAAGAGATTGAGTACTTGATTGATATCTCCTAACATAGTATGTTGAGGATATGATACGATTCGAATCAATTATCTCCAATTAGACAGACCGCCATAGGAACTAGGTCGGGTTGAGATAAGGCACGGTAACTGAACTATTGAGCCCGGTTAATATGGACCTATATCTTCGTATCTGGGTTTTTAGATCAGGTCCATGGCCATGACCGAGTTATAGACTGAGTGCAGATGTCCAACATATTAGTGAGTTAAAGTGCTTACCTGGTTGGCAGAGTCAACATCCTATCACAAAGTGGTCTGGCTAACCCAAATGTCAAATCTGGGTTATGTGCTCAACAGTAACCCCCTACTCTCGAGCTGAGATAGAATCCGGGTTGCGAGTAGATAAGAGTTGCACCGAGTCTACGTTAACCACGTGTAACACACTATGTCATTGAGACCGAAAAGTTATTTCTGTCATCATTTTTCGATGATGAGAGATGAGATAGATTCTTTTATGTATTAGTTTAGAAGAAGCTCTGAGTTTTAATTAGCTAAATAGAAGTTTTTGAAAGGGTTTATTTGTTAAAAGGGCTAAATCGGGTTTTAAGTCAAAAGCGGTCAAACTGTTAGTCAACTCGTTAAGCCAAAGTCTTCATAAAAGATATGGATAAACCCTAGAGATCAAAATTTTTAGATCTTTGACACCAATAGGGGCCGATGAAGCTAGAAGGAGGGCGAGGAGAGCTTTTGTACACCGTTCGTTAGTTGCAAGTCCATATTTTGGTATAAAATACTTTCATGCATGTGGCACTTGCTATTTTTCTGCCTTTGATATGTATACATTTAAAATCTTTATATTGAACATATTTCTTGTCCTTCATCATGGTTTATGTCCTCCTATTTGGTTTTAATCTTGTTCATACTGATATTTCAATGTTTAAAATATTCACGTAGGAGAATCAGACCTTATAGCTCTAGAATTAGTGGGAGTTAGTAAACCATATTTTATATGCTAATTTTATACTTGTGATGTATTTTGTAGCTCGTTTTGTATGAAAATAGAAAGCTTTTACAATGTTTCAATAAGTTGGATCTAAACCTAGATCGAAAAATCCTGCTTTTGGTAAATCTATGATCTTTAGTACGATGTTGTGCATAATAGATTCAAGAGTTTTAGCTGAAAAGTTATAGGAAAGAATCCATAAGAATAGCGGATGAATGATATGTGAAACCCTAAGTTGAAATCTATTGAGAACTATCAAAATCCAGTAATCAGATGTCTGGGATTAGATATAAAACATCTGGTTTGTGATTAGCCATCTGGGTTGAAAGGTAGACATCTCTGTATTTACTTTTCTAAATTTTGTTTCTCTGTCATCCAGAAATCAAACATCTAGTCAAGACGTCAGGCATCTGCGTATTAAATCAGTCATCTAGTTTGTCTAAGGCAGATGCCTAAAAATATGCACATCCTTATATTATGAGTTTTATGAGTCATTTGACTCCGTAACTTCTGTGTACAGCTTTCTTTTGTTGTTGAAACTTTCCATACACATTTATTTATAAATTTTGAAAGCATTCAAATATTTATTTGATATTTTTGATTTTTTGCTTTTATGAGTCATCATAACATATAATCATTATTAATTTGAAGAAACTCATTTTCATATTAATAACAACTCTATTATGAGTTTGGGCTAAAGACTTAAATTTAAAGAAAAACATATTTTTAGACTTTTTCATTCAATAGGATAATTATCAAAACATAACTAAAAAATACCAAATAAAAGTTTAAACACACTCAAAACATGATAACAAATGTGTTCACAAAGTTTCATCATCAATGGAAGTCATACGAAGAAGTTAAGGCGTCAAATGACTCATAAAATAAAATAAAATAGGTTGTGCATGTTTTCGGGCATCTGAATTATCTCACCAGACGTCCGAATTTTAGACCAGACGTCTGACATCTTGTACCAAATGTCTAAACTTTGAATGATAAAACACAAAAATTTTGAAAAATAAATACGAGACGTTTGAAAATATTTCCAACCGTTTGAACTTGAACCAGACTTCTAAAATTATAAACTAGATGTCTGAATTCGGGTTTCAGCAGAAATTTTCAAATAGAATTTTCTCATATCTTAGTCATGTCAAACTGAGGGATATTTCTCTATATTTTTTTAACATGAAAACACAAATTTGCATATTTAGAATATAATCGTGATCATGGATTTGATAACTACACAATTTTACCATCTAGGGTTTTGCAAAATTTGTCGAAACATCATTAAAACTTGGCATATTCATGTAGAATAAAATATGTCACATATTACCATCTGATAATCATATTTTATTGCACTTTTATACCCTCATTATCTATTTTATTAGAATAAATATATCTGCTAATAACATGTTTTATCTTAATAGCAGGTTAATGAAGATTCAAGAGTAAAAGCCCAAAAAGAACTCAAATTTATCATCTCTCAAAAAGCCCAAGAAGCCCAAGCCCATACACACAAGAGGAAGTCGGACAAGGAACAGAAGGTGGAGTATCGATACCCGTATCGATACTCGTATCGATACCAAGTTTTCTGTTACGATTCAAAGGCGTAAATTGATTAACTTGGGGATCAAGTTTAATCCAAGGGTTGATATTGGTTGTAATACTCTATAAATAGGGATAGAGGGTGAGGGGTTTGAGTGTGAAATATTTTGTAAAAACTCTATTTGGAGAGGAGGGTTACTCTTAATTGAGAAGACCTTCCAAATTTGTAACTTTTTGTTATAATTAATAAAAAAATATTTTCACCTCTTCATATTTTCATATTTTCTCTTTGTTTGATCATGAAGATGAAAATCAAGATGAAGGTTTGCTTTCGCCTTGAGGCTAGAACCCTCTTGGGATGCAAATTTTCTCTTTTGCTAATAAATTTTCTTTTGCTTTCTTTTCTTGTTGTTAAATATTCATGAGGCTATGTTATTTTTCTAGCAAACTGCTTATGTGCAATCACTTGACCTATTTTATTCGTTTTATAGATGCTGATGTGGCAAGGAACTAATGACATGGCTAAGGTAGTTGGTATGGTTTGAGTTAAATTAGGATTTCATTTCAAATTTGGGCAAATGGAACAAATCAGGGAGACATTTGAAGTTGGTGTAGAAATATACGCTGCAACAAAGGAGAAATTAAGTAGAGGAAGGCAACACACCTTCTCTCTCAGAGGGAACCTTGAAATCAAGTAAATCAACTTCTCCCTCCTCCCAGCACGTGTCCTCCCTCTCTTGCTCTGAAGTTCTAAAAAGGGTGAATTGAGGCAAAGGGAGGGGATTAGGCAAATTTGGGGGTGATTTGGGATTTTAGGGTAGTTATTACATCCACCTAACCCCTGCTACATCAGCAAGCCGCATCAGAGCATGTGAAATATTTGCCGGAACATTGTTGCCGTTGATGAAAAAATGGGTCTTATTGTTTCAAAGGCCAAGTTAAAATGCCTTAAATATCGTTTCAAATACCATAGTCGTAAGAGGGATCAACTAAAAATACCAATCTAGTAATTTAGCCAACTATTTATTTTCACATGAATTAATATGCCAAATCAACTTTAGTAAACTTGATACACTCCAATGGGTTGCACAAAATGCTGTTAAATCACCATAACTCCTATCATTATATATACACTCTTGTGCAACTAAAGAAGTTTTAGATGTCATGAGTTACACCCCATAAGAACCTCCAACATAATTTGATGTTTTCTTTTTATATAGAAAGAGCAAGAGTTTTAGATAAATAAATAGGAGTCGTTGGTTTGTTTTGAAATACTCTAATATAGAATTGAATCGCAAATCAAAATATTCTAAAACTGAACTGAAAACCTGAAATTTGTTCAATTTGATTGCTTTAATTCGTACACTCTGATTGATGCACATCCTTAGCCTCTTAAGTCAATGTGATTATTATGATTTCTTTTTAACAAAAATACATGGTAAAACATGTAGATAATAAAAATTATCTATGAAAATCTCCCCATTTTTATTCATGAAGAAGAGGACGCGGAGAGTTTAATTTATTAAGAGAAAAGACATAAAAGGTAAGTCAAACTTACTTTTGTCCTTTTTCTTATTGTGGTGACTAAAAATATAAAAAAATATAATATTAATTTTCTTTTCTTAATAAGCACTTAAATACTTTAGGTGTCTTTTAGCAAGGGGTTAAAGGAGGAGGATTAAGTGGAAGGATATACTTAGGTAACCCATCATGTTAAAAATACTTAAATTCTCTTTGGATTGGATAGTTAAGGTGAAGGGTTAACTTTCATGGGGTTTGGCAATTAAAGAAGGGTTAAGAGGGTTAATATTGCTAAACTTTTTAAAATGGCAAATTTAACCTCATCAAAAGTAGGAAAAATTACTAATAATTGTTCAAAAATATGGTTTGACTTACTGTCCAAAATATAAGTACACCACAATTAGTTATTGCACATATTCATAATTCGCAAAGGAAGTGTATTTTTGGGCAAAACTTTTACTAGGTAACTCTTGAAACTTTTAATGACTTATACAAATAAAGCTATATTCATCCCGATGTAAAAAGGAAATAATATATGAATATATTCTAATTAACAAAAATAAAATGAAGAAGTACCCAGCCTAAGTTGAAATATTAAATATTAAAATAGGCACAAGTAAGTGTAAATTGATGATTATATTAAGAGGGTGGAAGTAATTTTTCCAAACATTAAAATAGTCACCACTCAATTATGATCTTAGAATGTATAATTAAAATTATGATTACAATACTTATTTAAAGACTATCTCGCCAAGCAATGTGAATAAAGTATTTAAGTTTGAATAAAGTATTAAAATGATATTTCACCCAACTCAATCTGCGGCTCTTGCAATGAAATTTTAAAGGGTTTTGCTAACCATTGCCCTTAGGGCAATGGATAAAGAGTAGAGGGAGATAGAGAGACGTGAGTAAAGAGATAGAATAAGTGGCGAACATAGGGTCCAGGCCACTCACCCTTTCCTCTCTCTTTCTCTCTCCTTCTTATCCATTGCTCTTAGGGCAATGATTAGCAAAACCCATTTTTAAATTATGTTCACTGTCCTCTTACCTGTCACGGGTTAACACTTAAGCATCTTTCATAGGTGGAATTGTTAACCCATCATTTTGATTGGTTAACTGATTCAACCTCTAATTAAGGGTTAACAAACCCTTCATGCAAAAAATATGCATTTGGCAGGTAATGAGTGGTTAAACCCCTTAACCCCTTCACTAACTCTTTACCAAACGCAGAGTGTAACCAATTTTCAACTTATACATCACTAGTTTTCGTTGCACTAAAATATGGAATTGTTTTAAAAATGACATATTAGTACTTCATGTAAACTAAACATGAGAATATTTCCCAAAAGATTTTCATATGAGTTTGTTATACCCTCAAAAATAGCTTGGAATCACGTGACACTGGGCCAATGCACACATAAAGGAAGGATATTCTCGAGTCTTCAAGATCACACCATCATAGTCATCTAGGCCTCCACGTGTCTAAACCACAACTGTCTGTTCCTCCTAAAAGAGAGAGGAGCGGACTACAAATGGCAGCTCTAATTTGCTTAGATGCTGACAAGTCTACTTGAAACATCAATCCAGATCATACGGCCCTCTATAAAGGAAGGAAAAATAGTAACTTTCTCAAACCTAACTTTTATTAGGATTTTTGCCACATTTACTATTTCTTTACTATCTTTGGAGAGGTCCTAACTTAGGCATCAAAGGGTGTACCGGAGCCCCTAACCGGGAATCACTCTAGCGCCATCAAATAAGTTGTTGAATGTGTAGGTAAGGGTAAAGATGATGGATTCCGATCGTTAGCAGATTTAGTGGAGGCTCAGTTTTCCTTATTCCCTCCCTATAATTGGACAAGTAATCCTAAGAAATTTATTATGTCACAACAAATTTGACATTTTAATTTTAAGGATATTTCTACTATTGTTGAACATTCAAACTAATCCCGGCTGACCAACCAGGATGCGCCTAGTCGGGACATAGGGAGTTATTCTGTCACCAAGCCCAACTCTAGAGAGGATTGAGGTGGGTCTCAGGTTCTCTGGGGCTTAATTTACTTGGTTGGGGGCAAACCTATAGGTGGCCATGCATATGCCAATCATGGTTTCTTGTTACAAAAGGGAAAAAAATAGCATAAAGCTACACATTGAACAACTTGTTAGATAGTGCCCAGGGTTGGGGTTCTAGTATGCTCTCCGTTGCCTAAGTTAAAATCTCTCTAAAATAGAAAAAATAATAAATGCGACATAAACCCTAGAAAGAGATAGGTTAGAAAAGTTATCACTATTCATTCCTTTATATAGAAAGTTATACTGCTGTGATTGAAGGAGAAAGAGAGAGGTGTACACGTATCACCACTAAATTGATCGGAGTAGGGTAGTTTATGCTTGGACCATTATCCTTTATTTATTTGTGGCGTAGATATCAGACACGTGTGCAGGGGAAAGTTCTTTCCTACCTAACAGTTTTATGGTAAAGCGAACTTGCTAATGGTAGAGTAAGTTTGGGGCCTTATGTTGTACCTTTGCCTAGCTCTCTACTTAATGATTCTCCCAACCTCCCTCAAAAAGAGATGGAGATATTAGTGGTGTATCCCTGCTGCTCATGTACTCGTCACATGGAGAGGCGTAAATAATGACGGAGTATTTTATAAATATTTTTATGGTATAATAGCGGTCCTTCTTCATTTCTCTAGAGGTTCTCAAGATTCAAAGTAGTCTGACTCACCTTATAGATGTATGTTTTGGCAACTTTGGCATGGCAACAGGTGGTTTGGGTTATAGATCAAGTCACCTGCTTTGACTCATCCTTCCAAAAGATTCTCTGGCGTCTTCATAATTTTTTCTTTTTAGGGGGAGAGGACCGTCTTTAAGGAGATCTCTGATACTCTCAAGATGTGTTAAGATTTGAAGAGTTTTGATCTGACAACTCTTCGTGCAGTCAAATCTACTTGGTCTTTGGCGGTTTTTGAGACTTTTCAATTTTTGAAACCGTTTCTTGAGATGTTGCCACTTCGCTGTGATTTTTGGTTAATGAGGATTAATTTCTACCTATGGGATTGCCCGTGTGAGCTATAAATAGGGGAATAGAGTTTCCTTTTGCATTTGCAAAACTTCTCATTCGCTTCTTGTTGATAGTTATAAAGACATATTTGAACTATTTCGCCATGGCAAGAGACAAATTTCTGCCATGTCTTCGCTTCGGCTGGTTGTATGCATCTCCATATGAAGGATCAGAGCACTTCTGTATATGTTCAGCACTTTGGGCGTTTGTCTTCATCCATTCGAGGGAGGATTGGCTTCTTAATTTGGGCTATTTTTCTTCTCATTTCCCATACAGGGTTATTCTTTATGAGACATCCAAACCTCTTTTCCAACATGGTCACACTTACAGTGTGATTCTCCATGATGAGGCCGGTCATCATCGGAAGAGGGCTCAAGGGCAAGCATGTTCATGTCTCAACAAGAGGGTAACATGTCTCAAACTCTAGGCCCCAAGTGATAGGGTATCATCAGCCCTCTTGTGGCCGATTTGACAGCTTGATCGAGGTTAGGGCATCCATCTTTGGAGTCCTTACCATCTTAGTCAAGGCTCAAGTTGGGACTCTTCTTAGTGCCAACTGTTGGAAACACGATGTACAATAAGGCGGAATATGCATATCGTGACTATTAATCAAAATTAAAAGAATATCTGGCATGATTCTTGATCCTCCATCTCCTACGATCTGCCTATAAATCTCAAAAGCTTTCTCAATAGAAAAAGCCTCCAACTAAAATTCACCCACCAAAGAGAAGCAATACAAAGAGATATGTTCTTGAATTTTCTATTCTTATATTTTCTAATTTTTTCATCTTATCTTCAAAAGATGTTTTGCATCTTCATAAGGCTATATATGAACCCTATTTATAGGATTAGACTAGCCTTATAGATAATAAATTCTAAATGATTTAGAACTATTTAAAACTCAATTCAAAACAATTAAGGATAGAATAGAATTGTTTTTATTTATACCTCTCCTAATGACATTAGTAAGACCATTTGGGTCCTATATCGAGAACCAATTATTAATCAAATTAATAATTTTAATTTAATAATCAAATCCTATCTAACTAACTGTTCATAAAAGCTCTTCCATAACATGGGATTAATTATTTATAAATAATATCTTACATAGGAACCACCTACCCATGAGAATTTAATAACTTTATGGAAATGAATAATAAATTAGCTCATCATTATAAGCATACGGATCCTATCTAGATATCCATCATTTTCCTAAATAAAATCTAGCAACCCAACAATTTAGGTTGTGTAGCACTTGATAAATAAGCTTATCCATCACATCAAGGCATACTATATTATCAAATCGGAAATAAAAATATCATCTAATTGGAGGGACCATGTAACAATTTGAATTCTCTATCTCTTAGGTGATTCGTCCTAGAATGCAAATATGGTCTAGTACCACACACATCATAATGTGTTCTTATGACATACATCTGGGAAATCTCCATTCCCGGTGGTTGAGACCTACCACCGCATCTCACACGTCGGTGTCATGCATAATAATTTATTATAACAAAATTATCCTTTATTAGTTATAGGTTAAGCACAAGTTTAAGAAATCTCTAAGTTAAATCATATTTCTAAGCAAGTGACCATCATAGTGTATGATCTAATAAACTAACTTGTAAGGATACTATAACAATTATAGAAATGATACCCAAATTATATGTGCAACAATTAAATCTATTAATATTTCAAGAATATCACATAATTTGCATTAGATGTTCAAGGGCATTATTAATATGGTCTAAAATAGACTTTCTATTGTATAGGATTGGATTGAAATCTAAATCTATATATCCTTCAATTCTTATGTTCTTTGCATCATAAACTGAACAATAATTTTAATCTTATGCTAATATATAAATATGACTTTCTTTGCCCAATATTTCACAATTGGATTGGAGTAGAATCTACTTACAAGGCCAACTATTTCTAAAAATGCTCATGTCATCTTTAACTTGAGCACACATTTCCTTAGAGAGTGATGTAGGATGCTTAACAAATAATTTTATCGAGGATCGGGATAATCACAAGTTAAATGCGCATACATACATGTTGTTGACTTCCGGAAAGAAACGATCATATCTTCCAATCCAGAAGGCGGATTGACATATTCTATATGTAAATTGTCTATCTCGACAAGATGAAGCTAACTGGATTGTCATATTTCTAAAGTTTCATCAGTATCACCAGTTATCAGCAGAAATCCGAAAATAATTAATGTTGTCCCGATAGAGGAGAAGGATAAAATAGAGAGTGAGGATAAAATAGAGAGTGAGACAATTGTTGATATGTGTGAATTGCTTGGTGGAGGGCTCAAGGCAAAGGAGATAAAAGAATCGTGTATGGAGTATGAGGGAGAATTTTCTTCTTTGAAAGCAAAGGTTCTAAATAATTTAAAGAAGCTTTTGATGATACTTCAGGCCCAAAAATATAAACAAAACTAGGAAAAGATTTGGAGAGTTTTTCAAGTTATCTGTAGATTCACATGGTGTCAGTCACGTAAACATGGAGTGGGAAAGATTTATTCAAAAGTTATATTTAGAAGAAGCCCTAGCCGAAGAGGTAAAACAACAGATGGAGAAAATCAATGCTAAGTAAAAGGCTGATGCTGATCAATGCAAGAGAAGAAAATTATTTATCGATGAAGCTACTATTCAAATAAATATAAGCTCATAGTCGAGCTTCTTTCAATAAGGGAAGACTGATGTAGGATGCTTAACGACAATTTTATGGAGGATCGGGACAATCACAAGCTAAATGCGCATACATACATATTATTGATTTTTGAAAAGAAACGACCATATCTTCCAATCCAGAAAGCGGATTCTGACATATTATATATGTAAATCACCTATCTCGACGAGATGAAGCCAACTGGCTTATCAAAATTTTAAAATCTCATCAATATCACCAGTTATGAGCAGAAATCTAAAAATAATTAATATTTAGTTTATTTTTAGTAATAAAGTTAGAGTCTATTTAGATTAGGAAATAAATTCAATTTTGATTCATGTTAGACTGATTTGTTTTCTCTATTATAGGAAGTCATTTTAGGGTAGGATTTGATACTTTTTATTTTTTTATAATTCTAGTCTTATTAGGAGTCTAGTTTATTTTTCTATTTAAGAAGAGACATGTAACCCTAAAAATATTAGATAACTTTTATCAATTAAATTTCTCTTTTAATATTTTCTTCGTGGATTTGAAGTTCTTCATGGATTTGGAGATCGTTCTTTGTGGATTCAAAGAGCACCTCTTAGTGGATTCCGAGGTTTCACTTCCGCGCTGCATTAGAGAGTGAGTTTCAATGTCTTATAAGATCTGGTCGTTTCTCGAAATCTTGTAAGTTGAACCTTCTATAGATCTTATCTATATAAGTAGATTATGATGATTATATACTTCTTATTAATATAACTAGATGATGATGATTATATACATCTCTTTGTCTATGTCTACAGAGTTTGAGATCCAACATAAAAAATAAATGGCCAAGATCTTTTGTAAGTACTTGTCAGAAAGTCATACTTTAATTGATGGTAAGCGTCAAGAAAGTGTGATGAATATATTATTTTTATAAAATTTAAAGTGGTGCTAGTATCCATCAAAGAAGAAATTATATTTTGGTAGGCTACTCTCTTCTTGACCAAGCCGTTTCACCAATCTCAAGGAGATTAGAGCAATCCCTAAATATTTACTCCTTAAATATATATTAGTATCACTTTGCTTGTAAAAGGGTGGGTTGCATGCTTTCATAAATTTATTTCTTTTTGCTGATTACTCTTATTAAAAAACCTTGATTAGTAGAAAATAAAGAATTAAACGAACATCAAAAGTAATATGCAGAGAAATATTGATTTCATTATCTTTCTAGTATATTAGAAAATTTAAGGAATAGGAAGAGGAGATGGGATCTTGGGTCTCCAGATTATGTTCTGGAGCCCTCCTCCCTTTCAAAGTAAAAAAATACAGAGAACCTTGTCATCGTATCTTTTATACTTTAAATCTCTCTTTTTCTAATATCTCTCAATCTTTTCCCTATATCTTTTCCGTGTTTCTGAATGATAAAAGAGATCTCAGTTTAGAGGGAAGGTAAGAGTGAGTTTGTCACCAGATGTCAAGAAGAGACTGGTGGGGGACTATTTGTTATATCTGCTTATCACAAGGCAATGTATCCTTCATTAACTTTCACACTTGGTGTGCTTATCATATTTGTTTTTTTTTTGTATCTTACCATAAGTCTTATGAGGAGCCTGTATACCCTCGAGTTGAAATATAATTTTGTTTGTTGTTTGTATGACGTGTGAATATCCTCAAGTTCAATTTTATTGTGAAAACCTTTGAGCACGTGATGTCATCAATATAGTGAAATTGGCATGCAATAAGGAGGCATCTGTCTTTGTGTTGGATTAATAGAGAAGGTGCATGTACCCTCAAATGTAATTCTCAAATCGATTTACATGAGGTGCTGTCATCCTCACATTGGTTTTGATTTATATGGGGTATTACCATTCTCACATTAGGTTTTATTGATAAGGCTTGTTGAGCTCATCAAATTTGACAAATATAAGGGAGAAGGCGTGCCTCTCTAAATTAATTAATATAAAGGGCATACTTTCAAGTTAACTTGTATAAGTTGATTATATGAGTTGTAGATATCCACAAGTTGATTTCACTTTCAAAGATTATTAAAAGATATTAAGCTCTTTAATTAAATAAAGTTGTGGCTTGTTAAGAAATAATATTTTTTTGTGCGTCTACATATTGCCCCCCCTTGTACTTACATGCTCGATTTTTAACCGAGTGTGTGAGTCCAAATTTTTTTTATTTTGTTTTGTTTTTTGTTACCAATACTGCATCTTGGTTACAAATTTTTAAATGGTTGAGAAGGCATTTCATCAACCATGTATTTTAACAAATCTATCTATTAACACTTTTTTAAAGATAAATATGAGCTTCATATTATTTTTTAGCTACATGAGTTATTGTAGAGATTTTTTTATAGTGGTTTGCTAGAATTTTTTTGATAAGCTTAGGCTAAGTGCAATAATATTCAAACATGAGGAGTTCCTGTTAATTCAATTTGTTAAATGAATAGAAGATATAACTCTATTTAAAAGGAATATTAACGTATTTTAGGATAAAATCTTAGCAGAATTTAGAAATGAAAATCAATCCTACCATAATTAAACTTTACATAGTTTATATATATACCCCCTCTCAAATATATTAAATGCATTGTTATTTTCTTGAGGAGATCTCGAGGTAAACATCTGTTTCTTTTTATTTTCTTTCTTTACAGGTTTTTTCTTTTTTAATTTTTTTGTTCTCGTTCTCCTTTGTACCTTCCGTTCAATTTTTGTCTTCTTCTTTTTTTCTCATCTTTTTCCCCTTTTTGTTTTTTTCTCTTATCTACTTCTGCTTCTTTGCTTTTTTTCCTTCTCATTATCATCATCTTCTTCTCATCTTCTTCTTCTTTTTGGTTTTTTCTCTTATCTTCTTCTGCTTCTTTGTCGTTTTCTCCTCATCATTTCTTTCTTCTTTTTTTCCATCTTTTCTCCCTCCATATCTCACCTGCTTCCATTAGCATTTTCTGCCTCGAAACTGCACACTAATATTTGTTTTGGTTCCATGTTAATTTTATTATAGGTATCATGAATGAATTAATTGTTTTTAAATAAAGGAAAGCTTTTTCGGTGCTTTTAGTCTATTCCTATTATAAATGGTTCCCATAAATCCTTCTTTCACTTGAATTTCCTTAGGTCCCCTAGTTTTTTGTTCCTTTACCTTTACTATATTAGATGTTGATTTTTTTTCTAATTATATATATATTTTTATAGATTGCATTGTTGATCTAATACACAATCATTAACTACCCTCTCATTTTACCACCAAAAGGTCAGACAATTTATTTATTTATTTTTGAAGTCATTAAATATGATTAAATATTAATTAATTGATGTTCTTTGTAGATTTCCAACCGTAGCCCATGGAATTGTAGTGAGTCCTTTTATTAATATTTTTTTACATGTATATAAAATACCATAGCCATATTATTTTTCTATTAGCGTCAATAAACTTGCTTATATGTACAAGATATTAAAATCACCAATTGTTATACACTAGTAAAAACATGCATCCTAGGCGGAATATTCCGTCTAGAATATCCGAATTCGTCTAAATTGATCATCCTAGGCGGAATTCCGTCTAGGAAGCATTCTAGACGGAAATTCCGTCTAGGATGCGGCATTCTAGGCGAATTCGTCTAGAAAACTCATTCTAGGCGGAATTCATCCTAGGCGGAATATTCCGTCTAGAATATCCGAATTCGTCTAAATTGATCATCCTAGGCGGAATTCCGTCTAGGAAGCATTCTAGACGGAAATTCCGTCTAGGATGCGGCATTCTAGGCGAATTCGTCTAGAAAACTCATTCTAGGCGGAATTCATCCTAGACGGATAAAAACCGTCTAGGATATTTCTAAACGGACATTCGTCTAGGAAGCATTCTAGACGGAAATTCGTCTAGGATACATCTTAGGCGGAAATTCGTCTAGAATTCTTATCCTAGACGGAAATTCCGTCTATGACATCCTAGATGGAATTTCGTCTAGGATGAGCATTCTAGGCAGTTTTCCGTCTAGAATGGTATTTTCTTTTCCTTTTTTTTTTTTTTGGTGCGGATTCTACTTTGTACGACATATAATATAACCTCGTATATAATGTGCATAATACAATACCAAATCATATTCATATCCAACACAATCTAATTATATTCCATTATCAAATATAAGCATCGGTACAATTATCCTCACGGACAAATATTAAAATCACTACAATTATCCTCACGGACAAATATTAAAAAGCTGAGTATATAATTGAATGTCACCTACATCTAAGTACCAAAATCAATACAATAGTAAAATTGTAAAGAAAAAATTATCTACAATTGACAGACATCATAACACCTTCTAATCAAGGATCTTAGCCTCTACTTGAAACTCTTTGCAAGTCCATCAAAGCTCTCATTCTTGATTATGCCAAGATGAAGCACATGGAAAATAAAATCATTAAGCCTCAATCTCTCTCTCCTTTTTCTCCTCTTTCTTCTCCAAATTATATTAAATACATATACATACTATATATACGAATTGGAAGATGACAAGATAATGAAAATACAGTTCAAAACCATCCAAATGAAACACGCTAACAATAATCAGCATGTAAGTTAAAAATTAAGATGACAAGGTTAAGAGCTTGCCTTGAAGGAACTGGAAGAAACTCCCAATCTGAGCTATCATTTCTTCTGATATAAATCCGCAGAATGTTTTTGAGTCCCCTGCGTTATGAAATTCTAACTTTAAAATGTATAAAACTTAAGACATTTATAGTACCAGCTTCACAAACGTTTTCCAAAACCAATAAGTTGAAATTTGAAAGCATCAATTCTTCTTGAGAAGGAATCTCATTGTCGATCTCCAACAGATTTTGAACCAACATATCTCTAGCACCTTCAGGAATATCAAAAGAATGAGTTTAGGTTGCAGCATCATGAACTTCGTTTAAACTACTTGCAAGAGTAAAAGAAAACAAATTCATTCTTTACCTTCTTGTTAAAATAACTAGAACCAAATTGGGTGGGTGGGGGGGAATTTGGGGGTTGTAATTGCACTGAAAAGATGCTTAAAGGAGGAAACATAAGTTCTCAGGAAAAGAAAACAATAAGAGCATAAAGATAGAAGAAA
The DNA here is from genome assembly GCA_012295165.1 of Asparagus setaceus. NCBI lineage: Eukaryota > Viridiplantae > Streptophyta > Magnoliopsida > Asparagales > Asparagaceae > Asparagus > Asparagus setaceus. Next base: position 46,575,880 of record CM022702.1, on the reverse strand, counting down.
TACTCCCAGCCTAACTTAGGCATAGTGATATAGTGTTGAGGATAGGAATTCATATAATAGGTGGGACTAGTCTTCATAACTTATTTATGAAATAATATTATGAAACAAACGTAAATATTAGCAACGCTTGAGGGTTTTGTGTGATGTGAAATTCATTTGTTCGTTGTCGAAAGTGATAGAGAAGGTTTATTGTAGCCTATTCACGATATGCCATATTTCTAACTCTTATCTAAGCAATTTCTCACTAGTAGCTAACAGCTATATCTTAAAGAACCTTCAACTTTCATAATAAAGACCAAGGAGTATAATGGCACAAAAAAGGCCAACCTAATGAGCTTTAGAATCAAAATTCAACACAATAAAAAGGCACATAAACATTCAAACATCAACCATGCCTCATCTCTAACAATTCTAATCCAAAGGGGGAAGGTTTTTAGCAAAGTCAAAAAATACCACCACAAAAGGAACCAGTGTGGCTAGTTTCTTAAAGTTGTTTGGCTTTTCCATGTAGCTCTTTCTTCCTCTAGTAATCTTTACAGTGCCAAATAACCGGAAAAAATGAGTTCGGTTAAAATCTGAGGCCTGAAATAAGGACATAGCAACACACATTTGTATGATCATATAAGCTGTTTTCGCAAACAAAAAATACCTTGCCATATTAAGAATTGGGCACAACGAAAGTCTCGAGAAAATGACGACCCTACATTAGTTTTAGCAACATTAAGTGGAAGCCACCTGAAAAATAAGAACGCCTAAAAGTGAGACGCTATTAGAAACTATTAATTTTAACATAAACAAGAAGATTCAAACATATATTATTACTGATTATAGTGGACGAGGAAAAAAAAAGTCAGCGAGCTTCTAAAATCAAAGGAGGTATAATGCAAATAATTATGCCTGGCAGCTGTTGAGACTCCCCTCTGAAGGCAATATAATGCAATAGTGTACGCTTCATGACTCTGCCACATTCACACAACCAGCATAGTCTAAAAGCTTATTCCACACATGCAATTCATTTCATAATTTTCATAAAATAGAGAAAAAAAATAACTATAAAATTGAGGACATGTGCGAGCTAATCAGATTCAAATCAAATACGGCTAATAGTACTGACATTTGCTTTGTCAGAATGCCAAATCCTAATGCATGATATGAACATTTAGAGTTTGGTTAAGTTAGCGGTAGCAAGACATGCACATCCTTTTCATTAGGAAGAAAAGAGAAACCAGTCACTTGATTACTTAATTATTAATACTTGGAATGCTATATGACCTTTCCTGTTGCAGGTATTTCCTGTTCTTGCAAAGCTATGTTCTTTAAATTTCTCAAAAAAACATACACAAATGAAATTCAAAGAATTTTTTTAAATTAAAGCGTGAAATAGAGTTTACTTAGCTCCATGAATTGTACTTGGATATTTGAACTACCCTATATCAAGCTGAAAAGAATCCAAACTCCAAAACTCACCGAGACATTCTCCGCACACTTGGAAGTATTCATATGTCACTTTCCTTTGAAATAAACTGAAACATAACTAATTCAAAAGAGAAGAAAATAAACACCCAATTTATTCTAGCAAAATTCCTGGGAACTTCTAATATACTATCAAATTTAAATTGAAAAAGATACTGTTCTTGATGTTCCTCTGTAGAGCGAGATCTCGCCGTCGATGTGGTGTGTGTGGGTAGTGGGTTGTGATCGGCCCAGCGGGCAGTGGGCAAGAAATGAAATGAGCAATAGTCATGGAAAATAATGCTGTAAAAATGAAGCGAGGAAGAAGCGATAAATTTATGAAAGAAACGAAAGAGGCTTTATGAGGCCAATATATGTAGCAATAAATGAGAACGAAGATGGGGTTTGGTTCGGGTGTCGAGGAAATTTGGGGAAAACGAAAAATTGGGGGAATTATTACGAATAGGGGTTTGGGTTATATCTTTGGGTGGTTTTATTTTTAGAAGTGGGCCCCACTATCCTAGACGGAAATTTCCGTCTAGGATTTTCTAAACGGAAATTTCCGTCTAGGATTTTTTCTAGATGGAAATTTCCGTCTAGGATAGTGGGGCCCACTTTTTAAAAAAATAAAAATCCATATTCCGTCTAGAAAGACTTTTGTAGACGGTTTTTCCGTCTAGCAAGATTCTTTCTAGACGGAATATCCTAGACGGAAATATTCCGTCGTTATTGTCGCATATCCTAGACGGAAAATTTTCCGTCTAGGATATTCCGTCTAGAATGCTTCGATTTTTACTAGTGATATTTTGAAATTTGCCCTCCTTTTTTTTGCATAATTTACTATTTCTAATGCTAGGTAGATATACACAAGGCATAGTTATAACTTAATCATATAAACATTGTAAGTTCTTGTGCCGTGCTCTTTTATTGTATTCACGTTTCTTAATTGACGTTAATTTGTTTGGGTGCACATCTATGCTATGAATTTAAACTTCTCCAAGTGCAAATTTCGAGTATGTAAATAATATGTATATTCTATTATAGTCAAACAAAGGATTCGTACACCTAGGCAAATTAAGTAAAGGCCAGATCAACTTGCCTACTTCCACCTCACGAATCTTCAAAATAGAATACAATAAAATGAAACTTCATAGAAATCGGAAATTGGTAATTTAGTTCAGATATTTTAAAACTTCATTGGTTTGGAATCCACAAAACTCATTACTCAAAAGCTCACTAATTCCTGTTGGTTTCTCTAGTAAGGAAGATCCTCCAAGATTGCATATTTCAACTACAATAGGATGACTAGGAAGAAATAACTGATATTAGAAATCTAGCTACAGACAAAGTCTTGACCTAGCAAGGTTTTATTCGCAGCAACCAAAAGCTTGTGTTTTTGCATGCTAAAGGATGGGAAAGAAAGATATGATAACGAGGCGGCTTCCCTTTAGAAAGCTTAAAGAAGAAGCAGGTTTGGGATATAGGCTTTAGATGTAGTCCCTTCAAGAATTTTGAGATAATGGCTGCTAGATAACCAATTATATGTAACCCAAGGAAACATGGAGAACCATTCACATGTAACCCTAAGACCTTTCATGTGGACTTCCCCCTGCCATGACATTTCTTCATCTATCCAATAACATAACCAGATACAATTTACATAAGGACTAAATAATTATTGAAATTTCCTTTAAAATAGAAAAGAGTCTAGTGATAACCGAAACAAGTACTAATTACCTGTCATAATTGCCTTTTGACTTTAAAAGCACTTGTTTTTTTAAACACACTTTTATGAATTGATTGTAGATAATACTTTAATAAACTATACACTTCTCCACATTCAATGTATTTACTTGTTGGTTTGTCCATGGTCGTGACAAGCCCTATGTATTACTCATGCTACCTGTACTAATTCTTTTTGAAATTGCCAATACATTGATTAACTTGACATCTCTTCATAATATTCATATTTCTTTCAACTTTAATATTTATTTCAAGATATCCGAGCCTCAAAATACATAAATAGATTTAGAAACTCGATCTTTGACCTCTATTTTTTTATAGAGATTTTACTTTGAGACAAACAAAGGTAATAATAGATTTTAAAAACACCTTATGCCTCCACATATAGAATAATAACTTTTTTTTAAAGAAACACATTACGCATTGACCTCTATTTAAAAATTTTATTCTCAAAGTGACATAAGGTTCAAGTACGGAGTTCAAATTTCAGAACAGAGAGTCATGCACCTCAAAAGCTTCATGCTTTGAGAATTTTATTTGAGACATGGGCTGCAATGTAGAGGATGAATTTTAGAAGCCCCTTAGATCCAAAGAAAACAAGACCTCAATTCACAAAAATAAGTTTAGAAACCCTTAGGCTTCTACACAAAATAAATTTTTAGAAACTCTTCTGTTTCAAGATTTTATTCTCGAGGTGACATGGGATTCGGAGTTTAAATTCCAGAACAGAAGACCATGTACCTCAAAAGCTTCATGCTTTGAAAATAAAATTTTTGAGACATGGGCCACAATGCAGAGAAATAGATTTTTGAAATCTTTTTGGCTTTGTGCCCCTAACCCAAAAAAGATCAAGAAATGAATGTGGTCTCAACTCATAAAATATGTTTAGAAACTCTAGGCTTCTCCCCTATTTCAACGTTTTATTCTCAAGGTGCCATGGGGTTCGAGTACGGAGTTTAAATTCCAGAATGGAAGACCATGCATCTCAAAAGCTTCATGCTTCGAGAATAAAATTTTAAGACATGGGCCACAATGTAGAAAAATAGATTTTAGAAACCATTAAGGCTTTGCCCCAAAATAGGTCAAGAAACAAACTGGGTTTTAACTCATAAAATAAATTTAGATATCCTTAGGTGCTCTCCCTTATTTAAAGATTTTATTCTCAATGTGCCATGGGGTTCAAGTATGAGATCCAAACTTCAGAATGGAGGACCATGCACCTCAAAAGCTTCATGCTTCGAGAATAAATTTTTGAGATATGGGCTGTAATGCAAAGAAATAAATTTTAGAAACCTTTAAAGTTTTGCCCCTTGATCCAAAATAAATCAAGAAATAAACACATTCTCAACTTATAAAATTAATTTAGAAACCCTTAGGCTCTCACCCCTACTTCAAGGTTTTATTCTCAAGGTGCCATCGGGTTCAAGTAAGGAGTTCCAAACTTCAGTACGGAGGACCATGCACCTCGAAAGCTTCATGCAGAATAACAAATTATAGAAATCTTTTAGGCTTTGCCCAAAATAAATCAAGGAACAAATAGGGTCCCAACTTATAAAATAAATTTAGGAACCCTTAGGATCTCTCCCCTATTTTAAGATTATATTCTCACAGTAGAGGACCATGCACCTCAAAAGCTTCATGCTTCAAGAATAAAATTTTGAGACATGGGCTATAATGCAAAGAAATAAATTTTAGAAACCTTTAAAGTTTTGCCCCTTGATCCAAAATAAATCAAGAAATAAACACATTCTCAACTTATAAAATTAATTTAGAAACCCTTAGGCTCTCACCCCTACTTCAAGGTTTTATTCTCAAGGTGCCATGGGGTTCAAGTATGAGATCCAAACTTGAATGGAGGACCATGCACCTCGAAAGCTTCATCTTGAGAATAACAAATTATAGAAATCTTTTAGGCTTTGCCCCAAAATAAATCAAGGAACAAATAGGGTCCCAACTTATAAAATAAATTTAGGAACCCTTAGGATCTCTCCCCTATTTTAAGATTATATTCTCACAGTAGAGGACCATGCACCTCAAAAGCTTCATGCTTCAAGAATAAAATTTTGAGACATGGGCTATAATGCAAAGAAATAAATTTTAGAAACCCGTAAAGTTTTACCCCCTAATCAATAAATCAAGAAACAAACATAGTCTCAACTGTAAAATTAATTTAGAAACCCTTAGGCTCTCACCCCTACTTCAAGGTTTTATTTTTAACTGCCATAAGGTTCAAGTATGAGGTCTAAACTTCATAATGGAGGACCATGCATCTTAAAAGCTTCCTAGTTCGAGAATAAAATCTATAAATAGACAAGGGTTTCAATACAACATAGTTTTTTTAAAGAAAAACTCTTAGACTTTGACCCCTGATTCAAATTAAATCAAGAAACAAATAGGGCTTCATTTCATAAAATAAGTTTAGAAACCCTTACGCTTCAAACCTTATTTTAAGATTTTATTGTCCCCATCCTTTTTGTTCTATATTTTGTCATACTGTATTTCATTTTTTTTAAATATTTAACTATCAATTATGTATTCATTTAATATATTAATCTGCCTTTTCTTTTCCAGATGGCTCATTCAACTAGTGTTTCAGTTGGGGGTAGTCAACTAGCGGAGGAGGTCAAGTCCCATAAATATTTAGTTTTCGATGATTCCTCTATGACTTCTCGTTTTTTTTAAGATAAACCAATTGACTTAAAGTTAGAAAGGCATGCTCCAATAGCATGTGCATCTTAGTCAGTATGAACCATCAGAAAGCACATGAGGTATCCAAAGAACTCACCAGTTCAACTCAAGATATGATTGCATACTTTAGATGGGGACCGATTTCGAAAAGCTTACCTACAGCCTCCACCTCCACTCTCACTCTCAATCCTTGTATTGATACTTTTCCATCAGGCTTGTTGACATGTTTTGGGGCAGACCTTATTGCTCAAAATGCAGGATGGGAGGTTATAAGAGAAAATAAACCTCTCATGATCGAGGGATATAATGACTGGTGCTTATATATATTGTAGAAATATACATATGCCTTAGAACAACTTAACATCTATGGCATTGTACTTTCATTTCTTATATCTTACCACATTGACTTTCAGCTTCTACAATATTTTTTAGAGTGTTGGGATAAAGATCATAATATCTTCACTATAAAATGGAGTGATCTTTCTATCAGTTTATTAGATATGGAGAGAATTGGTGGGTCTTCCAATTCAAAGACAAGTATATGATGAATATGTCCCACAAATGTAGAGCTTGAAAATCCTAAGGTAAATCACGGGCAACCCCTTAAGGTACTACTGAACTGCTATCAATATCTTAGAAATATTAGTCCTGCAGACAATATTTCTTTTGAAATGTGGCTTGAGTTTTTCTTTCATTGGCAACATCATCGAATCAAATCTAAGGGAAAGCATAAGGGCAAGTCTTTTGATAGTCTTCATACTTTTGGGAAGAACACACCACTTGCAGCTTTCTTCACCTTATGGTTATGCAAATTTATAGTTCCCTATGACCTAGCCTATATCAGGCCCGAGGCGTTCGTTGTAGTAGCAAGAATAATTGACAGCAGAAAAACTTATTCCCTAGCCATTCTAGTGCTCTGCACTCTTATTGAGAGATAAACTATTGTATTACTGATTACTTGGTAGTGTCCTGCAATTGGCCGATTCATTACTTAATTAGATGGATTTCTCAGTATTTTCCTAATTTATATGATCGGCTACCTAAAGATAAAATTGAGATGCAGTTCTCTTCCTTGAATCATAGATCGGATGTTCTATTCTTGCTATAGATTTTAATAATAGAACTTTAGGGTCCCTTTATTCTGCTGATCAGAAAAGGCTAGAGGATTTCTTCATGAAGAAGATGATGAAGAGCTTAATTGGAGACCTTATCCACCCTCACATTCTTCCAAACCAACTTCCCTCATGGATACATCTAAGCAGAAGATGGCAAACTCTCATTCTTATTTTTTTCTTTCAATTTGCTAAGGCATCCTTCCTCTTAGGATGGGAAAGAGACTCTTTACTGAACCATGCAATCCTCATATCTTTGCCCCTCAATTTAGTTATGACCAATGAGTTCCTAATTCTCGCTTGTCATATGCACGTATCGAACAAAACTTAGACATGATGTATTGCTATTGGAGAATCTTTTTTGAATTTGGGACCAGCTAGTGTTTCACTAATCGTTCTAATAGTCAATGGAGAAGACTCTTATGGTTATGTTATTTGGTATCAAAGGGGATATTGTGAATTCTTTGCTGAAGAAGTAAAGACGTTATATATTCTTTATGCTGAGCGAAATGAGGTATAATTTAAATTTCTAATCAATTCTTGAAATATGTTAAACATCTTAACTAATTTTTTTTTCAATCATCATCATTAGAGGGGTAAGCAAGGCCTACTCCGAATCACAAAAAAAAAGGTTCTTTTATCAATGAGCCAAAGAAAATACAATGAGTTTCTTCTAATTTAGTCTCAAAAATCAATCGAGCAACTTCTATTTCACAAGTGGGAGATAAAAGTACTAGTGCTAATAAGGTGGTTGTAAATATAGAAGGTGATGAGAATCATATTCTACCCGCTTCAATTACACCTCAGGAGCCTCAATAACTAGACAAGTTAATGTCAAGAGGAAATGGTCTGCTTATCAATCATTTACTAACATGCATAGCCATCAGATTAAATTTTTTATCATTGCCCCACACACACACACACACACACACACACACACACACACACACACACACACACATATATATATATATATATATATATATATATATATATATATATATATATATATATATATATATATATATATGGTATCTTCTCTAGAAGGTGATGAGTACTCCACATAAAATTTCTTTTATGTGGAGTACTTGGTAACTCAGTGACAAGCTAAGAAAGTATTTGAGAAAAATATTATAGTTGCCATAAAGTATCACGCACTTCAACAAGAGTTGATTTCTAGGCCTAAAAATATCAATATGATATCTTCTCTAGAAATTTTAAAATTATTGGCAAGTCCTATCTCTTATGTAGAGAAATTCTTACATGCTCAAAAAGTAGCTCTTAGTCATAATCAATTATGCAAGGATGATCTGAATCAAAAGATTTTTAAGTGGAGAAGAAAGGTTTAGAAGTTACAGATGAAGATTAAGTTGGTTGAAACGGAAGCAAAAAAATCAATGCAATGGAAGCACATTTGAAGAAAACCTTAGATAAAAATAAAACTTTTATGCAATTGCTTCATCGAGACAACAAAGTTCTCCTAACAAACAACATCTCAAAGCTGAGTATGAAGCATGTTCGACCACCTTTAAAACTCTTCTAATGTATGTAATATCCTTTCAGAAATGAGCTTTTTTAATTAGTTATATTTGAGATTTGAAATTTTATTCCATAAAAAATGAATATTTTGGTACAAATGGTGCTTCAAGATTTCATACTTGCATTTATTACAATCACCTCTCGATAAATATGAATTTATCACTAGACACACGAGAAAACTATTTTTATTGAACTTTGCTGGATAAGCATGTAATGCATCAAATTTAATCATAGTTTATCCTCTTAGAGTTTGGAGACTGTTGAAGATTTTTATTTTTATTTTTATGAGATAATGTAAGAGCACTGATGCCAATTTGTATTTTCGGTCTGCCTTGGAGTACACATATATTTGTACTTATTTTTGTCATAACTTTGTCTAAAAAGCTCCAAATTACTCTCTATTTAAAATGATGGATCGGATTTTGAGTCTGGTTTTGTTTAATAGTAACTTTACTTGAATTAAAGATATCTGCAGAAAGTTATCACTGAAATACCAAAGGATGGTTAAAAAATATATTTTTCCAAGTGTTGAAAAGAAAATTTATATTTTTCTTACCTTGTCTAGACCATGCCTGCCTGATAGGTTTAATCTTAGTTTATCCTTTTAGAGCTTAGAGTTACTTTTAGTTTATACTCATAAAAGCTTGGAGTTTATTTCAGTTTATACTCTTTGAGTATCTTACAGTTTATACTCATAACAGTTTGGAGTGTCTTATAGTTTATACTCATAAAAGTTGGGAATGTTGTGCCTCTCTTAGGCATAATATCATTTCAAAAATTTTGTATTTATTGGGGTAGGAGAGCACTCTCCATTGGGTGAAATTATTTTATAAGCCCTGTTAGAGTAAACCTCTTGCACTATGAAAGGGTCTTCCCATTTTGGTTCAAACTTATTTTTTGTTCGCTTGTAATGATCATGGGGAACAGTCAATACCAAATCACTGATTTTGAAGGATCTATGTTGAACTTTTTTTTTATCAAAAGCTCGCGAAATACAAGCTTGATACATCTCCAAAATTTGCTTTGCTTTTAAACGTTTATCTTCTAAGCTATCCAATTACTCTAGCCGAGCCTTTAAAGATTCATCCTCTAAAAGTCCTTCATGGATTGCAACTCTATAAGATGGAATTTGCACTTCAAGTGGCAATATAGCCTCACCTCTGAATACCAATGCATAAGGCGTTGGCCCTGAAGGTGTTCGAATAGTAGTACGATGTGCCCCTAAACTCTCCAAAAGTTGTTCATCCCTTTTTCTCCTTTATTATGAGAGACCACCTTCTTCAATAATTTGCATGATTCTTATTTAATGCTTCAGCTTGACCATTAGCCACTGCATTATAGGATGATGAAAAGTTGTGTTTAATATGAAATTTTACACAAAGTCTTTGCATATCCTAATTTTTAAATGAAGTTCCATTATTAGATACGATCATAGCTGGTACACCAAATCGATAAATTAAGTGAGGATGAACAAAGTGTATCTCAACAACATCTCGTACATCCTTTAGAGAGATAAATTCTGCCCATTTAGAAAAGTAACCAATTGTAGCCAATATATAGCTACGTTGATGATGGAGGATGAATAGGGCCTATAATATCCATTCCCCATGCATCAAAAGACCAAGATACATTAGTTGCATGGAGTGGTTCCAGTGGTTGATGCACGAAATCTTTATGAATTTGAAAAACATGACATCTTTTGAAAAATTGTATTGCATCTTGAGTCATCGCAGGCCAATAATATCCCAAGTGCTTGAGTTGATGGTAAAGCCATCTTCCTGATTGACGAGCTCCACACACCCCACCATGTACTTCTTCCAAAGCTTTCATAGCTTCATTTTTAGATAAACAACAAAGAAACATACCATCAAAAGATCGCCTAAAGAGGATCCCTTCAATGAAAGTATAATGTATAGCATGCTTCTTTATTTGTTGTCTCTGGTGGCTATCTACAGGTAGAATTCTATCGTTAAGATAATCCAATAAAGGTCTTCGCCAATCTTTTTCCTCTTTAATATAAGCTTAAATAGTCATGGATATTAATGTCTCTTGTGGTGATTCTTCAAGTATCAATGATAGTACCCGCCTTGCATCCATATTTATTTGGAGGATAGTGTTCGAGAAAGAGCCAATGACATTGTGTGGCTTGCTAAAGCATCTGCTCTATGATTATAACATCGAGGAACATGTTCAATTTGAATTTTTTAGAATTGATGTATCAACTCTTGGGCTTTTAGAAAATAAGGAATCAATTCCTTCTTTTTGACAGCATATTTTCCATTAAGTTGATATATAAGGAGTTGTGAATCATCATAAACCAATGATGAGAGCCTCATACTCGGCTTCATTATTAGATGATGCCAAAGTCAATGTAAAGGAATATGGTAGAGATTCTCCTTTAGGGGTAATAAATACAACTCCAACTCCTGCCCTCGTTCTTCGACTAGCTCCATCAAAATACATGACCCATAAAGGGGCTATGAAGTTAGTCATAACTTCATCATCAGGAAGATCATCTTCAATCTCTTTTTCTCATAGCAAATCGTTAGCTGCTAGGAAATCTGCTAAAGCATGCCTGTTAATAGTGTTTTGAGGTACATAGACAATGTTGAATTGAGTAAAGAACATTGCCCATTTGCTAAGTGACCAAATAAAACTAATTTTCTAAGAATATATCTAAGAGGATCTGCTCAATATACTAAGTGAATAGTATGCTCTATCATGTAATGTCTATGTTTTTGGGCTACAAAGATCAAGGCCAAACATATCTTGTCCATACCATGATAGTTATGTTCTGCACCCAGCATCGTACAACTTAAATAGTATAGAGCAACTTACTTTCCTTTATTATTAACTTGGGCAAATATTGCCCCTAGAGACATTGGTAATGCAGTAGTGTATAATATTAAAGCATGCCCTTTAATGGGAACCCCTTACACATATGGGATGTTAAGTATTTTTTGATGCTTTCGAAAGCGTTTTGGCATGCTTCATCCCATTCAAAAGAAACTCCTTTATTCATTAGTCTTGTAAATGGTTGGCACCTTCCGACTAAATTAGCAATGAACCGCCGACTGTATGCAAGTCATCCTTGAAGACTTTTTAATTCATATAAGTTTTGAGGTTGTGGCATCCTAATAATAGTCATTGTCTTTGCTGGATCAATCTCAATTCCATCTTTATGAACAAAAAACCCCAAAAAGTTTCCTGATGAGACACTGAATGCACACTTTGTTGGACTCATCTTTAATTAATATTTCATTAAGCGTTCAAAAACCAAGGAAATGTCTTGTAAATGTTCATTTCTATGCTTTTTGCTTTACCACAATGTCATCAACATAACACTCTACTTTATCATGGAGGGGAATAGTAATGATCTCAATTATAACTCACCGGTATGTTGCACTGATATTTTTTATCCAAAATGCATTACTTTATATTAGAAGATACCTTTTGGTATCCTAAAAGCAGTAAATTCTTCATCTTTTGGAGTCATATGAATTTGATTGTACCCTGAATATCCATCCATGAATGATAACAGTTCATGGCCTATAGTGGAGTATATTAATAATTCTGAGATAGGGAGAGGAAAATCATTCTTTGAGCAAGCTTTATTTAATTCATCAAAATCGATACAAACGCGAGTTTGTCCATTTTTCTCTTTAACCGAACTATGTTAGCTAACCATACGGGATATTTGACTTCTTTGATAAAGTCAGTAGCAAGGAGTTTATCAATCTCAGCAATTATTTGAGGCAATATTTTTGGTCAAAAGCAATGCTGCTATTGTTTAACAAGTGTAGTATCACTTGAAATTGCTAAGCGTTGTACAACTACATTTGGATCAAGCCCAGACATCTCCTTATAACTCCAAGCAAAGGCATCTTTATTCTCAAATAAGAAGCGTTTGCATTCATCTTTTTCTTCATTGCACATATGAGCACTAATGAATATGGAGTGAGGATCATCACTAGTGCCAAGATTGATTTCCTCTAATTCGTTAGTTTTAGCTTATCCTCCTTCTTCCAATTGAGATGGGGCTGGTTGTAAATCTATAAGTTCTTGAGATGATATAATGTAGACTTCATATCCCAAGCCTTTCTTAGGAGATGATATTTTTTTTTCATGATAAAGAGTATCTCTCCATTCTTGACTAAGCATCTCCTCAAAAGGTGCAAGGAAACCCCCTCCAAGTGGTTTTTCCCTCGTCATTTATAGAAGAAGAAGGTACAAAGGCTATAGGTTGTAGGCCCTTTACATCATTCTTTTAATGTCTACTTTGACCACTAGACTTCTTATCTTGGGTAGAATTGAAAAGCTCATCCTCAAGTATTTAAAAAATAGGGTCTCCATCTTTTCTTTGTTCTCGAGATATGTAACAATAGATTATCTTCTTCAAATTCCCTTTGTTGTGAGTAATTTCATTTTGAGGGATAACTTTGTTGGTTATGAAATCAATTCATTTGATCTCCTTGGCAACAACACAGTAAAATTTTGCATCAGCGTAAAACGCTTCTGTAGTTGTGAAGGGTTATGTATCTGCAAATGCTCTTCTAACTTCACCTTCACGTGTTTTACACTTGAAGCATTGATGCAAAGAGGAGGATGTCAAAGGATATTCCCGCAACCAAGGATGGATTAATTAAATATTGTAAGATGTGAAGGCATCAATCACATAGAAGAGAGAAGTAGAAATCCATCCTTGAAATCTTAAGGTCAGATGCATAGTTCCCAAAGCTTGTTGCCCTAGTTGATTAAATCCCTAGATGACTACGTTGCTTCTTGTAAGATTTCTTATAGTATACCTCCACCTTGTCAATATTCTCAAAGGGATTAAATTTATAGCAGACCCACAATCCAACATGATTCAATTAATTGGCATATCTTTTAAATCAGCAGTGACTAACAGTGTTTAGGACTTCATCAATGAATTCAATATTTAAGACTTCTAATGGATGTATATCCACACTAGCTACTTCTACCCTATAGTCATCAGGAAATTACATCGCAGTAACAAATACTTTTCACAAGACATAAGATAAACACAATGCATAATACACACTAAAAAGGGATGGTATTTTCTTTAGATGTGCAAGTACATTGTATTTGACAATCTCAGAAGGACATGCCGCATTTTGAGTTACATTATTACGAGGTTGAGCTCTTTCCTTATGAGGTGCTATGTACTATTGATGGGAAATAAATGATTACCTCTTAAGTTGCAAGTATACAACTTATCAAGTTATAGTATATAAAATTGTCGAATCCCACGAGGAAGGAGTTTGTAAGTTTAGTCAAATTTGGCTCTCTTATTATGTACAAGACAATTAGAATTGAAAGTGAGAAAGTGGTGAACATGGTTGTGAGAGATTAGAGCATGAATGTGGATTATGCGCAAATAAAAGAAAATGAGGAAGAAATTGTGTGTGAGGAGATTAGAGAATGTGAAGGTGAATGGAATGCAAATAAACACAAAATGAGAGTGGAAATGGAGAGATGGAGAGTGAGAGAAAATAAGTGCAAAGAAAGTAAAATGAGATTGAGATGAGGGAGAGATAAAAAGGACAATCAAAATCAAAGAAACAAAATCAAGAACAAAGAGGCAAAACAAGAAAGCAAAAGACGGAGGATTCAATTAGAGATATTGAGGAATCTAGAATTGAATCCACTAGCTAATCCCACTTATAAGTTCATGAATCATTCTCTTTTATCACATTTCATTTTAGATTTATTAAGTATAGACTATCAAACCACTTAAGGAAAGCATAACCTATCAAATTATCACCTAAATGAAATCAATACTCATGAGAAGAACATCAACAAGATAGTAACCCTAGAAATCATAAGCATAATCTATCAAACCACTTAAGGAAAGCATAGACTATCAAATTCTTCTTCTATCAATTAGTTCTCTAGTTGATTATCCTAAACATGGGCATTTTAAGAGCAAGAGAGCAATTCAAGAATCATAAAAGAGATTAGACTAGTTTTATACAATCCTAGATTCCCTACAATGGTTTAGTTCCACATCTTTGAAAAATAAAAGAAATCAAGAGAGGGAGGAGGGAAAGAAAACTAAGTATAAAAAGGAAAATAAAAGTAAAGAAATAAAGAAAAAGAAAAGAAAATGAGAAGAAAATAAATAAAGACAATCTAACTAATTGCAAGGAAATAAATCTATACTACAAATTAAAGACAAGGCATGAAAGTAAATCTAAACTACAAAGCAATTAAATGAACAAGAAAGAAAAAGAAAAGAAAATTGAAGGTGAAAAATTTTATTTATTGTGTAACAAAAGTTATAATTTTTGAAGGTATTCTCAATTAAGAGTAACCCTCCTCTCTAAATGGAGTTTTTACAAAATATTTCACACTCAAACCTCTTCCTCTACCCCTCTATTTATAGCCCAACGGAGTTGATGTGAACCATTGGATCAAACTTGACCACCAAGAAAGAGAAATCAGCCCTTAATTCAAATCTGTTGCGAACCCACCAATCAGCCAATCGGTTGGCCAATCGGTTGGCCAATCGGTTGGCCAATCGGTTGGCCAATCGGTTGGCCAATCGGTTGGCCAATCGGTTGGCCAATCGGTTGGCCAATCGGTTGGCCAATCGGTTGGCCAATCGGTTGGCCAATCGGTTGGCCAATCGGTTGGCCAATCGGTTGGCCAATCGGTTGGCCAATCGGTTGGCCAATCGGTTGGCCAATCGGTTGGCCAATCGGTTGGCCAATCGGTTGGCCAATCGGTTGGCCAATCGGTTGGCCAATCGGTTGGCCAATCGGTTGGCCAATCGGTTGGCCAATCGGTTGGCCAATCGGTTGGCCAATCGGTTGGCCAATCGGTTGGCCAATCGGTTGGCCAATCGGTTGGCCAATCGGTTGGCCAATCGGTTGGCTTGTAACCGATTTTGTCTTTTCTTGATTTTTCTTCATGAATTTCTCTTGGAGCCTAGGGTCTTCTTGGGCCTTCTTTGGACTTTGTTTTTGGGCTTCAATAGTTGGCAGAAAAATGAAGAGTTTGAGTCTTTTGGGCTTTTATTCATTATTTCTTTATTAACCTGCAAAATAAGATAAAAATAATTATTAGTAATATCTTTATTTATATAAAATAGGTAATGAGGGTATAAATTTATAATTAAAATGTGATAATCAAATACCCCCACACCTAAACTTTTGCTAGTCCTCTAGTAAAGAAAATAAAAAGAAAACCTAACTCACTTTCGCAGGAATCGCGGTTGTATTTAGCACATACAATAAGCCTTTAAACCTCTAGGTTATTCTAGTGGACGAGTTGTAGTCTCGTGAGGGTTTGCAGTGAATATACCCACAAAATTTAGTCAACTTGCCAATTTAAAGAAGTTAAAGTATAATTAATTTACTTGATATATTTAAACATTCTAATCAAGCTAGTTATTACTCAAGAAAATGTTTTTATATATAACTCTAACGTAAGTTTCTTTAGAAAATCTTTTCATTATAGTTATACAAAACTAAGTCTAACTTAGAAATTTAATTTAAGAGTTTTAAAAAGAACATGCTAACTCTTTGTTTTAAAAAGTTTCAAGTCTCTTAACCAATTTATTTTTCAAGAACATATATACAAAAATAACTATATATTTAAAAACATTGTTAGTAATTAGTTTTTTTTAACTCTTTATTCCTTGGTGATTTTGTTCTTTGTTCGGGCTTTCTAAGTGACCATTTAACGAGTTTTGGGCCAATGGATCCCAACCCAATTGGGCTTAGGTCATTAAGTATGAAAAATACTCCTTGGGCTTAATAACTCACCAACTTAGGCTTTATAAGATAGAACCACCTTGGATTTTAAGAGTTTTTTTAATTGGTGCCTATTTTTCGCACTCTTCTTTTGTAAAGTTAGTTTTATATATATATATATATATATATATATATATATATATATATATATATATATATATATATATATATATATGTGTGTATATGTATATATATTCTGAAAAAATATTTAGATTAAGACAACTTAAAACTTATTTTCAACTCTAAGTTAAGCATGCACAATTTCATTACTTCAATTAAAAGTCTAAGTTGAGACTTAAGTAAAGTATACTACTTTGAAAATCATTTCTTAAGAAATTTATTTAGAGTTATCATAAAAGGTAAACTTGAGTATAAAACTAACTAGGGATTAGAAAATTTAAATTTTATCAATTAGATCAATTATTAATCAACTCTATTAAGTTGGTAAGTGACCCTTTTTTAAATGACATAAAAAAGAAAAAAATTGGTAAGATAAAGAGGAAAAATGACTAATTCCTAAAGAGAAAAATGACTAATCCCCACCCCCACACCTAAATTTTACTCTGTCCTCAATGTAAACTCTATAATGCACAAAGTAAAGCAGATAAAAATGAAGCACTTATATTTGTTCGGCCGGCTTCGAACAATGATAGAGAAAAAAAATCTACAATTACTTTTGGTGTGAGAGGGTTGAAGGCAAATATATTTTTTTTTTTTTTTATTTGTTTTTAAGGAAAAAAAGAAAAAATGAACAAGAAACTCTCAAATGAGAGAAGAATAAATTCTTTTATTTTTATTATGAGACAAAGAAGAGAAAAATATAGATTAAAAGATTAAACATGAGAAGTTCATATTCTACATTAAATCCTACTTTATCGCTGAAAATTCTACCCGAAATTTAAAGAATTTCAAGATGATATAATCAATGATGTTCTCAAATTCTAAAATTCCAAGGTTTGCAATGATTTTGCAAAGAAATAAAGGTAGATATTATTGGTGTAATGCATTTTGAACTTAGCTTCTTTATGAACAAAAGTTTGTGCAATCGATTATCTTTGAAATTTTTCTCAAACATAAATTCTATATTTGAGGGTTTAAATTCTGATTGGTTATTTTCTAAAAAACTAAGTTTATCTGAAAAGAGTTCTTCAAAAGTTAAATCACAACTGCATGTATTTGACACAGTTTCCTCGTTCTCAAAAATCCAACCTGAGGTTGCTAATATCTGTAGTTCCTCACAAAAGATTTCCTCAAAACTTAGGTCAGACTCATTCTCTACTTTTGTTAAACTTTCTTAGATATAATTGATTTCGAAAGGCTGATTTTCTGGATTGTTCTCTGCAATGAAGATATTGAGCTCAGCAGTCAAATTCCCAAAGCATAGTTTCATCTGACCAATTCTACAATTAATGAGAGCATCAGAAGTGGCTAAGAATGGTCTACCTAAGATAACTGGGATTTGACTTTTGAGATTGGAAACGGGTTGCGTTTCCAAGACAATAAAATCAACAGGAAAAATAAACTCTCCAACCTTGATCAACACATCCTCTACCTTTCCCATGGGAATTTTTATGGATCTATCTGCTAATTGTAGGGTATATTTTGTTGGTTTAAGGTCACCTACACCTAGCTATTGATACACTGAATAGGGAAGAAGGTTTACACTGGCTCCCAAGTCCAGAAGAGTTTTATCAATGCGAGTGTTGCCAATGACACAGGAAATAGTAGGACAACCAGGATCCTTGTATTTCAAAGGAATGGATTTTGAGAGTACATCACTGATATTGGCGGTAAGAAAGACTTTCTTTGGAATATTTATTCTTCTCTTCTTCGTGCACAAATCTTTTAAAAATTTTGCATATGAAGGAATTTGTTCAATGACATCTAAGAGAGGAATATTGACTTTGACCTGCTTGAAAGTCTCTAGGATCTTCTCCTCCTGAGGGGAATATTTCCTAGGCTTAAGTCGATCTGGGTATGGAGCAACTGATATAAACCGATCAAAATTAGGCTCAGGTTCAGGCTCTGGTTCATTGAAAGTGGGTGAGTTATCAGAAGGAGAAAGAATTTGTTCTAGTTCAAGGGTTTCATCTGGAGGCGTTCTAACCTGATTATCAACTTCTCTTCCCGACCGTTGTGAATGGATTGCATTCACTTGAGCTTGGTACGTTGGACTTGTACCCGTGTCCTTTGGGTTGGTCACGGGTTGACCCGGAAAAGTTCTTTTCTCTCTCTCACTTATGGCATTAGCTAGTTGATCAAGTTCGATTTCTAACCTAGCTATGGCTTGGGTGTTGGAAATGAGGATTTGCCCGGTTGATTGCATGAAGGAATTCAACGTGTTTGATGTTTGAGTCAACAAGTTTGTGGTCTGTGTAGAGGTTTTAATCAAAGTTTCTAGACCCTTTTCAAAACATTAAGACGTTTATCGTGATCAGCAATTTGAGGATTGTGATTTGCAGATTGGTGATGAGGAGACTGATTTTGAAATGACAGGTTCGGTTGTTGAAAATTGGTTTGAGAACTGAAAGGAACTGTGTTTCCCTTAGGAAATTGTTGGGTTGAAGAGGGAGTGAAATTTTGATTTTCGGAGTAGTTTCCCTTGTTTCATGCAAAATTCGGATGATTTCTCCAACTTGGATTGTAGGTTGGAGAAAATGGATCATTCACTGGACGCTAGAATGCAGCGTTTACCTGATCTAGAGGTTGATTATTTCCTAATAGAGGACATTCCTCTAAAGCATGAGATGGAGAAAGACAGTTGTGATAACCTGAGGCAGAAACTTGGTTGATTCGAGCTGGAGCTCGTTCTTTGACTTCTAAACCTTCTAACCTACGTATGATTGTAGCCATCTTTGCTTCAGAGGCTATATTTATTTCTAAGGAAAGACCGCTAGTTTTTGGTTGGGAAACTGATGAAACTCGGTCATCACAATGTTCCCACTGCATGGTTTTCTCGGATAAACTCTCTAAAAAGTCCCAAGCTTCATCGGCATTTTTCTTCATGAAATCCCCTTGACACATTGACTCTAAGGAAGTTTTTGAAGAATAATCCAATCCTTCATAAATGATTTGGCATAATCGCCACTTTTCAAGACCATGGTGAGGACATTGGATAAGAAGATCTTTGAATTTATCAAAATACTTCCAAAAAGGTTCTCCTAGGACAATTTTAAAATTTTGAATGCTGTTTCTAAACTTGACCGTTTTGTGGATAGGAAAGAATTTTTTCAGAAAAACTGTTACAAATTCACCCCAAGTTGAGATGGAATCTGTGGGTAAGCTATCTGATCATTTTTGGCTTTGTCCTTAAGGGCAAATGGAATAAATCGGAGTTTGATCGCATCTTCGGTTAAGTCCCTCATCTTGATCATGAGGCAAACTTCTTCAAATTCGAAGATGAAAATGTAAGCGTCTTTGGCTTTTACTCCTTGAAATTTGGGAAGCATGTTAATAAAATGCGGTCTAAGTTCGAAATTTGCTCCATTGACCTCGGAGAGTTTTATACAAGAGGGGATTGCATTTCTAGTGGGGTAACAAACATCTTGAAGAACAGGTGGGTTGGTATTGGCCATTTCGTTTGGTTCAAGAGATGGATCAAAATAAATTAAACGATTGGTATTATCCCTAACCCAAATTTGCATACACGAAAATCAAACTTTTTTTAATGAAAAAGGACAAGAGAAAAAGTTAAGAAGATGATGAGAAAAAAAAGGAAAAACTAACTAAAAGCAAATCAAGGCAATCACTTTTCAATCACCCTAACTCTAAGGTTAAGACTACACTTGACTTAGACCAGCTCCTAACCAAAAATTTCCTTAATGAAAAGATCAAAATTTACTTGGGTAATTAGCCAGGTAAGGATAGTACTAGAGGGAGATCAAAGATCAATTAAGTACCTCTTTCCTTGCGGAGCGCCTTACGCAATCTCTAAACCTTGCCTTAGACACCAATTAATCCAAATAAACTTGGACCGGTTCACTCAAGGATTTCTTATTCTTTAATGAGCTCGAATCCTTAGGGGCCAATGGCTAATCAATTTTAAGAGGCTTGGGTAAGTGTAGCGAGGAATTAGTGATTTTTGGGCTAAGGAAAGGGTGATGAAATCCCTCACCTTATCTTGATTAATGGGTTTTGCCCTTAAAAATATTTTCAAGTGAGTGCCAAATCAAGATGCTCAATCACTTTGGTGAATTCCTACTATTATATGAAATGCAACCCTAGAAATTAAAAGCAACTAAAAAGGATGTAAAAATAAAAAAAATCTTTTCATTTTTTATTATGGTCGACAATCAAAGAAATGAAGTTTATTAGGGTCGACAAATGTAAAATTATTTTTTTTAATTTTTATTATTTTTTAAATCCTAATTGTCTCTAATGTGGTGAACTATCTAAAGGGTGGAATTAAAAACACTAGAAAGAAGAGTTACCCACGCAAAAGCAATCCAAAGCCTCGTTGGAGGCAAATCTTCAATCTTCAATCTTCAATTCTTTATCTTCAAGCTCCAAGTTTCTTCACAAAAGAAAAACACACAAGTTAAAGAACCAAAAATAATCAAAATCTTACTAAAAAGCACCCTCCCCGGCAATGGCGCTAAAAACTTGATGGAAAATAAATGATTACCTCCTAAGTTGCAAGTATACAACTTATCAAGTTATAGTATATAAGATTGTTGAATCCCACGAGGAAGGAGTTTGTAAGTTTAGTCAAATTTGGCTCTCTTATTATGTACAAGACAATTAGAATTGAAAGTGAGAAAGTGGTGAACATGGTTGTGAGAGATTAGAGCATGAATGTGGATTATGCGCAAATAAAAGAAAACGAGGAAGAAATTGTGTGTGAGGAGATTAGAGAATGTGAAGGTGAATGGAATGCAAATAAACACAAAATGAGAGTGGAAATGGAGAGATGGAGAGTGAGAGAAAATAAGTGCAAAGAAAGTAAAATGAGATTGAGATGAGGGAGAGATAAAAGGACAATCAAAATCAAAGAAACAAAATCAAGAACAAAGAGGTAAAACAAGAAAGCAAAAGGCGGATGATTCAATTAGAGATATTGAGGAATCTAGAATTGAATCCACTAGCTAATCCCACTTATAAGTTCACGAATCATTCTCTTTTATCACATTTCATTTTAGATTTATTAAGTATAGACTATCAAACCACTTAAGGAAAGCATAACCTATCAAATTATCACCTAAATGAAATCAATACTCATGAGAAGAACATCAACAAGATAGTAACCCTAGAGTTCATAAGCATAATCTATCAAACCACTTAAGGAAAATATAGACTATCAAATTCTTCTTCTATCAATTAGTTCTCTAGTTGATTATCCTAAACATGGGCATTTTAAGAGCAAGAGAGCAATTCAAGAATCATAAAAGAGATTAGACTAGTTTTATACAATCCTAGATTCCCTACAATGGTTTAGTTCCACATCTTTGAAAAATAAAAGAAATCAAGAGAGGGAGGAGGGAAAGAAAACTAAGTACAAAAAGGAAAATAAAAGCAAAGAAATAAAGAAAAAAAAAGAAAATGAGAAGAAAAGAAATAAAGACAATCTAACTAATTGCAAGGAAATAAATCTATACTACAAATTAAAGACAAGGCATGAAAGTAAATTACATGAAAGTAAATCTAAACTACAAAGCAATTGAATAAACAAGAAAGAAAAAGAAATGCAAAAAATAAAGAAACCTACAACTCCTGATCTTCATCTCATCCTCCTTTTGGTCCTTGGATAAGAAGAAGAGAAAGAAAATTGAAGGGGTGAAAAATTTTATTTATTGTGTAACAAAAATTATAATTTTTTGAAGGTCTTCTCAATTAAGAGTAATCCTCCTCTCCAAATAGAGTTTTTATAAAATATTTTACACTCAAACCTCTCCCTCTACCCCTCTATTTATAGCCCAACGGAGTTGATGTGAACCATTGGATCAAACTTGGCCACCAAGGAAGAGAAATCAACCATTAATTCAAATCTGTTGCGAACTAACCGATCAGCCAATCGGTTGGCCAATCAGTTAGTTTGTAACCGATTTTGTCTTTTCTTAATTTTTCTTCACGAATTTCTCTTGGATCCTAGGGTCTTCTTGGGCCTTCTTTGAACTTCATTTTTGGGCTTCAATAATTGGCAGAAAAATAAAGAGTTTGAGTCTTTTAGGCTTTTATTCATTATTTCTTTATTAACCTGCAAAATAAGATAAAAATAATTATTAGTAATATCTTTATTCATATAAAATAGGTAATGAGGGTATAAATTTATAATTAAAATGTGATAATCAACTATGTACTCAACAGGAGGAGGACGGATCTCTTTTGTTTGAATTCCGGAGCGAGGGGTAATATTAACTTTAGAAGTTTCTTTTGGGAAGCATAAGGGTTCATCATCTCCTTCCACAACTCCAACAGTATTGTAATTCAAATCATCTATCCAAGGGGCATTATTATCCACCACTGGAGGTTTGACAATGTAAAGTTCACGAGAAACTCTTACAATGAATCCTTCAATTTATTCCTTTGGCATCATTTTACTAAGTATCTTGTATTTAGGAGTTCTTTTCTTTTTGAGGTGAGGATATAGAATTGTTCCTCACCATTCTGACCCATTCTTTGAAAGCCTGCCACGTTTTTTGTTTCTTGCTAACTTAAGGTTTGCCTTAGTTGGTGTAGAGTTATTCTGATTTTGACATCGAGTCTTTATCATATGTCGTAGGTAGTAGAATTTCTAATAAGATAGAATCTTGTCTCAATATCAAGACTGTCATTGCCATGCTGGGTTTTGCATCCTTGGTAAATAAATATTTTTTTAAAATGGGATGGCGGAGATCATCTTACTGAAAATGTGAGGAAGAGAAAATGAGTTGGAGTTTTAGTTCCTTCATTGCAGTTAGTGGAGTTAAAGGAGACATCAGTTCTTTTATTTGGATGTTATGAGATGGCGCCCTTGAGGGGGTCACTAGTGATGATGAATCTTCCATGGGACGGTATGATGGTGGGACATAAGGGATTGCAAAGGGTGACTATGTTGAAGAGTTTATGCATTCAAGCAAACTTTCTTCCTCTAGTCGACTAATAGACACCACATTCACAGATTGCTTTCCTTTTTTTAAATTTTTAAGCAATCTAGGATCAATGATTCTACCATCAATCATCCCTTCAACTCCGTCTTTGAAGACATAACACTCTTCCAAAGTGTGCCCTAGCATGCGATGATACTTGCAATATCGTTCTTCAACATGCCTCTTGGCATTTTCATTTACCTGCCGAGGTTTAGGTAATTGTATAAGTTTTATCTCGATCAATCCTTTGAAGAAATCATCAACTACTTATTAAGGAAAGGAGTACTCCCTTTCAAGTCTATTTTTCAGACTTCTCAGCTTCCCAACGCCATTAAACTTTGAATTCTTTGGTTGGACAATAGCCTCAGTTGGTCGCATTTTTACGTATTGTGTTGCTACAGATATCTCCATAACATGTTTACCCATATCACGGGTATGATATTTCTTCCCTTTGTCTACCCCGTATTTTAAGAATTTATAGTTCCCTCTATCTGAGCGACGATTCAACTGATTAAGATAATTTTCTATATCAGTTGATTTAGACTCTAATTCTTCAAAGGTCATAGGCCACACCCCTTGAAGGTGAACTGTCATCTCTGGTCGAAGGGTGTTCATGCACAACCTTACAGCTTCTAATTTTGTGATGGGCTGAGGACAATGGAGACTTAAGTTTATCCATCTGTTGATGAAATCAGATGATCTCTCATTATGTGCTTGTTCAGTTCGAGTTAGTTCAGTAATTCTCACAGTTCTTCGAGTATTATAGAAGTGTTGTAAAAAAGGATTCTTGCATCTATTCTCAATTTCTTATTGATCTAGGTAGCAGCTTGCTATACCATGTGAAGGAAGGACCTGAAAATATTTGAACAAATTGTCATAATAGGAGAGCCCCATTATGATCGGTATCTTGGCATGTTGCTAGAAAATGAGCGATGTGCTCATGTGGTGAATCATTCCCATTAAATTTGGTGAATTGAGGTTGTTGAGAATTTGCAGTGAAAGGAATCATATCAATCTCAGCAGGATAAGGCTTTGTATAGCCTAGTCTCATTACATATTGACTTTGTATTAACTATGCCCTGACTCCTTCAGGGATGAGTCTCTGCACTTTATCATGTGGAATTGTAGTTTATTGATGCTGAACCCCGGAAGCATTATTTGTTAGAGTGGAATGATTTGCAAATATTTGTGCCCTAAGTTGAGCAATTTCTTCTTCTTTCTATTGAAGCTCTCTTTGAAGTTGTACCAATTGATCATTAAGTCACATTTCATTGGTTGTTAGAGCTTGTTTTGCACCTACTAAATTAGGTTCATATTCTTTTTCTACACTACTAGTGGTATCATTAGAGTGAGAATAAGAATAAGAAGAAATAGATGATTCGTTATTATTATTTTCAACTTCATAAGATACAGACTATGAATTGGACTGACTTCTTGTCACACGTCGATGTTTTGGTACAATAGTACGTCTCCTCTTAAAGTACATATCTTCATTATTAGTCACACTAACAAGCATGGCATTCATGACATGAATATGAGGAGGATTATTTAGATTAGGCACTATAGTGATTTCATATAAGTGCTCACATAACCAACAGACCCGCCTTCTATCTTCAAGAGAGAGACTATAGCCCGCCTTATCTTGTAATAGCAGACGATACTCCCTAGCCTTCAATTGTCATGTCACTACACATCGTCCTCCTGGGGTTAAGGCTAGTTCATATTGGTGAATTGGTTGTTGATAATATTGATGTTGATGCTGGGTGTCTACATAATGTTGATAAGGAGGAGTGTATTGACATTCATTTCTTCGAGACATGACATGCTGCATATGACGTCCAAAGAAATCGTGCTCTGATCTCATGATGAGTTGGTGTTGCAGAATGATACTGAGGAGAATTTCTTCATTCCTAGTGATCTTTATTTGGCCCAAACACATGGCTCTGAGAGGATAGGGTTGAATCGTATTTAGGCTCATAACGTGCAGGTTCACCCAAATAGAATTGGTAATACCAAGAATGTGGGTAATCATTTTGGCAAGCCCTCATTCTAGGTCTCGCTAGGCAAACAGAAGAGGGGGTTGCACAATGTTGCTCTGACGTCTCCCTTGAGGGGTCATTAACTTGCACTTGTTAAACTTAGGCGGACATCACCCTACTTGGGATTCTTG
Organism: Asparagus setaceus; assembly: GCA_012295165.1. Lineage (NCBI taxonomy): Eukaryota > Viridiplantae > Streptophyta > Magnoliopsida > Asparagales > Asparagaceae > Asparagus > Asparagus setaceus. Next base: position 46,550,334 of record CM022702.1, on the reverse strand, counting down.
AAAAAGATTTCTTCTTGATAGGTCCCTTTGGTTGTTGAGGCTTGGAAGGTTGAAGAGGATGGAACTCCCTATCATAAAAATTTAGTTCAAAAGCCTCCATGTCCCGAGAGCATCTAATGTGAAGGAAACGCCTTTGAGGAACATAGTGCCCCTCTTCAGCTAAAAAGGAATCTATGCCTTCTTTCATCACTTCCTTACGCTGTCTAACATGAAAGGTGGGTGGTTTCTCTCTATTGTTAAGGGTATCTTTAGGTACCTCACGGATGAAAATATCGGGGGCACTCCTCATGTTTGTATTAGGATTCTGAGCATTAGCAACAGGGGCAATATGAACTGGGATTGCGGGTGATTTCCTCATTCTTCTCTTTATAACCTTAGACACCACAAGAGTAAAGCCATCATCGTCCGTCTCGACTTGTGTTGGGCAGATAGGGCATTCAGGTTGTAGGATAGGGCGCGATATTGATTGAGGAATGTTCTCTACCTTAGCCATCTCCATAGAAACCGATACCCATAATGTACCAATTTGCATAGACACAAGTTTTTGATTCGTGCCATTAGCATTTGAGTTATTCACATGATTTGCCATTTCATCTACAACCAATAAATGCGGAGATAGTGTTTTAGTGTTTTGTGCATAAAGTTTTCTTTGTGCTTTGTGCATATGATGTTGTCTAATATTTGCTTTCTAAAAGATGAGGGGAAAAGCATGCCCCCACTATGGTCGCCAAATATTTTGTAAGCGTCTGAAAGTCTGATGAATATTTTTAAAAAAAAGAAATTCAAAGTGGTACTAGTATCCATCAAATGAGAAATCATATTTGGGTAGGCTAATCTCTTCTTAACCAAGCCGTGTCACCAATCTCAATAAGAATAGAGCAATCACTAAATATTTACTCTTTAGTTACATATTAGTATCACTTCGATTATAAAAGGGTGGGTTGCATGCTTCTAGAAATTTATTTCTTTCTGTTGATTACTCTTATTAAAAGAAACCCTGATTACTCTAAAACAAAGAATTAAACAAATATCAAAAATATATATGCAGAGAAATATTAATTTTATTATCTTTCTAGTATATTATAAAATTTAAGAAAAGGGAAGAGGAGATTGGATCTTAGGTCTCCAGACTATGTTCTGGAGCCCTCCTTCCTTTCAAAATAATAATAATGCTGAGAACCTGTCATCGTATCCTTCACACTTCAAATCTCTCTTTCTAATTTCTCTCAATCTTTTCGCTATATCTTTTCTATGTGTCTGAATGAGAAAAGAGATCTCAATTTATAGGGAAGGTAAGAGGAGTTTGTCGCCAGGTGTCAAGAAGAGACTAGTGGGGGCAGTTACTATAACTCCATTTGGTAACTTCTGTATCACAACTGCACTGCATGTTACATCTGCTTATCACAAGCAATGTATCCTTCATTACCTTTCACACTTGGTGTGCTTATCATATTTATTTTTGTATTTCTTACCATAAGTCTTATGAGGAGCCTGTATAGCCTCGAGTTGAAATATTTGTTGTTTGTATAAGGTGTGAATATGCTCAAGTTAAATTTTATTGTGGAGACCTATGAGCACGTGATGTCATTAATATATTAAAATTGATATGCAATAGGGAGACATCTGTCTTTGTGTATGATTAATAGAGAAGGTGCATGTACCCTCAAACTTTACTCTCAAATTACATGAGTGTTGTCATCCTCACATTCGTTTAGATTTATATGGGGTATTACCATCCTCACATTGGATTTTATTGATAAGGCTTATTGTGCTTATTAAATTTGATAAATATAAGGGGGAAGGCGTGCCTCTCTGAATTAATTAATATAAAAAGCCTACCTTCAAGTTAACTTGTATAAGTTGATTATATGAGCTGCAGATATCCTCAAGTTTATTTCACTTTCAAATTTTATTAAAAGGTATTAAGCTCTTTAATTAATTAAGCTTGTGGCTTGTTACGGCGTAAATTTTTTTTGTGCATCTACATATTGCCCCACTTGGGCTTACATGCTTGGTTTTTAACCAAGTGTGTGAATCGAAATTTTTTTTATTTTGTTTTGTTTTTTCACCAATACTACATCTTGGTTGCAAAATTTTAAATGGTTGAGAAGGCATTTCATCAACTGTGTATTTGACCAAAACTATCTATTAATAATTTTTTGTCGTCTACAATGACTTTAAAATATCATTCTCAATAACTAGAATGCCATTAACATGTATTATTAGAAATATAATGGAATAATTTTATTGTTTCTTATCTGCACAACTTTCTTAAGGATTTCATCAAAATTTATTTCTTTACTTGTTTCATCAAAATGAATGTTTTAACTCTTTGAAGCTTGTTTAAGTCCAACTTGATTGATTCAATTAATCAATCTTATCTTCTTGAATTTTACATACTTGATTCTCCAATCTTTGCATGTAAATATCTTCTTTACGATATTCATTCAAGAAGATTATTTTAAAATCTATTTATCATATCTTCTATTCATAATATGTGAAATGACTAAATGGATCCTTATGAACTTTAGTATTACAATTAGAGAAAAGGTTTGCTCATAATCAATAACCTTTAGCCATCAAATATTAGATCAACTTACTTGTAAGAATTATTGTCCAACATGACTTTTGTATAAGTTTAAGATTTTTAGTCTCCTTGTTATCTTTCATCAAATATAATTTAACAAGGTTCTTGTATCGTAGAGATGGATGAAAAATCCTATTTGATCTCCTTCTTGTAATCAACAATAAATTTAGTGCGTAAATTTTAATTTATACTTAAAGCTCCTACCGAATTTATAGAATCTTCATGTATTTGAATTTTCTCACATAGATTAACTAACTCTCCCACTGAAGAAATGATTCTTCTTTTAGAGTTATGTAGATGCTTGATCAATGATTTGATCTTCCAATAGAACTAATTTCTAATGACAATTATTGTCCGATCACTAGGATTATCAATATAATACCTAGTACTTTCTTTAGGGTAACCTACTAATAGGCTTTTATTTATTCTAAATTACAATTTGTTCATATTATATTCTCTAACAAGAAAAGGACAACACCAAATCTCCAAGTGTCATACACTTAATTTTCATCTGTCCATAACTAATATGGAGTTGAGGAAAATGACTTGGTAAGAATTCTATTTGACAAATGATTTGTAGTCTCTAACGCTGTAACCCTTAAGAAAGTAGGAACATTAAATGCCAAGCATAAATCGAACCATATCAAATAAGGTTCTGTTAATTATGATGAATTGAGAGGTGTCAAGTTACTAACAATTTCATTTTTATTTATAAATCTATTAAACTCCTCGGTAGGAACTTGTCACCTCGATTAAATCAAATAACTTTGATACTTCAATCATGATCCTTTTAAGCTTGGTCTATACTCTTTGAACTATTCAAAACATTCTAGTGTATGATGCAGTACATAAATATATTCATATATAAATACATTACCTATGAATATTATAAAATATTAATATTCACTTTTTCTTTAACATTTAAAGGACCATGCACATCCATATGTATGAAGTCAATTTTACTTAGAACTCTTAGCACATTATTCTTACAAAAATAGTGTTCAGTCACCTTGTCTGCTAGACATTGTTCACAAGTTGAAAAATCTTATACTTTTAGAAAATTCAAAGGATTGTCCTTTTTCAACTTGTCGATCTTAGCAATAACATGACTAACTCTTGAATACCAAAGATAAGTTGGATTACATTGATCCAAATTATATTTAATAGATTTATCAGTTCCAATAACATTTGCATAAAAGTTAATGGTGAAAATTATGAAATATAAATGGTTTTAATTCCATAATAATGAACAAAGGAATTTCCAAACTTTAATAGAAGTCCTATTTTAAAAATAAAATAGAAAATCACTACTATAAAGCTTAGAAATAGAAATTAAATTTCTCCTAACTTTGAGAAATATAAAGATAATTTTAAGTTTCATTCCATACCCTTTACTCATATCCGAAATATATTTATTATTTCTAATGTTGAAACTAAGACTTTATTTCTATTGTCAAAGTATCTTTCTACCATCAAGCTTATGCTTTTCTTGTACTCTTGCAACAAATTTGTAAGTATGTGAAGATAAACTAGAATCAATACACCATATATAAAAGAAATCACTCACGCCATTAGTCTCTAGTAACTAGTGAGGTGATCTATCTACAAAAGACATTTACTTCATAAGTGATTTAATGCAACTTTTGCAATTTTTCTCTAATGACTTTCATTATTTAAATTCCGCTTTATGTTTATAGAAACTTATTTTTCTTTCTAGATTTTTCTCTTAAGAAAACTTTTTTCTTAAAACTGGACAATCCAATTCAATATCTATTAATACGCTTTTAATCGCTTCATAATATTATTTTTTCTTTTTAACAAATTGTTCTGTTCTAACAAAGTGATAGTAGAATCTTGAATTCTATAATATTCACTTTAGAGTGAACAAGGGATGGAGATTGGGCAAGAAAAATCACATCAACATTTGATTTTGATCTCGACTTCCAACAATTCTAATTTATCAATATTTATCAAAACATCTTAGGAAAAATGTGTGTGTGTGTGTGTGTATTCATCTTATGACTACTACTTTTATCATTATTATCTTTAAGCAAAACTCATGGTTGATGATCTTTATCACCAGCTACATCCGGTTTAAGCGGTATGTCACCTTTGACAATCTTAGGTCATTTTCACTATAAAGATATTAAATGATTTTTATTCCAATCCATATATTTCAAGCTAATCAATTTATAATCATTCAATAATATATTAAAATGATAAAAATTAGCCATCATATATCGAAGAATATAATAACACAAATATCTAAAATTATTATTTTATTATTGCACGATCGTTATTAGGGATATTTTAAGTAATGACTTCATATTTAATATTTCTCTCATTTATTTAAATGTGAACTGAAATCCAAGTCTATTTATATCCTTCCAAATTGTCAAGATAGAATATAAATAAACAAGGTAGAATCATATATTCAATCATTAACAATTAATGACTTTCCTTTAATTTTAGACTTTCATGTAAGAGTTAACTCCCACTATTGTAGCGAGCACCGAAGACATTAATGAAGTGTGTACCCACCGATTCAATCATTTTATGTAAAACAGGTTGCACCACCTATTGTAGCTAAGTGGTCCCATTATACATAAAATGTTTAGCATTCTTATGCGAGGTATAGCTAGATAACAAAATTTAACAAACCTTATCCTGTCCGGCTGATAGGTAAATAATATGTGAACCTAAAGTTGCAAGTATACAACTATCAAGTTATAGTATAAAAAGTTATCGATTCAACGAGGAAGGTGTTGTAAGTGTTAATCAAGATTGATTCTTATGTTGTGTGTGTGACAATTAGAAGTGTGATAGAAGAATTGTGATGGATTGTGGAGATATTAAAAGAGTGTTTGTGAATATGTGCAAATAAAATCCAAACAAGATTGAGAGAGGAGAAAGAGTGATGAATAAATGGAGGAAAAATAAAACAAATAAATGAAAATCAAGAATGTAGAGGAAAATCAAGAAAGTAAAGAATGAAGATTCAATTAAAGATATGAGAAATCTAGAATTGAATCCACTCGCTAATCTCACTTAAAATATGAATCATTCTCTTTTATCATATTCTACTTTAGATTTATTAAGTGTAGACTATCAAACCACTCAAGGAAAACATAACCTATCAAATTATCTTTCAAGTAAAATTAATACTCATGAAAAGAATAATAACTAGATAGTAATTCTAGAATTCATAAGCATAACCTATCAAACCAATCAAGATAAGCATAGATTATCAAATTCTTCTTCAACTAATTAGTTCTCTAGTTGATTATCCTAAACATGATCATTTTAAGCATAAGAGAATGATTCACAAATTATGAAAGAAATAAAGCTTAGTTTCATGCAATTTCTAGAATTCTCACAAGTATTAGTTCCACATCTTAGAAGAGGGTGATTCCTAGAGTGTTCTAGCCTCAAGGTGAATCAAAGAAAAAAAAAAAAATAAAATAAAATAAAACTAATCCAAAGAGGGTTCTAGCCTCAAGGTGAATCTTGTAAAAAAATAAAATCTAAGCTACAAAATAAATGCAAGAAGTAAATGTGAGAAAGTAAAGATAAGAAAGTAAATACATGAAAGTAAAGACATGAAAGTAATGACATGAAAGTAAATCTACACTACAAAGCATTAAAATAAGCAAGAAAAGAAAATATTATAAGAAAAGAAAAGAAAGGAATAAAAGGCAAACCCTCATCTTCATCATATCTTCATCTTCATCCTCTTTTCATCCTTGGACAAAGAGAAGAAAAGAAAATATGAAGGGCGGTGAAAATATTTTTTATTAATTGTAACTAAAAGTTATAAATTTAGAAGGTCTTCTCAATTAAGAGTAACCCTTCTCTCCAAAAAGAGTTATTACAAAATATTTCACACTCAAACCCCTCACTCTATCCCTCTATTTATAGCCTACAGCAATGAAGAAGAACCATTGGATGAAACTTGGCAACAAAGGAATTAAAATCCAGCCATAAATCTGTAACTGCCGTTCACCAATCGGTCGACCAATCAGTTGGCCGACCGATTAGTTAGTGGCAGATTAGTTTTTTTATTAATTTCTTGACCTGATTTCTTCATGGATCCTTGCCTCTCTTGGGCCTTCTTTTATCTTCATATTTGGGCTTCAATAAATGGTAAAAATCAGGGAGTTTGAGTCTTTTGGGCTTTTATTCATTATTTCTTCATGAACCTGCAAATTAAGATAAAAATAATTATTAGTGATATTTTTATTTAAATAAAATAGATAATGAGGGTATAAAATATAATAAAAATGTGATTATCAAAAATCCCCATACCTAAACTTTTGCTAGTCCTCTAGCAAAGAGAGAAATTGAAAGAAAAAAAATTCTAACTCACTTTTGTAGGAATCGCGGTTGTATTTAGCACATACAACAAGCCTTTAAACCCCTAGGTTACCCTAGTGGACGAGTTATAGTCTCGTGAGGGTTTGTAGTGAATATACCCACAAAATTCGGTCGACTTTGTCAATTTAAAGAAGTTTATGATTAATTAATTTACTTGATATATTTAAACATTCTAATTGAAGCTAGTTTTACTCAAGAAAACGTTTTTATATATAACTCCAAAGTAAATCTCCTAGAAAATCTTTTCATTATAGTTATCCAAAACCAAGTCTAACTTAGAAATTTAATTTAAAAGTTTTGAAAAGAACATGCTAACTCTTTGTTTTAAACAATTTTCAAGTCTCTTAATTATTTTATTTTTCAAGAACATATATACAAATATAACTATATATAAAAACATTGTTACTAAAATATTTTTATTTTTTATTTTTAACTCTTTATTCCTTGGTGATTTTATTCTTCTTGATCGAGCTTTCTAAGTGACCATTTAATAAGTTTTGGGCCAACTAATCCCAACCCAATTGGGCTTAGGTCATTAAGCATGGAAATACTCCTTAGGTTTAATAACTTCGGTCAATTTAGGCTTAGTAAGATAAAACCACCTTGGATTTTAAGAGAATCTTAATTGGTGCCTATTTTTGCACTCTTCTTTTGTAAAGTTAGTTTATATATATATATATATATATATATATATATATATATATATATATATATATATATATATATATATATATATATATATATATATATATATATATATATATATATAGGTATCATTGTCATATGAGGGATTTTCCTCATATACTTAGGTGGCACAATCTCCACCAAGTATGCTTTTAATAAAATAAGAGACATTCTCTCTCCTACTTTTTAGCTTGGTGGAGATTGTGCCACCTCAAAGATATATGAGAGAATCCCTCATATGATAAGGATACCCATTAATTTAATATTATATATATATATATATATATATATATATATATATATATATATATATATATATATATATATATATATATATATATATATATATATATATATATATATATATATATATATATATATGTGTGTGTGTGTGTGTGTGTGTGTGTGTGTGTATCCTGAAAAATATTTAGATTAAGACAACTTGAAAAATTATTTTCAACTCTAAGTTAAGCATGCAAAAATTTTATTACTTTAAATAAAAGTCTAAGTTTAGACTTAAGTTAAGTATACTACTTTGAAAATTATTTCTTAAGAAATTTATTTAGAGTTATCGTAAAAGGTGAACTTGAGTATAATACTAACTAAGGATTAGAAAATTTAAAATTTATCAAATAGATCAATTATTAATTAACTATATTAAGTTGGCAAGTGACAATATTTTTCTGAAAGAGAAAAAATGACATAAAAAGAAAAAATGGTAAGATAAAAAGGAAAAGATGGCTAAGATAAAGAGAAAAATTGACTAGTCCCCACCCCACACCTAAATTTTGCATTGTCCTCAATGCAAACTCTATAATGCACAAAGTAAAGCAGATAAAAATTGAAGTATTTACCTTTGTTTGGTTGATAAAAAAGCGCAATTACGTTTTGTATGAGGAGGATGAAGTCAAAATTTCTTCTTTGGTTTTTCATATATCTCCTTTTTTCTTTTTTTTCTTTTTTTCAAAAGAACAAGAAACTCTCAAATGAGAGAAGAGTAAATTCTTTTTATCATTATTCTAAGACGAAAATAAAAATATAGAGTGAAAGGCTAAACATGAAAAACTCATATTCTACATCAAATCCTACCTTATTCTTTGAAAATTCTACCTCGATTTTAAAGAAATCCAAAATAATATAATCAATGATGTGCTTAAATTCTAAATATTACGGGGTTCTCAATGATATTTGCAGCAATAAAAGGTAGATATCGATGGTGTTATGCATTTTAAATTTCTGATTGAACTTAGATTCCTTATTGATCACAACCGGTTGTTCATTAAAAATTTGGTCAAGATTCATGGTTGAAGTATGAGAATTTGGTTGTTGTTTATTTCCAAGAATCTAAGTTCATCAGCAAAGAGTTCTTCAAAGGTTGGGTTAAAGAAGCATGTATTTAACACAGTTTCTTCGTTCTGAAAGACCTGATCTGATTTCTCTAAAATCTTCAGCTCCACACCAAAGATTTCATCAAAACTAAGATCTGATTCATTCTCTTCTTCTTCTTCTATTGAACTTTCCTGAATGTAGTTAATTTCTAGAGGTTGATTAACTGGTTGGTTTCCTGGAGTAAAAATGTTCATATCTGCAGTCAAATTCCCAAAGCACAGCTACATTTGACTATTTCTACAGTTGATGAGAGCATTAGAAGTGGCTAAGAATGGTCTTCCTATAACGATTGGTATCTGACCTTTGGGACTGGAAACAGGCTGCGTTCCAAGACTATGAAATCCATTGAAAAAATAAAATCCCCAACCTTAATCAATATATCCTCTATCTCACCCATGGGGACTTTGATAGATCTATCAGCTAACTGTAAAGTGCATTTAGTTGGTTTGAGTTCTCCTACACTAAGTTACTGGTAGACAAGGGAAGCAAATTGACACTGGCCCCTAAGTCTAAAAGTGCCTTGTCAATATTTGTATTGCCAATGACACATAAGATAGTAGGACAATCAGGATCCTTATATTTTAAGGGTACAGGCTTTGAGAACACATCACTAATATTGGCAGCAAGAAAGACTTTCTTTGGAACATTTATTCTTCTCTTCTTAGTGCACAAATCTTTCAAAAATTTTGCATAAGAAGGGATTTGTTCAATTACATCTAAGAGAGGAATATTGACATTAACCTACTTGAAAGTTTCTAGGATCTTCTCCTCCTGAGGGGAGTATTTCCTAGGCCTGAGTCTATTTGGAAAGGGAGCAACTGCTTTAAACCTATCAAAATTAGACTCAGGTTCGGGTTCAGGCTCTTGGTCATTGGCAGAGGTAATTGCTGAATAGAGTCATCAGAAGGAGAGAGAATTTATTTTGATTCAAGGGTTTCATTTGGAGGCATTCTAACTTGATTATCAACTTATTTTCCTGACCGTAGTGAATGGATTGCATTCACTTGAGCTTGGTAGGTTGAACTTGATCCCGTCTCCTTAGGATTGGTCACGGGTTGACTCGGTTCCTTTCTCTCTCTCACTTACAGCACTAGCTAGTTGACCAAGTTGGGTTTCTAATCTAGCTATGGCTTAAGTGTTGGAATTGAAAATTTATCCGGTTGATTGTATAAAGGAATTCAAAGTGTTGGATGTTTGAGTCAATAAGTTGGTGGTTTGTGTAGAGGCCTTAATTATGGTTTCTAAACCCTTTTCCAAAATATTGAGACGTTTGTCATGATCAGAATTCAGAGGTGTATGATTTATAAATTGATGATGAGGAGACTGATTTGGATTTGGCAAATTGGTTTGAGAACTGAAAGGAAATGTGTTTCCCCTAGGAAATTGTTAGGTTGAAGAGAGAGAAAAATTTTAATTTTCGGAGTAGTTTCCCTGATTCCATGCAAAGTTCGGGTGATTTCTTCAACCTGAATTGTAAGTTGGAGAAAATGGATCATTCCCGAGACGTTGGAATGCAGCGTTTATCTGTCCTAGTGATTAATTGTTTCCTAAGAGAGGACATTCCTCTGAAACATGAGATGGAGAAAGACAGTTGTGACAACCTGAGACAGAAACTTGATTGATTTGAGCTGGAGCTCGTTCTTTGATTTCTAAAGCTTCTAACCTATGCATGATTGTAGCCATCTTTGCTTCAGAGGCTATGTTTGACTCTAAGGAAAGACCATTGGATTTGGGTTGGGGAACTGATGGAACTAGGTCATCACAATGTTCCCACTGCATGATTTTCTCGGATAAACTCTTTAAAAATTCTCAGGCTTCATCGACATTTTTCTTCATGAAATCCCCTTGACACATTGATTCTAAGAAAGTTTTTGAAGAATAATCCAATCCTTCATAGATGATTTAACATAATCGCCATTTCTCAAGACTGTGGTGGGGACATTGGATAAGAAGATCCTTAAATTTATCAAAATACTTCCGGAATGGTTCTCCCGGGATAATCTTAAAATTTTGAATGTTGTTTCTAAGCTTAACCATTTTATGGATAGGAAAGAATTTCTTTAAAAAAACAGTAACAAATTTACCCCAAGTTGAGATAGAATTTGTGGGTAAGCTATACAGCCATTTCTTGGCTTTGTCCTTAAGAGCAAATGGAATGAATCTAAGCTTAATCGCATCTTTAAATAAGTCCCTCATCTTACTCATGAGACAAACTTCTTCAAATTCGGAGATAAATATATGCGTCTTCAGATTCTACTTCTAAAAATTTTGGAAGCATGTATATGAAATGCGGTCTAAGCTCAAAATTAGTTCCATTGATATCAGGGAGTTTAATGCAAGAAGAGATTACATTCCTAGTTGGATAACACACATCTTGAAGAATGGGTGGATTAATATTAGTCATTTCTTTAAAAATTAGTTCAAAATGGATTAAACGATTGGTATTATCCCTAATCCAACCTTGCATACACCAAAGCAAATTCTTTTTTATGGAAAACTAAAAAAAATCTAAAAGATAATGAGAAGAAGGAGAAAGATAAGATAAAAACCTAATTAAAACAAATCAAAACAATCACTTTAGTCAATCACTTGAAATTCTAGGGTTAAGCCTAAACTCAACTAGACCAACTCCTAACCAAAAACTCCTTTAGTGAAAAGATCAAAATTTACTCAGTCAGTTAGCCAGGTAAGGATAGTACTAGAGGGAGATCAAAGATCAATTAAGTACCTCGTTCCTTACGGAGTGCTTTACGCAACTCCTAAACCTTGCCTTAGACACCAACTAATTAAAGTAAACTTGAACTTGTTCACTTAAGGATTTCTTGTTCCTTAATGACCTCGAATCCTTAGGGGCCAATGTCTAATGAGTTTTTAAGGCTTGGGTTTGTGTAGTGAGGAATTAGTGATTTGTGGTCTAAGAAAAGGGTGATGAAATCCCTCACCTTATATTGATTAATGGGTTTTGCCCTTAAGACTATTTTCAAGTGGTGTCAAATCAAGATGCACAAATCACTTTGGTGAATTCCTACTATGATATGCAATGCAACCCTAGAATTTAAAAGCAACTACAAAATATTGCAAAAATTAAAATCTTTTTTTTTAATTAAGGTCAACAATCAAACAAATGTGAGAAAGAGCTCTTGTTTGAGTTTATTATCTTGTTAGTAAATGTCCAAGTGGAGGATGAATATTATTATGGTTGACAAAAATAATTTCTTTTTTAGATCCTAATTGTCTCTGATTGTGAGAAACTAACTAAAGGTTGGAATTGAAAATACTAGAAAGAGGAGTTACCCACGCAAAAGCATCCTAGCCTTTTTGAAGGCAATTCTTCAATCTTCAATTCTTGATCTTCAATCTTCAGAGTGGTTCCTTCACAAGAAAACACACAAGTTAAAGAACAAAATATCTTAATTACAAACACCGTTCCCCGGCAACGGCGCCAAAAACTTGATAGGTAATAATATGTGAACCAAAAGTTGCAAGTATATAACTATCAAGTTATAGTATAAAAAGTTATCGATCCCACGAGAAAGGTGTTGTGAGAGTTAATCAAGATTGATTCTTATGTTGTGTGTGTGTCAATTAGGAGTGTGATAGAAGAATTGTGATGGATTGTGGAGAGATTAAGAGAATGTTTGTGAATATATGCAAATAAAATTAAAACAAGATTGAGAGAGGAGAAAGAGTGATGAATAAATGGAGGAAAAATAAAACAAACAAATGAGAATCAAGAATAAAGAGGAAAATTAAGAAAGTAAAGAATGAGGATTCAATTAAAGATATGAGGAATCTAGAATTGAATCTACTCGCTAATCTCACTTAAAATATAAACCATTCTCTTTTTATCACATTTTACTTTGGATTTATTAAGTATAGACTATCAAACCACTTAAGGAAAGTATAACCTATCAAATTATCATCCAAGTAAAATTAATACTCATGAAAAGAATAATAACTAGATAGTAATTCTAGAATTCATAAGCATAAACTATCAAACCACACAAGATAAACATAGATTATCAAATTCTTCTTTTCTAATTAGTTCTCTAGTTGATTATCCTAAACATGATCATTTTAAGCATAAGAGAATGATTCACAAATTATGAAAGAAATAAAGCTTAGTTTTATGCAATTTCTAGAATTCCCACAAGTATTAGTTCAGCATCTTAGAAGAGGGTGATTCCTAGAGGGTACTAGCCTCAAGGTGAATCAAAAAAATAATAATAAACAAAATAAAAACTAATCCCAAGTGACTTCTAGCCTCAAGGTGAATATTGTAAGAAAATATAATCTAATCTACAAAATAAATGCAAGAAATAAATCTGAGAAAATAAAGACAAGAAAGTAATTACATGAAAGTAATGACATGAAAGTAAATCAACACTACAAAGCATTAAAATAACTAAGAAAAGAAAATATTACAAGAAAAGAAAAGAAAGGAATAAAAGGCAAACCCTCATCTTCATCTTATCTTCATATTCATCCTCTCTTCATCCTTGGACAAAGAGAAGAAAAGAAAATATGAAGGGGTGAAAATATTTTTTATTAATTGCAACTAAAAATTATAAATTTGGAAGGTCTTCTCAATTAAGAGTAACCCTCCTCTCCAAAAGGAATTATTACAAAATATTTCACACTCAAACCCCTCACTCTACCCCTCTATTTATAGCCTACAGCAATGAAGGAGAACTCTTGGATGAAACTTGACAACAAAGGAATTAAAATCTAGCCATAAATCTGTACCTGTCGTTCACCAATCGGTTAGCCAATTGGTTGGCCGACCGATTGGTTAGCGGTGGATTAGTTTTTTTTATTAATTTCTTGACCCGATTACTTCATGGATCCTTGTCTCTTCATGTCTTCATATTTGGGCTTCAATAAATGGTAATAAATCAAGGAGTTTGAGTCTTTTGGGCTTTTATTCATTATTTCTTCATTAACCGCAAATTAAGATATAAACAATTATTAGTGATATTTTTATTTAAATAAAATAGATAATGAGGGTATAAAATGTAATAAAAATGTGATTATCATCGGCTTCGATAAGTTAAAACTATTTCTAAATGATATCTCTACAAGAAAGACCTTTAGATTCCTATTTCTTTAAATAATAATCTATCTATACTTCTATACAACTTTTATTATTTATCATAATTAAGGAACACAACAAATTGCAAATTTAATAAACAGTCAATTTCTAGCAAATTCTAACATGTTTATATTTAATAAAAATTTCGAACAATTCTAAACCTAACAGTAATTTTCTATGCAATTACTTTAATCACATGAATTAATGAGTTTAACCAATTTAAAATCAATACAAATATAGCACATATGAGTTTAAACAAATTTTTCAAAAATACTCATGATAAAATATCAATTCTAACAATTTAATAAGAGTTAGATATTTTTGCAATAAAAGAAACTAAATTATACAAGCATATAGACTTGAACAATTTCTACAATTGTTAGGGATTAATTAGAAATTAGTCTTCATATTTAGATGGGAATAAAAGAAACTAAATTATACATGCATATGGACTTCAGAACAATTTCTACAACTGTTAGAGATTAATTAGAAATTAGTCTTCATATTTAGATGGGCTCTAGAATAATTTCTGGATGAATCAGGGGGTTGAAATTAACTTTACAACAATTTACTCAACTCTGGAACAGTTGCTGGATCAGTCAGAGGTCTAGTAACAATTTTACAATAAAAATCAGGTTACTAGGTTTGGACTCGGGTCTGTTTATGAGTCAGACCTGCTTTAAACGGGTCAAAATTGGTTTCGGGTTCAAATCCGATTTGAACTATTCAAATAAAATTTATGGGTTTTGAATTTTAATTCACGCTAAACCGTTTCACTTAAAACATATTCTTAATGGGTTTGGGGTTCAAAAAACCATATAGCAATTATAATTCATCTTCTTCAACTAGATCTAGGGTTTGGTGTTCAGTCTGCCGCCATGGCTTGAGCAGCGCAGTGTGCCGCGGCAGCTGGCGCCGAGTGGCTGGTTTGCTAGTACATCTGACAATCAGACGCACTGCCAAAGAACACCACCTATGACATACAATAAGGCGGAATATGCATATCATGACTATTAATTAAAATTAGAAGAATAGCTGAAACGCTTCCTGATCCTCCATCTCTCAGGATCTACATGTAAATCCCAAAAGCTTCCTCAAGAGAAAAGCGTCCAACTAAAATTCACATGTCACCGAAGAAAAGCAATATAAAGAGATAGGTCCTTGAATTTTCTATTCTTTTGTTTTCTGATTTTTTTTTCCTTCTTATCTTCATAAGATTTTCTGTATCTTCATAATGCTACATATGAACCCTATTTATGGGATTAGACTAGCCTTATAGATAATAAATTCTAAATGATTTAGAATTGTTCAAAAACTCAATCCATAATGGTTAATGATAGAATAGAACTATTATTCCTCTCCTAATGACTCTAGTGAGACCAATTGGGTCCCATATCGAGAATCAATTATTAATCAAACTAATAATTTTAATTTAACAATCAAATCTCTATCGACTAGCTGTTCATAAAAGCTCTTCCATAATATGGGATTAATAATTTGTAAATAAGATCCTACATTCAGTCCCCTCCAGTATCATTTATTTTAGGCAACTCTTTTGAGTATAATAATTCACATTTTGCTCATGCCCGAATTGCAATCCCCATGAACATAAATAAAAATATTTTGAAACATTAAAATATTTTTATAAGAAAATAAATTTTGAAAAATATTTTTCAAAATATTTTTCAAAACCACCGATGGCGGGGATTTAACAACTTCATGAAAATGCATAATCCATTAATCATAATGAGCATACTAGATCCAATCTAGATATTCAACATTTTTCTAAATAAAATCTAGCAACCCAACGTTTCAAGTTGTATAGAGCTTGCTAAACAAGATTAACCATCACACCAAAACATACTAAATTATCAAATCGGAAATAATAATATCATCAAGTCAAAAGGACCATGTAACAATTTAAATTCTCTATCTCTTAGGTGACTCATCCTAGAGAATCCAAATGTGGTCTAGTGTCACACACATCATAATATATGCATATGACATACACCTGGGAATCTATATTCCTAGCGGTTGAGACCCACCATCACATCTCACATGTCAGTATCATGCATAATAACCTATTATAACAAAGTTATCTTTTACTAGTTTTAGGTTAGGCACAAGTTTATGAAATTTTTAAGTTAGATCATATCTCCAAGCAAGCAACCATCACAGTGTATGATCTAACAAAATAATTTCTAAGGATAATATAACAATTATAGAAATGATACCCAAATTATATATACAATAATTAAATCTATTAATATTTTAAGAATATTATATAATTTGCATTGGATGTTTAATGGCATATTATTACTACTCCAGCATGCACTCCTTCTCATGATTTGGTCGGTGGTTAAGCATATGGGATAGGAGGTTGATGAATATCTTATCACCCGAACTTTGGAATTTTACTCAGGAACTCGTTCCAGATCATTTTGGTGAAATACCTCTGAACAGGAGATCAGGCGTTGGTTTAACATTCCTGTGAGTTTTGCAAACGGAACATATCTTATCCTTTTTTTGTAGTCTTCCTCAAGTGTGGTGGTGACAGAGTCAATTGGCCTAAAGGTTGTTTGAGCAACCAGAAAGTCAGGGGCTCGCCCCTCGTACAAGACGGTTCTTCATGAGAACCATTAATCTCCCACATCCATCGTTGAAAGATCCAGATTTCTACCATTCGGGATTTAAATTTGTAAGGCGTAATCGGATATTCTTCTATAAAACAGATTTTGTTTCATAGAACTTACTCTTTGTGTTAAAGATTAAGCCTCTCTAGACCAAAGGTTTGGTCAAGTATAAAGTGTTAACCGAGCTCGAAATGACTCGATTGGGTCTGTTCTGTGCCGAATTGTTTGTTGTTCATTTTATATCTCAGTCCAAGAGGAATTTACTGAGATGTCTTCATAACTTGGTTTAGTCTAACTCATTATCATGAGATCAAAACTCTGTCAATCTTATTTGGCTTAGGCAGCTTGGTGATCTGAAGTAAGTTGTCTCATAATGACGAGCCGTTTTTGACTTTTAGGTGTTTTGTCGACTTTGGCTCGAGGTTATCTCCATAAAAAGATCAGGGTTTTCTAGAGCTCCTTTGGCCATGCTCTAAGTTGATTATGTTAGATGATCAAGATTTTTTGGGCTCATCTAGCCCTCAAGTTGAGAATAGATCAACTTTCAATATTTTCTAAGTTTGTTGACGAGGTCAGGCGATTAAGGTTTGTTTGTCCGGCTCTCCCACCTTGAGTGGGGTTAATCTCCCACAGGGATACCTTCGAGCTGGCGAAGAAGGTTAGATTCTAAGGGTGTCAAGCTTACCAAATGGTGTTAGGTAAGGGAAAAACTGACAGAAGGACAAGGTGGCTGCACGTGTTGGGGATGAGCGCCGCAAGAGGGTACATTGGGAATGGTTTCTCCTATACTTTTGGATGTCGAGAAGTCCTTTATATCTAAATTGGTTCCCGAATCGAGCTCTTACTAATATCCACATTCAGCGGTTGAACAAGAGAGATAGGACGAGCTCGGCGGCATCGGTTGCTCGTTTGTATCCACCATGCTCTCTACTTCAGGGATTTCCTATTCAGGACGATCATTAGGCTTCGGGATCTTCAGGAAAGGCAATGGTGGAGGAGGCCCTGGCATGGGAGCCAGCGTCACCTTAATCATCTCGATGACTTGAGCGAAGTGCCCGTTGAAATGATCCTTCATCTAAAGGAACTCGTTTCTAGTCACAAAACTAGACATCAAGGACTTCGGTTGGGAGAGATTAATCCGACGAACACTAGGTGATGGGCTAGGATTGGCACAAGATTCTCCGGCCATTGCTGCTAGATTTCGTTGGAGTGGTTTTTCATAGACGGCTCCAATTATAGTAACACAGGAAATTTTTCTCAGATTATCCCTCCAATTAAGAAGAGTGAATAAGGAAAATTGGGCCTTCGACAAGTCTGCTAATGGTCAAAGTAACCTTCTGCCTAAACTGCACATTGAATAATTGTTAGTAGCACAAAAATGAACCTCAGGGTTGGGGGTTCTGGTACGATCTCTGATGACTAAGTTAGAATCTCTCAGAAAATAGAAAGAAATAGTAAATGCGGCATAAACCCTAGGAAGAGTCAGGCTAGAGATATCATTGTTCATTCCTTTATATAGAAAGTTATACAACTGTGATTGAAGGAGAAAGAGAGAGGTGTACACGTGTCACTGTTAGATTGATCGAAGGATGGAAGTTTATGCTTGGACCAATATCCTTTATTTCCAAAAAGGGATGTGGCACAGGTGTCAAATACGTGTGAAGGGCTAACAGTTTTATGGCAAAGGGAACCCATTAATTGTAGAGTGAGCTCGGGATCTTACGTTGTACCTTTGTCAAACTTCTACTTGATGTTTCTCCAGATCTCCCTTAAAAAGAGGTGGAGATATTAGTGATGTATCCCTATTACTCATGTGCTCGTCACATGAGGAAGTGCGAATGGTGATGTAGCATTTATAAATATTTTTATGGTATAACAAAACTATACAAAACAATCAACAAACCTAACTGAACAACAAAAAATGGAAGAGTGAGCAAGAATG
The DNA here is from genome assembly GCA_012295165.1 of Asparagus setaceus. Lineage (NCBI taxonomy): Eukaryota > Viridiplantae > Streptophyta > Magnoliopsida > Asparagales > Asparagaceae > Asparagus > Asparagus setaceus. Next base: position 46,531,633 of record CM022702.1, on the reverse strand, counting down.
ACATAAATATTAGAAGCGGTCATGTTATCTTTCTAACGTCAAAGTTAAAGAAAAGTATGATATTCCACTAAGGCTTTTGGTTTCATAGCAGTGAAGGTAGAGTAAGGTGAGGAACAAAATTAAACATTCTATTTGGTAGGGAGCTTTTAGATGGTAATTGAAGTAAAGTGAGTTGAGGAAAGAGACGATGTAAAAAGAACTAGAAAGTGAAGAGAGAGACAATCCCTGCAATTTGGAGGGACACAGAAGTGAGGAGAGAAAAGATGCAAAATAAGCTAAAAAGTCATGTACCTCCCCTTACTCTCTCTCCAACCAAACAAGAACCACAAAATATATATTCTTCCTTGCACCTTATGGAACCTTACCTATCCTTACTTTCCCTCATTGTACCTCCTACCAAACCAAGCTACTAAGCATTATCTTTAGAGCAATGGATTTAGAGAAAGAAAAGATTTAGATGAAGAAAATAAATGAACAGGAAACATAGGCCTCACTCACCCTTCCCTCTATCTCTCTATCCTTCCACTAAAATATCCGTTTTCACGCGTCATTGAAGTTCCAAATATCTCTCATGAAGTTGACTAGCTTGCATCACATCTTAACTCATCACCTTCACATTCCAGTGCATTATTTTCAAGCCATTATGCAACTCAGCGTCAAGAGACAACGAGGCATCTCATTCAAGTGCCTGCCCCGGCACGCCAATTTTGACAATTCTAAAACGACATCGATTAGCATTAAACAAAAGTGGTATCTGCAATTTCTTATCTTCAATCCGCTTTTACTTTTCCGCAGCGAACAGCATATCCAATCCATAATGATGGTAACATCAGTTTCGTGCTTGAAATTAAGCGGTAATTACAAACATTATTTATTAAAAACTGGGGGCAAATTTATTATTATTATTATTTACTGGGGGGCGAAAGTTGACTGAATGAATATGGAATTTGATTGTTATTCATATGCATATTGATTCAATAGATTCGAAACAATTTAAGAGAAAATGATGTACCCCTAGAGGTTGGGGCCCAAACCTACATGGGCCATTACCTGACAGAACGTACATCAACTTTGTTCGAATCACGCAAAAGACTAGTCGATTTGAAGCTCTCATAAAAAAATTATAAGGTTAATGAGATTGCTTTTCATTGACCTTCGTCAAATCAATGAAATTTCATTACTTTGGATCTCACAATCGCGGTCAAAGATTTTCTTTTATTTTCAAATAGGGTTTAACTATCCAATTCGAAGGGGACAAATGGAGTCCGTTTTGGCTGAAATTTGTTACAAAGGATTATAATTCCTAGTAGAATAATATTTTATAGTTTTTAATATTTTTTTATTTTTAATAAAAATATTATTTGTACATTTTTCTTATATTTTTGAATAGTTTATAAAAGACTCTTTCTTGGATGTAGTCAGATACTTGATGTAGCGAAGTGTAATTGAAGCAGATAACTGTTCGTTCTCGTACAAGCAAAATGGCACAAACCCTAGAAAACCCTAGGAATAGAAAACTTTTTGAAATAACAATAATCACTCTAAAGAGTCTCACAAATTTGTTCCCCTTATATAGGGTATAAAACAATGCAAAAGTACTAAAATAACCTTTCCTATAGTAAATAGACTTCCTAGAAATAAAAGACGTTTCATAATAATAGTGATTCTATGGTGGGAATCAAAAGTTAAGTACCGTTGAAGTTGCACGTTGAAATCTGCCCGAGAATCACCCTCTTTTCTTGGATCTCTATTAAGCCAGCAACATTGAAGATGGAAGAAATATTTGCCAAATCACTAGGCAAGTCCACAACATAACATTATCATTGAGTCGTTGCCGTAGGCAACATGGGCCTACAGGGAATCGTTCTTTGTGTAGGCGTACCATGACTTAATCACCGATATCAAACAACTTCGACATAGATGCTAATCAGCATCAGACTTGTACTTAGCATTCGATGCTTCAAGCTTCTTCTACACTTTAGCTTGAATGACCTGGATGTGCTCAGCTGCAACACTATAACCTTGACCCTAGGCAATTTCAACAAGTCAACAGTGTGGTCGGGTTTGCACTGATAAACAATCTCATATGGAGTCTTTCCTATGGAATGATTGACAACGCTATTGAAAGCAAACTCCGCTGGTGCAAGGAATAAATCTCACTACTTAGGCCAGTCTTCACCAAGACAACAAAGCAAGTTACCCAATGTGTGGTTGACCACCTCTGTCTGCCCATCAGTCTGTGGGTGGAACGAGCTGCTGAACTACAACTCCATGCGAACAACCCTCTACAATATCCTCCAAAAGTGGCTGAGAAACTTGGAATCATGATAAGAAGTGATAGACCTTGGCATGCCATGTAAATGGATAATCTCTTAGAAAAAAGACGAGCAATGTTAGACGTATCACTAGTCTTCTTATATACAATAAAGTGAGCCATCTTCAAGAACCTATCCCCCACTACGAAAATAGAATCTACACCCCACTGTGTACATGGAAGGCCGAGCACAAACTCCATCAAAATATCTTTCCACTAGCCGTTCGGTACAGGAAGAGGTGTGTAAAGGCCCGTGTTCTGTAACTGCCCCTTTGTCGTTTGGGACACCAAATACTTCTTGACAACTTTGCTAACATCTCCATATAAACGTGGTCAAAAATATCGCTCCTCCACTAATACAATCATTTTATCATGACCTAAATGTCCACCTAAGCCGCCTCCATCAAGCTCCAAAATGAGTTGCTCGTGCAAAGGTCCCTGTGGAACAAATCCTATTCTAAAACAAAAGGAACCCATCCTAAATAATCATGGTGCCTAAGTGTTTATTCGGGATGCAAGCTATCCACATCATGGAAGTCATCATCATCTACATATAGATCTTTCAAGCAATCAAATCCAATAATAAAATTACTCATAGTTATTAACAAGGAGGTACAGTGGCTAAGTCGTCAGCAACTTTGTTCAGCTTTCCTGACTTATGCTTCAAAACAAATGTAAACTATTGCAAAAAAGCAACCCAACGCTCATGCATGCGATTCATGGTACTCTGGCTACTCAAGTATTTGACTGCCTCATGATTGGTAGAAAGCACGAACTCACTGTGGAATAGGTACTGCTACCAACAACGAACAGATTGGACAATGGCATAAACTCAAGCTCGTATGCGGCCCACTTCATCCTGGACTCACATAGCTTCTCGCTATAGAAAGCTACTGGACGACACTCCTGCAATAGGATAGCGCAAATGCCTACTATTGATGCATCTCACTCCACCTCGATGACTTTATCAAAATCAGGCAACGCGAGGACTAGAACATTGGATAACTTCTCTTTAATAATAGCAAAAGCTTGATCAGCCTCCTCGGTCCAATTAAATTTTCCTCCCTTCATGCACTCTGTGATCAATGCTATGATGATGCTGAAGTGATGAATGAAATGCCGATAAAATATCGCCAACTTGTGAAAGCTCGATCTCTGTGATGATCTTCGGGGTCAGTTACTCGCAAATTGGACAAACCTTCCCTCGTCAGCACTAATGCCCTCAGCACCAATTATGAAGCCCAAAAACAAAAATTAATCCTACAGAAAAGTGCACTTCTGATGATTGATGAACAACTAATTCTCACGAAAGACAACTAAAACAGCTCACAAGTGGTTGATATGGTCCTCTGATGTCCTTCTATAGATAAGTATATCGTTGAAGTATATGACGACAAATTTGTGTATGATTGGACGTAAGACCTGCGTCATCAAATGCATGAAAGTGCTTGGGGCATTGGATAGCACAAATGGCATGAATGCTATCTTCCATTCATCTTCGGTGTGGATCTGAATTTGATGGTAGCCACACCTTAAGTCTATCTCAGATAAGAACTATGATCCAGAAAGTATATCTGGCATTTCATCTGAGCTGACACATTGGAAATTTGTATTTAATAGTGATCTTGTTGATTTCTTGGCTGTCAACAAATATCTGCCAACTCCCATCCTTCCCTTGGGTGATTAATGCTGGGACCAAACACGGACTCAGGATTTCTTGAATTAGCCCTTTCTTCAACAACTCAGAGACCTTCTCTTGCAATATGGCACTCTTCTTTAGATTCATGTGGTAATGTGGGAGGTTTGGAAAACTAGCACAAGGAACAAGGTCAATGTGATGCTGAATATTGCACATAAGGGGCAAGTCATTGGGTAACTCTTTTGAGAATATATCAACGAACTCTTAAAGCAATGCTTATACAAAAGGAGGAACTAAAGAAACTGAACTCGCAACGCCGCTGAATACTACTGTAAACACCATCTTAGTTTCCTATACTTCAGCTTGAAAGTCTGTACCCTACACAATAAGAAAAGATATACCATCCAACTTCGCCAGCGCGAGAACTGGTTCACCGTGTAAGGATGGGAGTGCAAACCGAACTCCATCTTTTTGAAAGGAGTAAGTGTTCTCTTTGCCTCTATGCATGGCATTGAGATCAAATTGCAACGGTCTCCCTAGCAGCAAATGATAGGCATCCATATCAACTATATCACACAAGTTGATGTCTTTATATTTGTCGATGGAGAAAGGGATTCAATTCTGTTTTGTAATCTTGATGTCACCCATTGACTTAATCCAACCGGTCTTGTAAGGATGTGGGTGCTTCTCGGTGGGTAATTGTAGGCGATTCACAATATCTCATGTAACAAAATTCTCGTTGTTGCTGCTATCAATGATCACGTTATAAATCTTCTGTCATATAGTGCATCAAGTACAAAAGATGTTGTGTCATTGTGGGTCCTCTTCAGTTCTTGGGGTCAATAATATCTTTGAATCACCAAAGAGTGGGAGGGTAATCATCAATATCATTGACATCCCCATCTGCTGTGGTATAAGTTACCTCCTCCTCGCAAAAGACATCCTCATCGACTCGATCATTATCATGACCCACCATGTTAATACGGCCACGAGCATGATAATCACTGGATCGATGGCCCTGTTCACCAGACTTGAAGCACTTCCCTGGTATCGGCCGAGCATAAGGGTTGGGTATTAGATTCCCAAGCAGTCACACCTTGCGAACGGGCGAGTGTTTTTTCTAGCCACCTGCTTAGCCAGATTTGATGGATCTGATGGTGTTGTAGTGATCTCTAGCTGTATTTACGATGTCGATTCTTCAAATTTGTTATCACTACCAGAACCATAACTCATTGAACCATGGGTTGAAGGCTGAAAGCGAGGGTGCAATTATGCTTCAACCTTGAGCGCCAGGTTATAGGTCTCATCAAGTCTCCACACAGTATGTAGCGCCAATTAATCTTGAATCGCGTTCTTTAAGCCTTTCTTATAATAAGAAACTTGCTGGGATTCATTCTCATTCAAGTTGTTTCTGCTCAACAAAGTAAGAAATTCAGTAGTATATTCATGAACAGAACACATACCATTGCAACAATTCTGGAACTCAGCGAAATAAGATATGCTCATAATTCACAGGAAGCAATCTCAATCATAGCTCCCTCTCCATGCGACGCCAAGTACGAATTGCCAATTTGTGTTGGCGAGTCCGATTAAGTTTGGGTTGATCCCACCATGTTGTAGTTCCACCTCGCAACTTGTAGGCCAATAAAGAAACTTGCTTCTGTCAGGGATGGATTGAAACTCAAATGACTTCTCAATTAGGTGAAGCCAATCAAGGAACTCTTCAATGTCGAGACTACCCCAAAAGCATGGAAGATCCTTAACCCTAGCGCGGTAGTCAGGACCATGTCTCCCTTCATCAAGAGCAACTTCGTCCTCAAACACTCCATAATCCTCCAAATCTGAATTCTAAACATCTTGTTTTTTACACGGAGCACGAACAACAGACCCTAGAGGATCGATCAAGGGGAACATCGTAGGCACGCACCTCGTCATTGACTTCGTTTTGGTTCCCTCTATTTACGGCAGTAGTCAAGTTCCTAATCGGCGTGATAATTTCTTCAATACATCAATCATGTGCGTCAACTTGCTGCTCGAGATCATTGGATGGGTGATTAACTTCATTATCATCGATGGCCATAGCAGGAAACAACTTGTCTCTAAATATCAACTGATGCAGCGGAAGTGTAATCGAAGAACATAACTACTCATTTTTATACGAGCAAAATGGCACATACCCTAGAAAACCCTAGGAATAGAAAATTTTCTGAAATAATAATAACCAATCTAAAGAGCCTCACAAATTTGTTCGCCTTATATAGGGTATAAAACAATGTAAAAATACTAAAATAACCTTTCCTAAAGCAAATAGACGTCCTAGAAATGACGTTTCATAAGAACTAGAAACTAAATTAGACCAAAACTCTTCGACACGCAGTTTGAGCCTGAAGACAATTTCCTTTGACCGTGAAACTTGGTTTAGAATAACAAAGCTATTTGACTTGTAGAGCACTTCCTGAGCTTTCCAAAAACATATAATAATAGCGATTTTATAGGGAGAATCAAAAGTTACGGTCCGTTAAAGTTGCACGTCAAAATCTGGCCAAAAATCACTTTCTTTTCTTGGATCGTTCGAGCTTCGCACAATCCAATTTCACCCAAAAGACATCAGCAATTGCCTCCACATCAATAACTTTTGATGAAATAAAATTCTAGTTATTTTCTCTTATCCTTAGTCCTGAAGGTGTAGCTCAAAAACATGTAATGACAATTTTTCTTATCATAATTATGGAAGTTCTATAGTTCCAAAAATTAATTAATGATGACGTGAAAACTGTTGATTTAAATAATACAAGTAATATGACTCGCCAAATTTCGCACAATGCATAAGCCAAGTCCAGTGCCTCCATGCCTACAAAGTTGCACAGACTAATTATGCTCTTTAATGCAGTCAAAATTTACATGATTAAAACAATTAACAGATTGTCATAGAACAGTGAACTAGTAATATATCAAATAATTTTCTTACTTTCGTGTTGTTGATGGATCAGCCTACTCAAAACTTTCAAATACAGAATCCCATTTACTAGGATCAATCCCTAAACACATATAAGAAGATAGCTGCCTTTTACATAGAAATGATACAAATAGGATATGAACCAAATGGCTTACCACAGCCTGTATCTTCTACTTCAAACCAAAGAGTAATTCTATTGTCTTTCTTGTGTTTTCTTTCATCACTCTCAGCTAGCCCAGACTTTCTTATGACTGGGTACTGCATCATAAGTTGATTGTCAGGCCGATAAAGTCCAGTGGAATCTTCAAAGCTTTCACACCATCCACGCAAGATAACATGACCCTCTGAAATCATCAGCAAAATATTGTTGAAAGCTTCATTTACCTCTCTGATCCTTTTAGTTACTATCTGTTATATGTGGATTATTTTTAACGAATTGTTCTTTCAGGTATAGCAATCACCTGTCTTTCTCATGACTGTAATTGCATAGCTCTTTTGCTGTGAGAGGAGAACTTCACATGCTATCATTCACCTCGACATGAATTTGGTAACTTTAGATGTGATTATTTCAAATCTTATTTGATGGAGATAGGCAACCTTTATTAATTAAATAAATTTCCAGATTGTTGTTGCAATAAATAATCTGAAGATCATTATCCCTGAATGTTATTATTTTGATGGAGTTGCACAGGGCCCTGAATCCTGCCAAACTGGTGCCTTGAATCAGGAATGAAACCCACTCCATTGAACTTTTGGAATGGAAATTTAGGGGAAATTCATATCTCTTGAGCAAAGTTCCGTTGCAATTCTGCAAAACATTCTAGATATCCAATCTTCCTTTAAGGTTATGACAGATTTTGTTGGTTATTAGACTCTATTGTTTGTTTATATTTCCTGGTCACTATTTATATATTATGAACAATATTAAAAAGAGCTTTCAGTAAGAAGTGTTGCTTGGCCTACTTGGCCTGGTGGTTAATACCCTTTTTAGTCCATTGTTGGGTGCTAATTTTCAGTTTTTATGGTATCAGAAAGTTCAAGGTAGAGCTGCTTAGAGCTTAGCCTTATTTGTTAATGCAAGTAATTATTTGTGGATAGATCTGTGAGCAGACCAGAAGAGGCCATTCTGATGACACCAACTTCAGGAGTGTATGCATAAACAAGAAAATAGCTCATTTAACCGCAACAAAAATTGGAAATTTGTCTAAATGCATAGATGTGCCTGCTGCTGAAGTCATACCATTGTCTTTCTGCTACTGAATGTTCACTTCCTCTTCTTATTTTTACTGATAAGAAAACTATGGTTTCATGAATGCATAGACAATAAGTGAAAATAACAGAGCAAATCGTGATGGTCAAGAGTATAAACACACTACGGGGTCAACAAGTTTTGCGAGGATCCGCAAAAGAATGGTAATTTTATTGTTTTTGCATGTTATTATTATTTATGAACAATTTGATTGGGTCCATTTTTTTTGTTTATTCTACTGTATAATTTGATATTTATATTTATCATGTCTTTATTATAGGAAAAGGAGTTGGGAAGGCATCCAACTGAGGCGGAAGTATTCATTGAGACACATAAAAAGAAGAAAACGCCACAAGAGGAAAAAACCATTCAAATGATAGTAAAAATATATTGTTTTATATATATTATCGTCCAATTTTCATAACATGCATAAATCTTTTCACTAATTTCATTGCCGCAAATAGAATTATTTGTTTGATTGATCAGCTTTAATGTAGGGTGTTTTAGAAGATCTCAAAGATCAATATGATGATCCATGGGATATGGTTAAGAAGGATAAACATCCTGGACGTATACGCCTTAGGGGAAGGGGTGTAACTCAAACTATGCTTGAAAACAAAGATAAAAAGATTACGGATCCGTATGATCATGTTCCAGAGTCCGTTATTCAAACAACATCACAAAAGGTTGAGAAGGATATGATGAAAAAGTTTGGAGCACAGAAGGTAGAAATGCTTCAAGGTTTCGCCGAACTCTTGACAGATACATTCGGACAAACAATAGATTCTTCTGCTATTGCAAGACTTATAGCACGCACAAGGTGTCTTGAGGAAGCTAATAGTGCTCCAGAAGATGTTCGTGGTCGCTCCTCTGGAAACAGTCATACACGAGGTAATTTATACATTGTACTTGTATGTCATTTCATAAAATTTTCTCTTGCAATCAACATCATCCCCTATGGTTGTTCTAATTTACAATCTGCAATAAAAAGCAAAATATGATTTGTTATAAAATTGTTAGGTTATGACCTATTTCTTTATATATGTGATAGCTGCATTTTAATTAAACTTTACTGTGAAAGCGAAACACTAGGTCTGTGTGAACTAAACTTATTGTTTATATATTTCCCTATTCCCCCATTATGTACTCAGGTTGCGTGTGCAAAAAGCAATTACTCACTAATATCCACATCTTTTTTGTTGCCCATATGAAAAAAGCAAAACTGGCATACTCTTGGACTTGTTTTATTTTGGGTGGTGAGATAAACTCAAAATCCAGCTAGTTTAATGAGATTATGATATAAGTTAGCTATGTTTAGTTGGATCAACCACACATATTGTGACTGACATATATTAAAGATAAGTTCCGACAACATAGCATTTATACATATTCATGGAAAGAGGTTGATAAATATATGAAGGTGTGGTTTTATTTACAGCTTATTTTCTTACCACTAAGTTATGTTCTTTCAATTCTTGTGCAATATACTTATCTCTTTATCTCGATGTATGCAGGAAAACATATGAAGATCCATGCTTATCGCTCGCATGCAATTTATTTGTGGTGAAGATTTAGAACTTAATAGTCTTAATAGAGACCTTTTGACCTTTTGATTAAGTAGTAGAGACTCTCTGTTTTAATCATGGAGGAATTGTGATATGTACTTTGGACACAAGCAAAAAATTGTGATGAATCTCAATCGTATTGCTATAATGTTGTTCTTCGTTGTAATGAATTGTTCAGTATGTTAAGACTGAAGTTTGGTTAGTTTGTGTGCAAAATTTGGACTATTGTTTCTTTGTTTGTAATATTACAAAACCGAAAAAAATTGCTGCCGTGTAGGGGGTACTGTTATGGTCATAACCACTAATCAGTGATTAAAGAGAAAAACCAAGCGCTGATCCGAACGAACGCTTGTTTACCAATGAGGACCGACAAGAACCTCCGCACTTAACCCACCGACCGGCCTGCATGTACCAACCCAGTCCCGGTCCATCAGACGACCATCGCCATGACCGACGCGAAAGGCGGTGCGAGTCGGCCCATCGACAGTCCTCTCTCGGGCGACGCGGAAGGGCGTGGCCGCCCTTCCGACCAGCCCTATTGATCCCTTCCTACAAGTTGCCGACTTCTCCAAACAATGTGGAACAAATCCAGCTTACCCTTTCTACCACTCGCCCTCTAGGGCTTAACGATAAGGCGCCCCAATCGCCCCTCAAAGAATCATCCCAGGACGCCTCTAAGAGGTCAGGCGAGTCGGCCACCCGGCCTCAACTCCCCTCCCTCTCATCCCATGTGGTTCCCTCCACTCGAACGACGGTTATACAGTACTCGAATCCATCAACATCGCATTAAATGCACTGACAGCCCCTTAATTCCCCCATCTCTCACAGTATTTAAGGCACCTCGGACCCATGCAGCTACAGGCGCCGCCAATCCCATCTCATTAATAGCGAATAGACCACACCAACCCTCGAATCACCACATTGACGCCTCAGAAGGCCACCACTCTAGCAGACCGAGAAGTGTTCACCAATCAACAGCCACACGGAGAGAGGAGGGTCGACTCACCGCTGGTTCCCAAACCGGAAAGACGGAAATACCCCTCAACCCTAACTATAAAAGCAAGCGTGAGCGACTAACAAGGTAAGCAATCTTCCCGGTGTGAATTCTGCTCCATTAAACTATCTCCCACTTCGCTAACTTGACCGTCGGAGGAACCACCGAGATCCTAACTCCGCCTCTTCCGCAGTCCTTCTTTGTTGTAGGCGAACCCTTTGATCGGAGTCGCCGCTGGCTTTAGGAGAGAAAGCGGACTCCACTCTCTTAAGAACTAAACTCGCCGAGGTTAGTGATCGTGATTATATACATCATCAGCTTGGCACCCACCGTGGGGCCTCCTTTCTTCTTCTTGCGGCTATGTCCGGGCGATGATCTTTCCGGGTCGTGGAACCTACATGCGGGCTATGTCACCCGTGCCCAACCTGTGAATCCACCGAAGATCACCCAAGCCATGCAAGTCACCATGCATGCCCGGGCCCAAGCTTTTGTAGCTGATCTTTCACTCGCCTCGCTTAATAGCCAAGAAGAGGCGCTTATCAAGAATAACGGCAGCCTTCCGGCTAGCCCGCTTATTCCATTCCGCCTGGCAGCCACCACGCCCAGAGGCAGATCCTGCTCTCGAGACTCCCCACCTTGACAAGTCACGGAGGGATCACCAGAGCGCCACCACCACTCCCCTCGCAGAGGGGCAAAGATGGCGCCAGCTTCTAGGCCGCCGCCTTTGACCTCACCGATGAAAGCCCTTCTCCCAGCCTGGCGGTGGCCAGCAGCCTCCAGACTCACACCGCTGCACCACTCCCAACCACCCACCACCGCACGTGACTACAATCAAGTATACCAAATGGTCACGACGCCATCGAGGGAGCACCTTCACCGACTCCATCATACAAGCGCCACCGAAGTTCAAGATGCCGACGATGGACAAGTATGCGGGTGACAGGACCCATCCGAGCATGTGCAAGACTATTACAACACCATGATCATGATGCAAGCACCGTGTTTATCATTCGGCCGCCCGCTACTTTGACGGAAGCTAAGCTTTGGTGGAACTCGTTGGAGAAGAAATCCATCGGCAGCTTTGGAGAACCGAGTCGCAGTTCATACACCACTTCTTGGCCAATGCCAAGCCCAAACCGCCTCCAGCAGTGCTCATTCAAACCAAGCAGAGCCGGGCGAGCCTCGAGCCTACATTAAGAGGTTTCAGCGAAGAGGCTAGAGGTCGAAGACCAAGGGAGCCAAGTCGCTATGGCAGCCTGTGGCGGGTCAGCGACCGCGACTGGCCCAAAGCCCTCAACAAGAAGCCCATCAGAGCTACGAGCACTTGATGTCCAAAGCCCATGCTTACATGAACATGGAAGAAGCGGAAGCTTACAAGATCGCCACAGCTCGAGTCCAAGAGGACGGCCACAACTACCCCAAGACGCCCCCACCGCCAGCATCAGCATCTCCTCATCCTCCTCACCACCACCTATGCCGCCTCCAACACCCATCCCGCTAGGTCGGTTCCAGACCACGGAGAGAAGAGCCGAGGCACATCCCAAGAAATCCTCCTCCCAAGAACAACCGCAATGGTCGGTTCGACAGAGGGAGGATAGAAGAGCAGACGCCCTCCAAGGTTCACAGCCCTCAATACCTTTCCTGGGCCCTAGACAAGGCCCGAGAGAGGGGCTCCTTCACAAGCCCCCACGCCGATGAGGGCGGACCCGAGCAAGAGAGACTCCACGCGATTCCGCCGATACCACCGAGACCACGGCCACGACACTGAGAGTGCCGTGTTCTCCGAAGAACATTGAAGACCTCATCCGAGAGGCTTCTTGAAGAATTTGATCCACCGAGAGCAGAAGCCAGAGAGACGACCACCGACTCGATCTCGGTCCCCGCACTGACCACTCTGAGCGCAGAGAAACCGCCAAGGAGTCTGGGGAGTCATCAACACCATCGGAGGTCCGACCTTAGAGGGGAGTCCAATAACCAAAAGGTATGCTAGACATGCTTTGTGTGAACAACATGACAAGAGGCGGAAGGCCGATGTGTCCATCTCTTTCAACAGGCGGACTTGGAAGGAGTCGAGACGCTTCACGATCTACCCCATCGCCATATCACCGACATCCACGGCTTCAAGGTGAAGAGGATCATGATCGACACCGGGAGCTCGGTCGACATACTGTTTTTGGATGCATTCAACCGCATGGGCATCGACCGGTCCAAGCTCCAGCCGTCCATAGGTCCCCTGATTGGCTTCACGGGACACTCTCAGCTTCCGGAAGGTCAGATCACCCTTCCCCTGACTGTAGGTCAACCACCATGCCAATCAACCGTCGACGTCCAGTTCGTGGTGATGGACATCAAGTCGGCGCATAATGTCATCTTGGGCCGAACGTCTCTCCACCTCTTGCGGGCCATCCCGTCCACCTACCATCAGATGATCAAATTCCCGACGCCAAGAGGGGTTGGGACGGTCCGAAGCGACCAGAAGGAAGCCCGAGCCTGCTACGCCCTCACCACAAAGGGAAAAGGAGTCGCGACCGCAATGCCCATTGAGAAGACGGCTCGCCAACTCGAAGAGAGGACGGAGCGCGAAAGAACGACTCCAGTTGAAGATCTCCACGAGATCCCCATTGACCACAAGGGCGAGAGGGCACTCAGGATCGGGTCCAACCTCTCGGAACCATTAAGAGGTGCGATAATTGCTTTTCTCTTAGCTAATCTTGATGTGTTTGCTTGGAGTCCAGAGGACATGCCGGCATTTCGCCGACGCCGCTTTGCCATGAGCTCTCGTCGACCGACATGTCAAGCCGGTTCGACAAAAGAAGAGACACTGGGCCCGAAAGCAAAAGCGTACCGAGGTCGAAGGCTCCCCGAGCCGACTTCATTCGGGAAGTCCAATACCCCGAAAGTGGTCGCCCAACGCCGCCCGGTGAAGAAGTCTAGCGGCAAGTGGAGGACGCGGCCGACTTCACCGACTCAACAAAGCATGCCCCAAGGATAGCTACCCCTTCCCGAATTGATCGGTTGGTGGGCGAAAGTGCGGGGCATCGCTTGTTAAGTTTCTTGGATGCTTTTTCGTGTTACAACCAGATCCGCATGGCGGCACGATCAGAGAAGACGCCCTTCATCACCGCATCGAGGCACCTTTTGCTACAAAGTGATGCCCTTCGGTCTCAAGAATGCCACACCTACCGAGACCGGGTCAACAAGATCTTCAAGGCCCACCGCGCAATGTGGAGGCCTACGTGGACGACATCTTGGTGAAGTCGGATTGGCACCACGCCACCGACTGAGGAGACCTTCGCCACCCTTCTAAGACTACCGCGATGAAGCTCAACCCGACCAAATGCTTTTGAGTGCACGGAAAATTTTTGGGATTTATGATCACCCAGAGAGGGATTGAAATCAACCCGGAGAAGATAGAAGCCATCGAGCGACTTCCCGAGCCGCGCACCATGAAGGACATTCAGAAGCTCAATGGGAAGATAGCCGCCTGGGCGCTCTCGCCCAAGTCGCAGAGAGAAGCCTCCCTTTCTTCAAAGTTCTCAGAGGGGCCAAAGATCCCAAGAAGAAGTTGGAGTGGACCGAAGAGTGCTGCGCCGCCTTCAGAGAACTCAAAGCATATCTGAGCACCAAACCGCTCCTGAGCCAACCAGTGGAAGGGGAGACCAGATCAGATTTGGCCGCCTCACCGGGCAGTGAGCTCGGCGTTAGTTAGAGAAGAAGACCACATCCAGAAGCCGGTCTACTATGTCAGCCGGATCTTGAGGGCAGGGGAGTTGAACTACCCCTTAGTCGAAAAGGCGCTTCGCGACTCATCACTACGGCCGCAGATACGCCCGCATTTCCAAGATCCTATCATCGTATGGACGAGCCTCCCGATGAAGAAATCCTCGGGAGTCCCACCACATCCGGGAGGATGGTGGCGTGGTCGATCGAGCTCAGCCGAATATGATGTTCGGGCCGAGCCTGTGACCACCATAAAAGCGCAAGCATTGGCCGACTTCCTCAGAGAGTCCACCTCGCCAGATGGTGAAGCAGATGACCTAGCTACCCGCCAATCCATACCCCCAAGCCGCCGGCAGCCGCAAGACTTCCCCGTGTCCCGAACTCGGCCGACTCCCCTCAAGTCGCCTTGGTGGGAGTTGAAGGTGGACGGTCCTCAAGTGAGGCGAAGCGGAGCCGGCCGCCCCGCAGCCTCGGGGAACAATCACGAGCGCCCATCGCCTTCAAGTTCCCTCACCAACAATGAGGCCAATACGGCCCTCATAGTCGGCTCCGCGCCCTAGCGCCTGTGAGCCGAGAGTCTAATTCAGCCGGCCGACTCTCGCTTGGTCGCTCATCGTTAACGGCAAGTACGCCGCAAAGATAAAAGGATGGCTCAATACCGAAGATTGCCAAGGACCTCGCCCCCACTTCGCCAACTTCAAGATCATCCAAGTCCTCGCTACCGCAACGCGACGAGCGATGCCTTGTCAAAGCCGGCATCAACCAGCCTTGAGTAGCTCCGACCCATCTTCGCCACACTTCCACACTCCAAAGATCGCGAAGTCCCTTCGATATCATAATCGACCCTTCGGGAATCTTGTCATGGACCCTTTCATCCATTCTTGATACCGGCTCCTTACCCACCGAATTCTAGCAGAGGCGAAGAGTTTGCAGAGGGTCGCCGCCGCTACCTCATGATTGACGGCCACTCTATCGGGTCGCCCTACCTAGGCAGCGGGTGGGGCCCTATCTCCGGTGCTCCACCAAGCCGATTATGTTCTAAGGGAAATCCACGAGGGCACTCGCGAAACCACCCAAGGGCAAGAACTCTTGCCCGTAAGATTATACGCCAAGGATATTATCGTCGACCATCGTGGCCGACTCCCGCTCGCCTCCAAATGCAAGAAGTGTCAATTCTTCATGAAATCCCAAGAGCCGCCACGAGCTTACTTCTATCTTCAGCCTTCTTCCTTTCGCCCAATGGGGCCGGATATCTCGGGCCGCTTCCCATTGCTTCGGCACAGAATTCTTGATAGTCGCCATTGACTACTTCACCAAATTGATCGAGGCCGAGCCTTTGGCGAAGATTGGGAGACTAACATCAACAGCCTTGGAAGTCGATCGATGTCGGTTTGGCCCCCGCCATTCATCACCGACAACGCACCCAGCCGCCAGCCGGGGATTCCAAGATTTTTGTGAAGAATGGGGATCAAGCTCAAGTTCGCTTCAGAGCCCACCCTGCGTAACGGGTCGGCCGGCCGCCAATAAATGCATCCTCCAAGCTTTGAAGAAGAAGGTCGACCAAGCGCCGCAATTGGGTTGAAGAACCGCCGAGCATCTTATGGTCGCATGTGACTACCCACAAGAGTTCAACCGGGAAACCCCATTCATGCCGACTTATGGAGCGTAAGCGGTGACCCCAAAGGGAGGTCGGCATGCCCACCATCCGACTCCAACACTTTGATGAAGAAACAAACTCCGAGGGACGCCGAGGACGCCGGACTTGATGGAGGAGATCCGCAACCGCTCTACACCGACAAGTCGTCAATCAACGGATCGCCCGACATTACAACAAAGAAAGTCCGACCGAGGAGATTCCAAGTCGGCGACCTAGTGCCGAGGAAGGCGCCTTCGACAAGGACACCGACGCGCAAGTTGGCTTAATTGGGAAGGACCCTACACCGCCCTCGAAGAACCACGCCCTAACATATCGCCGTAAGTCCCGATGGGAGAGTCCTACCACATCCCCGAACATAGAACACCTCAGAAGTTTTTCAATAAATTTGCATTGTAAATCTCGCCAAAAGCCATCAATATAAATAGAATTTTGCTCGACAATCCTCCTTGTCTTAAATGGTGCAAGGAGCGCCTTAAATGTTTAGCTCACACGACAGATCAAATCGCCTTCCCGCCAAAAGCTTAATTGTGAAGATCCATTTCGCCTATCAAGTCGGACGGCTACTTTATTAGAGCCGAGTTTAGGGGACCCTTCCACCGGGATGAGTCGAGGTATCGCCCTTCTGCTTAACGGTCGAAATCCCACCCTCTTAGCTTGAGCCGAGGTAATCTCCTTATCGAGTAGTCCAGCGACCCTTCCTACTGTGTCGAAGTCAAGGAACCCTTCTCGCCACGACGAGTCAAGGAACCCTTCTCACCTAGTTGAGACAGCGACCCAACTTACCCAGCCAAGTTTAACCTACCCTCACTAAGTCGAAGTTATGGTATTCCCTCTCGCTTAGGACAAGTCAAGGAACCCTTTCACCTAGTCGCGACAGTGATCCAACTCGCCGATTAAATAATACCGCCTCTACCAAGTCAAGACAAACCGCCAAACCGCTAAGCCGAGCCAAGGAGCGACAAAGAGATCGGCTCGCCAAAATTAAGACCTAGCGCCACGAAGTCCTAGGCACCACCCACGCTGTCGCCCCTACGGAGTCGCCGCTCCCACGGAGCCGACTCAGCTTGCTCTTTGCCTCAAAACAGATCGGCTCACGAAAATTAAGACCTAGGCGCCACGTAAGTCCTAGGCACCGACCCACGCTGTCGCCCCTACGGAGTCGCCGCCCCACGCGGAGCCGACTCCAGCTTGCTCTTTGCCTCAAAATGTAGATCGGCTCACGAAAATTAAGACCTAGGCGCCACGTGAAGTCCTAGGCACCACCCACGCTGTCGCCCCTACGGAGTCGCCGCTCCCATGTGAGCCGACTCAGCTTGCTCTTTGCCTCAAAATGTAGATCGGCTCACGAAAATTAAGACCTAGCGCCACGTAAGTCCTAGGCACCGACCCACGCTGTCGCCCCTACGGAGTCGCCGCTCCCACGCGGAGCCGACTCGTGCTTGCTCTTTGCCTCAAAACAGATCGGCTCACGAAAATTAAGACCTAGCGCCACGAAGTCCTAGGCACCCGACTCCACGCTGTCGCCCCTACGGAGTCGCCGCCCCACGGAGCCGACTCAGCTTGCTCTTTGCCTCAAAACAGATCGGCTCGCCAAAATTAAGACCTAGGCGCCACGTAAGTCCTAGGCACCACCCACGCTGTCGCCCCTACGGAGTCGCCGCTCCCACGGAGCCGACTCGTGCTTGCTCTTTGCCTCAAAATGTAGATCGCTCTGCCAAAATTAAGACCTAGGCGCCACGTAAGTCCTAGGCACCCACTCCACGCTGTCGCCTCTCGCTAAGATCTCGCCACCATAAGAGCCGACCACGGTTAGCTCCGCACCCGGAGACAGGATGACCTTGACAAAGGAACTGCAGATGAAGACGGGCCTTATACGCCCAACTAGCTAGTCGATGGCGGGCCCGAACGACCGCCACGCGCGATTGGGCCAACTCAGGAAGTAAGCCCCATTGTAATGCACCTTCGGTCTACTTATGTTTATTGTAAGCCCCACGGGGCCGCACCCGCTGGTCTACTTATGTTTATTGTGCCCTACAGGCGCAATCTGCCGGGTCTACTTATGTTTATTATAAGTTCCCACAGGCCTACTCGCTTTCAAAAAAAAAAAAAAAAAAAGAGGGGAAATGAGTGAATCGAATGAACAACCATCCATGAAATACGACTTTTCATTGATATTCCAAGCAAAGTTTTACAATAGTCTGCACGTCCGAAATACCAAAATAAAAGAAAAATTAAAGCTACAAGCCTAGATATACATCCTAATAGTCGCCGTCAGCCTTCGTCTTCGACTTTTCCGTAGCCTCCTCTCGCCACCTCGACGCCTAGGCCGACGCTCTTCCAACAAGGGAGTACCGCGAATTGTTACCGGTTAATGAAAGGGCACCAAGACGACCTAGAGGATATGAGCGGCATCGCTAAAGGATTTTGGGTGTTGCCCCATGGTTCCATATCGACAATAAATCGAATCCATGGATGTAAATAAAATATAAATCAAAATCCATGGATGTAAACAAAACAGCCTTCTTTGGAGATATACTCAACGCACTCCACTATCCCTTACTAAAATGACACAATGACGATCACAAACCGTGCCCCAATTGTCGGATGCAAACGAGGGTTTTCCCCTTCCTTCACTGCATCGAACGGAACTACCGCACTCAGCTGGAAAACCCCGATGGTGGACTCCGTGAGAGGATCCACCCCACGCCCAACCATCTCAAAGAAACTCACCTGCTCCCAATTTGAGACCTTAGATGACTAATAAAGCCGAATTAACCACCAACCTAACGAGAACCCGATAAGTAATGGTCTCCCCACTATTTATAACAGACCCATAAATGCTAAGCCCCTCGTGATCAACGGAAAAATTAAGAGTGTGGAACTCGAGGGTCACCCCGAACCGAATCGCCATCTCGAAAATCACCAAACGCTCGTTTTAAATGAAGCCTACCGCCCATCCCGAAACCCAAAAGTCACGACCAAAGGACGGTCCGCTGATGACGCCTGTGCCCAAATCGAGAAACGCAAATTAAATTTTCATTCACCAGTAAAATATATTACAAATAAGACAACTTTGTCAATGCAAAACCAAAAAGAACAAGATGCTTGGCGACCTAATCTCCTCCCTCGCCGCCTCCCTCCTCTCCATCTTCGCCCTCGCCCTCCCCGCTGCCCTCATCCTCATCGTGGTCGCCTCGGCGCCAGTTGTACTCCCCGCCCCCGCTTCCGTGCCTTGAGAACGCCGCAGAACCTCCACTCGGGATACGTGAGCCTCAACGTCGAGAGAACTTCCGGCGAAGTGGGCTTTCAATAATCATAGCCGGCCTTAACAAAGGGACAGCTCCACTTTCCCCATAGGTCCTCGCCAGACTCTTCAATGACCTCCTTCTTGCCCTCCTCCGACAAGCAGACTTGAGCCGAAGCCTCGACACTTTTTGCCCGTTCACGAGATCGATGGGTCAGCTTCGACTCATCGAGGGCTTAATCTGTTCCGCTCTCAACTCCTTCTTGGCTTCTCCAAATTCTCCCAGCCAGCCTTCCACTCCTCGATCTCCCTCGGGCCTTCCCGTCCTTTTCAATCGGGCGACCTCCCCTTCAGCTCATCGATAACTACGCTGCGGGTGATGAGTTTGAGATCAGCGATGGTATATCGCTTGGCCTCCAACTTCAGTAGCCATTTAGCGTAGGCTTTGACTTCTCGCCTCAAGGGCGGTCGCCTCTTCTCGCCTCCTCCGGCTCCTCTTTTCATGACCAACCTCTCCGCCAAGTCGCCACGCAGATTCATGGCGCAAGATAGCCTACTGCAAGCTCCTCCCTACCAAGGCCCCTCGAGTGTGGTAACTCAAGAGGGCTTGCCGAGGCCGGCCGAGGGCGCTCCTCCAGAGATCCTTGTCGGGAGAGGAACCTGCCCGAGGCGACGAATCGCCCCACCCCGAGAGAAGCACCGCCCTCTCTAAGGAGGGAATGCTCAGGATGAATTCCGCCTGGGAAGGCTCCCCTGCTCGAGTACTCCTCCCACAGATTGCCAATGAGCCGATCGCAGCCTCTCCACCTCAAGCCACCCACCCTAACGATAGCTGAAGGGAAGCTCTATGCCCAAGTCCTTGAGCAGCTCATGAGGTCCGACCCGAGCCGATTCTTCCCCGGCACCGCCTTTCCCCACCTCCGAGTAGGCTCCTCGAGGGCGCCTCCATCATTTGGTCGGCAGGAGCCCCTCACGCCAGCCGGACTCCCTTGCTAACTCTAGGGAGCCGCCACTGGGATGGGACCCTCCGACGCAACCTCGCCAGCCGGGCGGAGGGGAGGACTTGTGGACGACTCTTCCCCAACGGTCGGAGTTCCCTGCTGACGCCCCTCGCTTCGGAGACCACCCTCGACCGCTTCTCCCCAAGGTCGGCCCCACCGACTCTTCGCTTCTTCTTCTTCTATCGGTTTGGCCTTGACGGAGGAGAGCCTCTTCACCCGCAGCCTAGCCGCCATTTCTTCAAACCTCTTCTCCACCTCTGCCTCCGGTGAACCCCACTCCCGAGGCACCGCCGGAGGTAAGTACCCCAGAGGGCCCCACCTCTACGCATACGGCGCCAATGGCCAAGAACCGCCACGACGCCACGCCCCATCGATGTAACGATTCGAACCCCTTCAACCTCCGCCGTAACGCTATTCATTTCACTTGGACTCGTTTCCAACCGACTCCAGCAAGGGGCCAATCATATGGTCATAACCACTAATCGCTGATTAAAGAGAAAACCAAGCGCCGATCCGAACGTAACGCTTGTTTACCAATGAGGACCGACAAGAACCTCCGCGACTTAACCCACCGACCGCCTCGCATGTACCAACCCGGCCCCGGCCCATCGACGACCATCGCCATGACCGACGCTGAAGATGGTGGCGAGTCGGCTCCATCGACACCCCTTCGACAGCGGCCGCCCTTCCGACTCCGACCACTACATTTCCCTTCCTACAAGTTGCCGACTTCTCCAAACAATGTGGAACAAACCAGCTTACTCTTCTCGCCACTCGTCTCTAGGCTTAACGCATAAGCGCCCCAATCGCCCCTCAAAGAAATCATCCCAGGGGATTAAGAGGTCGTGGCGAGTCCCACCCTACCAACTCCCTCCCTCTCATCCCATGTGGTTCCCTCCACTGAACGACGGTTATACAAGACTCGAATCCATCAACATCGCATTAAATGCACCGATGACCCTTTAATTCCCCATCTCTCACATTTAAGGCACCTCGACCCATGCGCCTACAAAGGCCAATCCCATCTCATTAATAGCGAATAGACCACACCAACCCTCGAATCACTCACATTGACGCGCTCAGAAGGCCACCACTCTAGCGATCGAGAAGTGTTCACCAATCAACACCACACGCGGAGAGAGGAGGTCGACTCACCGGTTCCCAAACCTGGAAAGACTAAATACCCTCAACCCTAACTATAAAAGCAACGTGAATGCCTAACAAGGTAAGCAATCTTCCCGGTGTGAATTCTCGCCCATTAAACTATCTCCCACTTTGCTAACTTGACCGTCGGAGGAACCATCGGAGATCCCAACTCCGCCTCTTCCGCAGTCCTTCTTTGTTGTAGAAGCAACCTTAGGCGAGTCGGTCACGGGCCTTGGAAGCAGCAGAGAACCCTCCACTCACGGGGATCGTGAGCCTCAGCGTCGAGAGAACAGAAGGAAGTTGGGCTTTCAAATAATCATACCCGGCCTTGCGGCTAAGGACGGCTCCACTTTCCCCATAGGTCTCACTGTACTCTTCAATGACCTCCTTCTTGCCCTCCTCAGGCGTTGCGGAGACTTGGCCAGAGCCTCGATCAATTTGGCGTCGTCCAGGCGAGTCGATGGGCGCCCGACTCATCGAGGCGACCCGCAAGTTCGGCTCTCAACTCTCGGCCCCGGCTCGCCCTCCGGCCTCCCAGAGCCTTCCACTCCTCGATCTCCCTCGGAGCCTTCGCCCGTCCTTTTCAATCGGGCGACCTCCCCCGGCTCATCGATAACTACTGCACGCGAGTGATGAGTTTGGAGATCGGCGATGGTATATCGCTTGGCCTCCATTCAGCGCCATTTAGCCGGCTTGACTTTTCGCCTCAAGGGCGGTCGCCCTCTCTCTCGCCTCCTCGGCTCCTCTTTTCATGACCAACCTCTCGCCAAGTCGCTCCACGGCATTCATGGGCAAGATAGCGGTGTAAAGCTCCTCCCCTACCAAGGCCCCTCGAGTGTGGTAACTCAGAGGGCTGGGAGGCAGTGAGGCGTCTCCTCGGGAGATCCTTGTCGTGGGGGAGAGTGAAGCCCTTTCCGTGACAATCCCCACCAGGGAGAAGCAGGTGCCCTCTCTAAGGAGGAATGCTCGGGGATGAATCATGCGCGGGGAAGGCTCCCCCTTGCAGTACCCCTCCCACAGTTGCCAATGAGGCTGGGATGTGACTCTCTCCACCTCAGCGACCCACCTCGGCAATCGATGGCGGAAGGAAGCTCTATGCCCAAGTCCTTGGCGGGCTCGCGAGGTCCGACTCGGGCGATTCTTCCGGCGGTGCCTCCTTCGACCTCTGAGTAGGCTCCTCGGGCGTCTCCATCATTTGGTGTGAGGAGCCCCTCGGTCGCCAGCGTGCCCTGCATGCGGCTGGGAGCCGCCCGACAGGGGATGGACCCCCGAAGCGCCAACCTCGCCCGGTAGAAGTGAGGGAGGACTTGCGGGGCGACTCTTCCCCAGCGGTCGGGAGTTCCCGGTGGCGCCCTCGGCACCTTTCGGAGACCACCCTCTCGGCCGCCTCCCCAGGGTGCCCCAAACTCCTTAGCCTTCTTCTTCTTCTTCGCCCGGTCGGCCGGACGGAGGGAAGCCCTCTTCACTGCGGCCTAGCCGCCATTTCTTCAAACCTCTCCTCCACTGCTGCCTCCTCGGCCGACAACCCACTCGAGGCAGCCGGGAGGTGATCGAGGGGCCCCCTCTCGCCCGGAGCGGCGGCGCCAATGGCAGCGCGCCGGCGTCGGCCACGTCCCATCGATGTAACGATGAACCCCTTGAACCCCTGGGGCAGGTAGCGCTACTCATTTCACTTGGACTCGTTTCCAACCGACTCCAGCGAAAGGGCCAGCTGTTATGGTCATAACCACTAATCGGTGATTAAAGAGAAAACCAAGCTATCCGAGCGAGCGGCTTGTTTACCAATGAGGACCGACAAGAACCTCCGCACTTAACCCACCGGCCGGCTGCATGTACCAACCTGGGCCCCGGCCCATCGACGACCATCGCCATGACCGACGCGAAGGCGGTGCGGAGTCGACCATCGGCAGATCCTCTCGAGGCGGCGGAAGGCGGCGTCGGTCGTCCTCCGACCGCTTGCCCGTTACGATCCCTTCCTACAAGTTGCCGACTTCTCCAAACAATGTGGAACAAATCGGGCTTACCCTTCTCGGCCACTTTCGTCCTCTAGAGGCTAAGCGGCTCCCCATCGTCCCCTCGGCAAATCATCCCAGGGGCCCTAAGAGGTCGATGCGAGTCGGCCACCGGCCTCAACTCCCTCCCTCTCATCCCATGTGGTTCCCTCCACTCGAGCAGCGGTTATCTGATTACTCGAATCCATCAACATCGCATTAAATGCAGCGGCGTACCAATTCCCCATCTCTCCACGGTATTTAAGGCACCTCGGACCCATCGACTCTGACGTAATCCCATCTCATTAATAGCGAATAGACCACACCAACCCTCGAATCACTCGCGATTGGGCCTGTAAAGGCCGGCCACTCTAGCGGGCCGAGAAGTGTTGACAATCAACGGCTCACCGTGGAGAGAGGAGGTGACTCACGATGGTTCCCAAACCGGTGGAAAGGCGAAATACCCCTCAACCCTAACTATAAAAGCAGCGTGAGCGACTAACAAGGTAAGCAATCTTCCCGGTGTGAATTCTGCTCCATTAAACTATCTCCCACTTTGCTAACTTGACCGTCGGAACCACAGGAGATCCCAACTCCGCCTCTTAGCGAGTCCTTCTTTGTTGTGGCGAACCCTTTGGCTGGAGTCAGCGTCGCTGGGCTTTAGGAGAGAAAGCGGACTCCACTCTCTTAAGAACTAAACTCGCTCGAGGTTAGTGACTGTGATTATATACATCAACAGGTACCATTTGAAATTTTTTTAAAAACTTGCATGCCTAAATTGTTACCATTGCTCTACTAACTGTTGCCCTTGCTATATGTAAAATTAGGAAAATAATCGTTCCCTTTGCCATCAAACCGTTCCCATATATTCAATTTGAAAACTAATACCATTGCAATTAAAACCGTCACAAAAGCTCCAAAGAAAATCCATTTCTATTGCCATAAGACCGTTCCCATAGCTTTAAAATGCACCGTTCCCATAGCAAACAAACCGTTTCCATAGCTTCAAATAAAACCCTCCCCATATGTCTATAACCGTCACCATAGCTTAAACATAGAACCGTCCCCATAGTTCAACCGTCCCCTATGATGACGAGCGGTATCGAACGCTCTAATAGGATTACCATCAGTAAACCGGACAAAGAGAGCGCCGTCTTGGAATCGGATCTGAGCAGCTCCGTAGATATTAGGCAACGGTTCTTGTATCTAGCGGGACGGTTTGCAACCGTTCCGATAGATCTGAAATGTGGTAGTGATGATCTCTTATCTTTTGTGTTTTCCCCGTTATCTGAACTGAACACATTTAATTTTTTTAATTATCCAACATTTCTTTTAGCGGTGTTTTGTAGATCTAGTGCATACAGCCGAGCTGTTGGGCTGTCTATCACTCTCATTACTCA
The DNA here is from genome assembly GCA_012295165.1 of Asparagus setaceus. Lineage (NCBI taxonomy): Eukaryota > Viridiplantae > Streptophyta > Magnoliopsida > Asparagales > Asparagaceae > Asparagus > Asparagus setaceus. The sequence goes on along the minus strand of CM022702.1, from coordinate 46,506,757 downwards.
AGAAAGATTTTTGGTCACTTTGATGGGTGCGCGTGCGTGGCTGTCATCTTGAGAGAGGACAATGACAAAGTCCTTCAAGATTACCACTTCCCATATGACATCATTTTCATTGTCCTATCCCTTATCTTTAATAATTGAATAGAAAAACAAATAATTTACTTAGAGATGCACATGAACAATTTATCAATCCAAGCAATACAAAAGTTTGTGAAATCACTACTATATCTGTCAATTGTACGAATACCCCGTATTGTATTGCACCTTGGAAACCACATGGTTCGATTTTGGCAGATAGTTGGATGGACGTGTATTTATTTATTTATTTATTTTCTTTTCGTTACTCTTTCCTCCTCATAGTAAAAGAAAATCACCCAATTAAGAATCTATTTGTCAAAATCAAACTAGATGCCGACGATAAGTAGGGACACGATATATATTATTGGGATCTACGTTGCATGATCTATTAACCCCAATATTAATAGAGAGGACAGTACTCTATATAATGTCTTGCATCCAAATCCATTAGAAATCACTAGACTCTCCTCTTCTCATCATCTCATCAACTCCTCAATAAAAATAAAAATTAAAAATAAAAAATGGATAGAAGAAGAGTGTGCATCATAGGCGCAGGCATCAGCGGCCTGACCGCATGCAAGCACCTACTCTCCAAAGGCTTCACCCCCACCGTCTTCGAGGCGGGGCCAACCATCGGCGGCGTGTGGGCCCGGACGCTATCGTCCACCCGCCTCCAGTCAACGCAAGCCATGTACCGGTTCTCCGACTACCCGTGGCCTCCCGAGGTGACCGAGACGTACCCGGACCACGCGCAGGTGATGGACTACCTCCGGTCGTACGCTGCGCACTTCCACGTGCTGGATCACGTGAGGTTCTCAACGAAGGTGGTCGGAGTCGAGTATGTCGGCTCGTCGGAGGGGGAGATGACGGCGTGGGATATGTGGGGGGGAAACGGAGAGGCTTTTGGGAGTGGGGGAGTTTGGCACGTGAGAGTGCAGCGTGGACACGATGGCGAAATTGAGGTTATTTTTATTTATTTATTTTTTTTTCCCTTTTCAAATTTTGATAAATTTCACATACATTAACTATTTTATCAAAGAGTCGATATTATGAATTTGGGTTAATCATATCATACTCCTCTCAAAAGTGATTTAATTTCGCCACAAAGTTCATGGTTCACATTGATATGAGGAGATCGAGATGGAGAGGGGGAGTGAGAGAGAGAGGTTTTGTGGGTTTCTTCAATTTCAGAAGAAAAAAGGGATTCATGGGTCTCTCTTCAAATATTCAACATAATTGTCAGATATCTTTCGCGGTGGGAGCTTTAAACCATTTTATTTTAATTTTAAATGCCAAATCAATAATCCTTTTTTTTCCCCTCTTATTAAAACGGAATTCAACAATCAAAAAAAAAAAGAAAAGACGACGGGAGATATCTTTAATCCATTTTTTTCAATTTTAAATACCAAATCACTGGTTATGAAGAATACAACGCGAGAGGAATTAATGGGTTCAGAAGAAGGAGATGAGACAAGAGAGATACAGAGAGGAAGAGGACGAAGTTTTCTGGGATTCACAACCGCTTAAAGGGAGAAGAAGAGTTGGACTACTTTACATATAGGTCCCTCTGCTTTTTAGTTTTAAACCAACAATTATAAACTTTCCTTTTAAAACAGCCAACTAAGTGCCAGCAGCTCACCTCCCATATTCTCTATAAACAGCCAACTAAGTGCCAGCAGCTCACTCTCTCCCTCCCAGCAGCTCACCTCTCTCTCTCTCTCTCTCTCTCTCATATATATATATATATATATATATATATATATATATATATATATATATATATATATATATATATAGATAGAAAGAAGTGCCTTATGGCTTAAGATAACGACATGCATACACAGTTTTCTAACCACTCATCTTCGCTTTGATCCGAAAAGATAGAAGTTTCACTTTAAGATCATGCATCACAAATCTCAAAGACAGATGAGTGGATAAAAAGTTAATGATCACTATTCACATGAACTTAAGTTCATAAGCCTTGCTCTATATATATAGGAAAGCTTGTGTAAACTTAAGTGGACTGAGGACTCAGTACACCAAGTTTTTTAACCGTTGGATTCATCTGATCATGCAAGATCTTAATCCAATGATCATATTTAATTTATCAAATTAAGGGTAGTTTGGGAAATAACAAAAAAACAGTTGGAGAGAAACAACTATGATCTAATAAAATCAATTGCGAGCTGTATGATAGAGATCACATAGATATCAAGAGGCCATCTTGGGTTCACGCCTCCATAGCTTTGCTGATGTCGCTAGCTTCCGACTCCGATATTGTTTCCTCTCCCCTGTCACTGTGAGCACGACCCGCCTTCATTAGTTACCAAGAAATAAGGAGTCTCAATTGTACCAGAGGCTACAAAAGAGTAACAACAATACCAACAAAGGCCTTAATTCCAAAATTAGGTGCCAAAATAAGCATGAGAGCTTAATGAAGCGACTAGATTGAAAACAACAAATGAATGTAAAAATTAGAAAGATTCAATCTAAATCTTAAAGTTGTTGCCTTTTGATTACAATGCCTCCTTCATACTATTCTGTTAATATATAAGTTCAAGCCAAAAGTAATGCATCCTCCAGAAGAGGTAATTGAAAGAGATAAAACACATGTGCTGCTCTACTGAAATTGAGAACTTCTAGTCTATATACATGATATAAATGCCCCAATGTTATAGAATGTCAAAGTTTGAGTCCCAAATTGCCCATCTCAATATTACAGTATCGCCATCATCAATAATCCAAGCAGCGGTGTGGAGATTCTTTTCTACTGATGCAGGAGAAAATTGGTTTACTCCTGCGGTGGAGAGAGAGGGATGCGAGGTGCAAGAGAAAAATTGATTTATTCATACGGTGGGAGAGAGAGGACGTGCGAGGTGGAGAGGACTAATGAGGCGGAGAAAAAGAGATTAACCGAAAAAAAAAGAAAGGCGATATATTAGTTTTTCTATCGCTAAATCAATTCCACATTTTATGTTTATTTTTTCCCTAAACTACCCTTCCTCGCTAAATAGGTGTGATATCATCAAACAAGATCTTGATTGATTAAATCAATCCAACGGTTAAAAAGTTTGTACTCCAAATTTCAAAGACTCTTTCTCTCTCTCTCTCTCTCTCTCTCTATATATATATATATATATATATATATATATATATATATATATATATATATATAATTAGGTGGTAGGTTTTGTAAATTTAGCCTCGACTTTAGAGCTTGTTTGGATTGAGGGAATAAGAGAGAGAAGAAGAGGAACCATTCACATTGTTTGGGAACATTTAGGAGGTGAAGTTATTCACCCTAGTTCTCTTAGTTCCCCAATAACATAAAATTTGTCACCCTCAAATTGGGTGGGACTCAAGGGGAAAGAACCCTCTTCTCTCACCTAGTTTCACTTAACTTCCTTAACCCCATTGAAATCCAAACACGCCCTAAAAGAAACTTAACCATCATGATTGTTAACTTTTTGACAAAAAACCTAATACTGATATTCGTTTAGTCCATATTGCGTAGATCAACCTTTGTAAATTAATAGAAGGTTTAAATAGTTTCATGAAATGTTCCATGATAATTTTCTAATTGGCAATGTAAATTCATGATTATTTCTTGAGATTTTTAACTTTTGACAAATAATCTTACTTTTAGGGTTTACTGCAAAAAATTGTTAACTAATACAAAATAAAATAATCTCAAAGAAAACTAACATGCAATCACAAACAAAAAGACGAGATTTATGTGGTGCGGCAATTTGCCTACATCAACGGGAGAAGGGGTTGAGATCTTTATTAACTTTAAAGAAGATTAAAATTCTCACTTTTCTCTTGTAAATCCTCACAAGAGTACTCTCTTCTTTCTCTTGCTTGATCTAATCTACAATGAGCCTCTCAAAAGTATTTATAGGTTTTCGTTCTCCTATTTTGACCTCATGTAGGATTCCTTCCTTTGACCAATTCTAATCCTCATAGTTTTCTTTCCCAAGATGCCTTTTACAAATCCTCGCCTCCATAGGATTCCTTTCTCATGATGCTTTCTAAAATTATTCAAATTGTAGTCCTCTTCCAATTAGAATTCAATTCCAATTGTAATTTATCTTTTCTCGATAAAATCAAACTTTCAATCCTAATCAAATTAGGATTGTAATGCCATATTCAACAATTTCCACCTTAATTTGTATTGAACTAGCTCGCCCCTCTCGGCTCCACCTTCATGGCACGACCCTTCATTAGTTACCAAGAAATAAGGAGTCTCAATTGTACCAGAGGCTACAAAGAGTAACAACAATACCAACAAAGGCCTTAATTCCAAAATTAGGTGCCAAAATAAGCATGAGAGCTTAATGAAGCGACTAGATTGAAAACAACAAATGAATGTAAAAATTAGAAAGATTCAATCTAAATCTTAAAGTTGTTGCCTTTTGATTACAATGCCTCCTTCATACTATTCTGTTAATATATAAGTTCAAGCCAAAAGTAATGCATCCTCCAGAAGAGGTAATTGAAAGAGATAAAACACATGTGCTGCTCTACTGAAATTGAGAACTTCTAGTCTATATACATGATATAAATGCCCCAATGTTATAGAATGTCAAAGTTTGAGTCCCAAATTGCCCATCTCTCCAATATTACAGTATCGCCATCATCAATAATCCAAGCAGCGGTGTGGAGATTCTTTTTTCTACTGATGCAGGAGAAAAATTGGTTTACTCCTGCGGTGGGAGAGAGAGGGATGTGCGAGGTGCAAGAGAAAAATTGATTTATTCATACGGTGGGAGAGAGAGGGACGTGCGAGGTGGAGAGGACTAATGAGGCGGAGAAAAAAGAGATTAACCGAAAAAAAAAGAAAGGCGATATATTAGTTTTTCTATCCGCTAAATCAATTCCACATTTTGGGTTTATTTTTTCCCTAAACTACCCTTCCTCGTTAAATAGGTGTGATATCATCAAACAAGATCTTGATTGATTAAATCAATCCAACGGTTAAAAAGTTTGGTGTACTCAGCCCTCAGTACACTTAAGTTGACATAAGCTTTCTCTCTCTCTCTCTCTCTCTCTCTCTCTCTCTCTCTATATATATATATATATATATATATATATATATATATATATATATATATATATATAATTGTGGTAGGTTTTGTAAATTTAGCCTCGACTTTAGAGCTTGTTTGGATTGAGGGGAATAAGAGAGAAGAGAAGTTAGGGGAACCATTCACATTGTTTGGGAACATTTAGGAGGTGAAGTTATTCACCCTAGTTCTTCTTAGTTCACCCCCTAATAACATAAAATTTGTCACCCTCAAATTGGGGTGTAACTAAGGAGAAAGGAACTCCCTTCCTTTCCCTTCTCTTCTCTCACCTAGTTTCACTTAACTTCCCTTAACCCCATTGAAATCCAAACACGTCCTAAAAGAAACTTAACCATCATGATTGTTAACTTTTTGACAAAAAAAAACCTAATACGATATTCTGTTTAGTCCATATTGCGTAGATCAACCTTTGTAAATTAATAGAAGGTTTAAATAGTTTCATGAAATGTTCCATGATAATTTTCTAATTGGCAATGTAAATTCATGATTATTTCTTGAGATTTTTAACTTTTTGACAAATAATCTTACTTTTAGGGTTTACTGCAAAAAATTGTTAACGAATACAAAATAAAATAATCTCAAAGAAAACTAACATGCAATCACAAACAAGAAGACGAGATTTATGTGGTGCGGCAATTTGCCTACATCAACGAGAGAAGGGGTTGAGATATTTATTAACTTTAAAGAAGATTAAAATTCTCACTTTTCTCTTGTATATCCTCACAAGAGTACTCTCTCTTCTTTTTCTCTCTCTTTTGCTTGACGAATCTACAATGAGCCTCTCAAAAGTATTTATAGGTTTCTCGTTCTCCTATTTTGACCTCATGTAGGATTCCTTCCTTTGACCAATTCTAATCCTCATAGTTTTCTTTCCCAAGATGCCTTTTACAAATCCTGCTCTCCATAGGATTCCTTTCTCATGATGCTTTCTAAAATTATTCAAATTGTAGTCCTCTTCCAATTAGAATTCAATTCCAATTGTAATTTATCTTTCTGGATAAAATCAAACTTTCAATCCTAATCAAATTAGGATTGTAATGTAAGCCATATTCAACAATTTCCACCTTAATTTGTATTGAACTAGCTCGTCCCCTCTCGCTCCACCTTCATGGCTCCACCTTATGTCGCGTTACTACCTCAAAACCATAAGTATCATCACAACCTCCACCTGAAGTTGTGTGCCTTCCTCAAATCCATGAGTATACCATACATCCGTCAAGGCTCCACCTAAAGTCATTTATTGTCGCGGTCTCGGGCAAGATTGCATGCCGTTCTTACTTAGTGAGTGCCTGAATGAAGTCCAAGAATGCATTGAACTTCTCTGCAGAAACTGGCTTCGTCATGATGTTTGTCGGATTCTGCCTTGTATCAATCTTCACCATCTTGACATCCTTTCTTGCCTCCCATTCTCAAATATTGGGAAACCGTATCTCAATGTACTTCAACTTCCAATGAAACACTTGATCCTTCACCAAATAGATGGCTCTTTGATTGTCTCAAAATAACTCTGTCGTAGTAGACTTGAACCCGAAATCACAGACCAATCTCTTCAACCATTGGGCTTCCTTTGCTACTTCAATCACCGTTGTTGAAGGTGCAATAGTGTCCTAAAGCTGCAACTTCTAACTAATCGGCCCATTTGGCAATAGTGAATACAGAGCATATAGTTGACCTCCGATGATCGAGGTCACCTGCGTAATCTAAATCAACGTAACCTTTCAACTCGCTCGGCTTCTCTTGCACCTTTTGTTATGATAACCCGAGTCTTGTTGTACCTTTTAGATACTGTGGTATCCACTTCACCACCTCCCAATGAGGCTTCCCTGGATTTGACATGTACTTGCTCACCAAACTCATCGCATATTATAAGTTCGGTCTTATGCACACCATAACATACATAAGCGACCCAACCGTGCTTGCATATGGCACTCGCGACATCTCTTCCTTTTCCTCATTAGTATTCTCTAACATATAAGAGGATAACTTGAAGTGACCGAAAATAGGAGTGCTCACCAATTTCATCTTATCCATGTTGAACCTTTCAATCACCTTTTTAATATACTTTCGTTGGGATAGAAATAGCTTTCTCGCTTTTCTGTCTCGATAAATTTCCATCCCAAGGATCTTCTTGGCTTCACCCAAGTCCTTTATGTCAAACTCGTAGCTCAATCAAGCCTTCAAACTTTGAATCTTCTGCTTACTTCTCGCAGCAATTGGCATGTCATCCACATACAATAGCACATATATGAGTACTCCCTCCTTTGTATTGCTTAAAGTAAACACATTTGTCATACTCATGGGCCAGTATCCTGTTGCTAGCATAAATGAGTTGAGCCACTTGTAGCCTTGGAGGCTGTTTCAATCCATAAAGTGACTTCTTGAGAATATGCACATGGTCCTCTTTTCATTCCTCTGAATCCTTCCAACTACTTCATATAAATAACTTTCTCAAGCTCTCCATATAGAAATGCTATTTTTCACATTAAGCTACTCTAACTCCATGTCATGCTCCACGTCATTTTAACAACACCCAAATCGATATATGGTTGACCATCCAGACAAATATCTCATTGTAGTCAATCCCCTCATACGAGCTTACCCTTGGCTGGATGTGCATTGTACTACTCATTGTTCTTTTGAATACCCACTTGCATCCTATTGCTTGCTTCTCCTTTGGTAGTGTGATTAGATTCCACATCGATTCTATCAAAGTGATTCCATCTCCTCTGTCATGGCAATCATCCCTTGTTCATGTCCTCATTTTAGTGCTTCCTTATAAGTGCTCGATCGCCACTCTCCATAACGAGCAAATGCAACCTAATCATCTTTGAAGCGTGCCCGGCCTAACCCGATGCCTTGTGGGTCCTTCTCTGTCATCCACGTGCTATAGAATGCTCCTTACGGGTTAAGTCTCCTCCTCACCATCTATAACTATTTGCTTTCGTCTATGCATTCCCCTCTTGAGTTGCATCTCATATGCGTATCCTTGACCTCTTGTGTTATGCGTAATCTAAATCAACGTAACCTTTCAACTCGCTCGGCTTCTCTTGCACCTTTTGTTATGATAACCCGAGTCTTGTTGTACCTTTTAGATCTTGTGGTATCCACTTCACCACCTCCCAATGAGGCTTCCACGGATTTGACATGTACTTGCTCACCAAACTCATCGCATATTATAAGTTCGGTCTTATGCACACCATAACATACATAAGCGACCCAACCGTGCTTGCATATGGCACTCGCGACATCTCTTCCTTTTCCTCATTAGTATTCTCGAACATATAAGAGGATAACTTGAAGTGACCGAAAATAGGAGTGCTCACCAATTTCATCTTATCCATGTTGAACCTTTCAATCACCTTTTTAATATACTTTCGTTGGGATAGAAATAGCTTTCTCGCTTTTCTGTCTCGATAAATTTCCATCCCAAGGATCTTCTTGGCTTCACCCAAGTCCTTTATGTCAAACTCGTAGCTCAATCAAGCCTTCAAACTTTGAATCTTCTGCTTACTTCTCGCAGCAATTGGCATGTCATCCACATACAATAGCACATATATGAGTACTCCCTCACTGTATTGCTTAAAGTAAACACAGCTGTCATACTCGCGCCGACCGTATCCTGTTGCTAGCATAAATGAGTTGAGCCACTTGTACCACTGTCTTGGAGACTGTTTCAATCCATAAAGTGACTTCTTGAGAATATGCACATGGTCCTCTTTTCATTCCTCTACGAATCCTTCCAACTACTTCATATAAATAACTTTCTCAAGCTCTCCATGTAGAAATGCTATTTTTCACATTAAGCTACTCTAACTCCATGTCATGCTCCACTGTCATTTTTAACAACACCCAAATCGATATATGGTTGACCATCGGAACAAATATCTCATTGTAGTCAATCCCCTCCTTCTGAGCTTACCCCTTCGCTATGAGATGTGCATTGTACTACTCATTGTTCTTTTTTCTGAATACCCACTTGCATCCTATTGCTTGCTTCTCCTTTGGTAGTGTGATTAGATTCCACATCTGATTCTATCAAAGTGATTCCATCTCCTCTGTCATGGCAATCATCCCCTTGTTCATGTCCTCATTTTCGAGTGCTTCCTTATAAGTGCTCTGATCGCCACTCTCCATAACCAGAGCAAATGCAACCTAATCATCTTTGAAACAGTACTTGACCTAACCAGTGCCTTGTGGGTCCTTCTCTGTCATCCCTGTGCTATAGAATGCTCCTTCTGGGGTTAAGATTCCTCCTCACCATCTATAACTATTTGCTCGTCTATACCTGCATTCCCCTCTTGAATTGCATCTCATGTGTCTGTATCCTTGACCTACTGTGTGTCTGTAATCTTAATCTATAGTGAATGCTCTTTCACTTCTTCGTCACTCTTCTTTTGTGGTTTCCCCCATCATCACCTAACATGGACTCCTCATCAAAAGTGACATCTCTACTGACGAAACTGGTCTTGCTTTCTAGATCCCATAACTTGAATCCCTTGATGCCCTTTTGAAACCCGATGAAGTAGCATCTCCTTGACTTTGCATTGGATTTGGTCATTTTATTCCTATCCACCACAGTGTAGGCAAGGCACCCAAACACTCTCAAGTGCTCTTAGAGAAATTAGGTTTTTCTTCAATTCTGGAACGTATAGTAAGTTCGTTAGAGTCCGCGGCATCCTATCGTACATATTCACCTTAAAATTGCTGACGCCAACCATCTTGCAAGTCAAGTTGCTCCCCATAACAACTATTGCACCATTGTAGTCCTCATAAGTGTCGAACCACTCCTGTGAGGGCACATATGATATGTGCATGCTGAATCAAGAATCTATATCGCCGAGTAAGAGCCCTTCCTAGATGCGGTCAACATGTTTGTAATATTTCTCATGCTCCTCTGCCTCTGAAACTACACTGGCTTGATCCTTTTCTGATTCACTGCTGCTCGATCTCCCTTTCTTTCTAACCACTGCTTATAGTTGGTACAATCCTTCTTTACATGCTCGCCTTTGCGTAAGAAACATCATTTGTCATCCCTAGTGAAATACCTTGATTTGGATCCGATCTATTTCCTCCTCGACATCGGTTCTCCCTCTTTCTTTGATGATCAATCCAAAGAAGAAGTATTCTCATCTATTCTAGACTTCTTCATAATCTCATTGCTTAGCGAGTAGCCTTCACCTCTTCCATATTGAGGGTATCTCTTCCATACATGATTGTTGCCAACAAGTGTTCATAATCTTCATGCGACGCCAGAAGAATAAGTGCATTATCTTCTTCCTCAAAATTTACTTTCAAGCACAAAAATCCCTATTAGCTTGTCGAAAGCATGCGGTAATTCATAACAGATACCTTCACATCCAAAGCTTGTAGAATTGTTTAATGTAAAGCTTGTTTGATGACTCTTCATCATGAGGGTTCTTTCAAGATTGTCCCATACTCCTTTGCCGTCGCTTTCTAAAATCACCGTTACATGATTTAATCGCCAAGCAAGCTTCAATGGTGCCCAAGCCTTAAGATCTAGTTCATCCTAATCTTCATCATCCATGTCCACAAGCCACCGACTTTCTCTTGAAGGCCTTCAAAGTGCCTACTTTCACCAAAAGCGCCTGACCCATCTTTGCTAGACGCTGAAATTCCCTTGCCATTAAAGTTCTCCACATCGTACTTCATTTGAGATGTTCTTATAGTGGTCGTGATAACCTTTAACCCTTTTTTCGACTCTTCCGAAACAAACGCCCGAGCTCTTGAGGATCTAGAATGAGAAGAATTGATTAACCTTTGGCTCGATACCAATTGTTGGAAATTGATCAAATCCAACACCTTACTTTTAGGGTTTATCGCAAAAACTATTACGATTATAAAACAAAATAATCTTAAAGAAAACTAGCATGCAATCACAAAGAAAGAAGATAAGATTTATGTGGTTCTGAGTTCACCTACATCCATAGGAGAAGGGGAGAGATCTTTATTAACTTTAAAGAATATTGCAATTCTCACTTTTCTCTTACAAATCCTCACAAGAGTACTTTGTCTTTTTTCTCTCTTTGGCTTGATGCATCTACAATGAGTCTCTCAAGGGTTTTATAGATTTTTTCCTCCTATTTTGTATTAATGTAGGATTCCTTCCTCCTGACCAATGTTAGTCCTTATAGGATTCTTTCTTATGATGCTTTTACAAACTACTCTCCATGGAATTCCTTTCTCATGATGCTTTCTAGAATTATTCAAATCCCAGTCCTATTCCAATTAGAATTCAATTCTACTTATAATTTATCTTTCCAATCAAAGTCAAACTTTCAATACAAATCAAAATCGATTGTTTCCATCCAAACCTCTTCTAGAATCTGAAGATTGATTGTAGTAGATGGTGAATGATTGACCAAATAGTACACTTGATTCGCCGCTTCTGTCCAAAAGCCCTCTATGAGGCCTGACTGTAATCTCATGCTTCAAGCTCTCTCCATTAGTGTCCGATTCATGTGCTCCACTATGCCATTCTGTTCTAGTTTTCCTGGTACTATTAGTTGATGATGTATGCCTTGTTCAATGTAGAACTACTTGAACTCCTTCGAGGTGTATTCACCCCTATTATCTATCCTCAAATATTTGATCTGTCACCCTATCCGCCACTCCTTAAATTTCTAGAATACTTATGATTTATGAGTTAGAAAATAAACCCATACCTTCTGTGAAAAGTCATTGATGAACGTGCCAAAATACTTAGCACCGCCTTTGGACCTTGTCGATGCAGGCTCCCATACGTCTAAATGAATGTAGTCCAATAAGCCTTTTGTCTTGTGCACTGATGTGGTGATGCAGGCTCCCATACGTCTAAATGAATGTAGTCCAATAAGCCTTTTGTCTTGTGCACTGATGTGGTGATGCAGGCTCCCATACGTCTAAATGAATGTAGTCTAATAAGCCTTTTGTCTTGTGCACTGATGTGGTAAATCTCACATTATCTTGCTTACCCATGGTGCAATGTTTCCAAAATTGTTGGTTGCACTCCTTAACACCTTACAGTAACTTTTTTGCATGCAACACCAGAAGACCACTTGCACTCATATTCCCAGAGGTATGTACTAAAGATTTGAGGAATCCTCCACCTGTTTCTCTATAGTCCTGATCAAAGCATCAGTGGTCACCGTACTCCCAATCAACCGTACAAATTCATCCTTTTTTTGCGCCTTCACCCGCAAACTTGCATCCCACACTCTCAAGTGCTCTTAGAGAAATTAGGTTTTTCTTCAATTCTGGAACGTATAGTAAGTTCGTTAGAGTCCGCGGCATCCTATCATACATATTCACCTTAAAATTGCTGACGCCAACCATCTTGCAAGTCAAGTTGCTCCCCATAACGACTATTGCACCATTGTAGTCCTCATAAGTGTCGAACCACTCCCTGTGAGGGCACATATGATATGTGCATGCTGAATCAAGAATCTATACGTCGGAGTAAGAGCCCTTCCCGGTAGATGCGGTCAACATGTTTGTAATATTTCTCATGCTCCTCTGCTTCTGAAACTACACTGGCTTGATCCTTTTCTGATTCACTGTTGCCTACCGATCTCCCTTTCTTTCTAACCACTGCTTATAGTTGGTACAATCCTTCTTTACATGCTCTGGCCTTTTGCAGAAGAAACATCATTTGTCATCCCTAGTGAAATACCTTGATTTGGATCTGGATCTATTTCCTCCTTGATTACTGGTTCTCCCTCTTTCTTTGATGATCAATCCGAAAGAAGAAGTATTCTCATCTATTCTAGACTTCTTCATAATCTCATTGCTTAGCAGAGTAGCCTTCACCTCTTCCATATTGAGGGTATCTCTTCCATACATGATTGTTGCCAACAAGTGTTCATACGAATCTTGGCGTGACGCGAGAAGAATAAGTGCATTATCTTCTTCCTCAAAATTTACTTTCAAGCACAAAAATCCCCTATTAGCTTGTCGAAAGCATGTAGGTAATTCATAACGGCATACCTTCTGTCATCCAAAGCTTGTAGAATTGCTTCTTAATGTAAAGCTTGTTTGACAGACTCTTCATCATGAGGGTTCTTTCAAGATTGTCCCATACTCCTTTCGCCGTTTCTAAAATCACCTGTTACATGATTTAATCCGCCAAGCAAGCTTCAATGGTGCCCGAAGCCTTAAGATCTAGTTCATCCTAATCTTCATCATCCATGTCCACAGGCTTCACCGACTTTCTCTTGAAGGCCTTCAAAGTGCCTACTTTCACCAAAAGCCTTGACCCATCTTTGCTAGACAGTGAAATTCCCCTTGCCATTAAAGTTCTCCACATCGTACTTCATTTGAGATGTTCTTATAGTGGTCGTGATAACCTTTAACCCTTTTTCTGACTCTTCCTGAAACAAACTTCTGAGCTCTTGAGGATCTAGAATGAGAAGAATTGATTAACCTTTGGCTCTGATACCAATTGTTGGAAATTGATCAGAAATCCAACACCTTACTTTTAGGGTTTACTGCGAAAAACTATTACTAAATTATAAAACAAAATAATCTTAAAGAAAACTAGCATGCAATCACAAAGAAAGAAGATAAGATTTATGTGGTTCGGTAGTTCACCTACATCCATAGGAGAAGGGGGAGAGATCTTTATTAACTTTAAAGAATATTGCAATTCTCACTTTTCTCTTACAAATCCTCACAAGAGTACTTTGTCTTTTTTCTCTCTCTTTGGCTTGATGCATCTACAATGAGTCTCTCAAGGGTTTTTATAGATTTTTTTCCTCCTATTTTGTATTAATGTAGGATTCCTTCCTCTGACCAATGTTAGTCCTTATAGGATTCTTTCTTATGATGCCTTTTACAAATCCTACTCTCCATGGAATTCCTTTCTCATGATGCTTTCTAGAATTATTCAAATCCCAGTCCTATTCCAATTAGAATTCAATTCTACTTATAATTTATCTTTCCAGTCAAAGTCAAACTTTCAATACAAATCAAAATCAGATTGTTTCAATGCAATTCATATTCGACAGCTTTTGATCAATTCCATTTGCAGATTCAGGTTTCTCCACTATCAAAGAGTTTTTGTAGCGGACAAACCACAATTTTTTATTATAGCTGTTAACTTATTTAGTGGGGGCAGTGATTTGTCTTTGAGTGTAGATTAGTCATAGGGGGTGTGGTAAGAGCTATTTTTACAATGAATTATGATCGCCCACAAGACAAATTTATAGTTTTGATAAAAATTGTGGTCTCTCCATAATTTTTTGCAGTAAAGATAATCCAAATTTCCCTTCTATCAAAATTTGTTTGATCCGCACCTTCTACAGATCCTATCCAATATCTATCTTTTTTCTCTATAGATCTCATCCAAGTTCTGTTTGACACTCCTACAAATCCAATGCAAGATCTTTATGACCCGGTTATGTTTGCAGGGATATGTTGGATATATTATTATATTTATCCTATTAACAACCTATGTTTATTGTAAACATCGATGGTTATATATTTGGGTATCGCATCATTATCATTGTGAAGATTAATAAACAAAGATTCTTATGTCCTAACATAGTCAAGTAGATTAATATTTACTATCTAATTCTTTTGGCACATATGTGGGGGCAGCCCAATTGAGTTGGCAGACTATAGGGTCCAAGTTGTCTCCTTAGAGGGACCAATTACTAAATCTAGTAGGACTAGGTTTCAGGGTTTTCTTTTCCCAATATAAATATATGTAGAGGAATAGAAATGGAGAAATCCACCACGGGTAAACTGGATGGTTAAGAGGTTCCAATATGGCGGTCTTGGGTTCTATTCTTAGTTTGGTTATAAAAAAAAGGGAAAAACAGAACAAAACAAAACAAAAAAGGAAAACAATAGAGAAGATAACAAAAATAAAGTAGCTTTCATCTCCTTCTTCCTCAAGTTTGCATTGATGCATCACTAGCAGAGTGATATCTGGGGGATTTCTCGCCGTGGTGTGGTTACCTTCTGGACATTAAATCAAGAAGCAATAAAGTATTTTTTTTTTCTAGGAGAAAAATGTGTTTAGGCTCTTTTTTTGAACCTTATGTGACTAACCCCCTCAACTTTTTCACAATGTGGTTAGGCCCCAAAATTAAATTTCTCATGTAATTAGGCACTGCTTACTCAGTAGTATTCATTTTGTATACTTCTAAACTACCCCTCCTTATTTTACCAACCAAAGCCTCTCATTATTCATCATCTTCATTATTTCATCCCTATTTTAATGGATCCTTACAAGCATCTCCAAATATCCCATAATCTTGTTGGATCTCTCCCCCGCCATGCCAACACCCCCAACATCCCTCCATCCACTTCCCGCTCCTCCCTCCTTTGCCCGCCCATCTCCTCCAACCCCATATCGATCAACCTAGCATTTCCGCCTCCATCAATTTCAATCTCCAACTTCAAGGCAAAATGACATCAACTCCGCCTTGCACAAATCATAGAATGCCGACGTTGATCTTGAGCATGTGAGACTAGAGAGTGTTGGGGTTGTCTTGGGTTAAAATGATTGGGAGATTTTGCCTTGTTGCCTTGTTCTTTGATCACGGTGGCTGCCACATCGGCAGGGTTGGGCCCATCATTGCCGCCATCTTCTTCAAAGATAGAGTGGGGTTGTCGGTGGAGATCTAGTCACCTCCAAATGACAAATAATTCTACTCCACCCCTTGGGTCTCCCACACGTAGTAGCCATCTTTGCTAGACAAGGAAATTCCCTTGCCATTAAAGTTCTCCACATCGTACTTCATTTGAGATGTTCTTATAGTGGTCGTGATAACCTTTAACCCTTTTTCGACTCTTCCGAAACAAACTTCGAGCTCTTGAGGATCTAGAATGAGAAGAATTGATTAACCTTTGGCTCGATACCAATTGTTGGAAATTGATCGTAAATCCAACACCTTACTTTTAGGGTTTATCAAAAACTATTACTAAATTATAAAACAAAATAATCTTAAAGAAAACTAGCATGCAATCACAAAGAAAGAAGATAAGATTTATGTGGTTCGGCAGTTCACCTACATCCATAGGAGAAGGGGGAGAGATCTTTATTAACTTTAAAGAATATTGCAATTCTCACTTTTCTCTTACAAATCCTCACAAGAGTACTTTGTCTTTTTTCTCTCTCTTTGGCTTGATGCATCTACAATGAGTCTCTCAAGGGTTTTATAGATTTTTTCCTCCTATTTTGTATTAATGTAGGATTCCTTCCTCCTGACCAATGTTAGTCCTTATAGGATTCTTTCTTATGATGCCTTTACAAATCCTACTCTCCATGGAATTCCTTTCTCATGATGCTTTCTAGAATTATTCAAATCCCAGTCCTATTCCAATTAGAATTCAATTCTACTTATAATTTATCTTTCCAAATAAAGTCAAACTTTCAATACAAATCAAAATCGATTGTTTCAATGCAATTCATATTCGACGACTTTTGATCAATTCCATTTTGATTCGTGTTTCTCCACTATCAAAGAGTTTTTGTAGCGGACAAACCACAATTTTTATTATAGTCAGTAACTTATTTAGTGGGGCAAGGATTTGTCTTTGAGTGTAGATTAGTCATAGGTGTGGTAAGAGCTATTTTACAATGAATTATGATCGCCCACAAGACAAATTTATAGTTTTGATAAAAATTGTGGTCTCTCCATAATTTTTGGCTGTAAAGATAATCCAAATTTCCTTCTATCAAAATTTGTTTGATCCGCACCTTCTACAGATCCTATCCAATATCTATCTTTTTTCTCTATAGATCTCATCCAAGTTCTGTTTGACACTCCTACAAATCCAATGCAAGATCTTTATGACCCGGTTATGTTTGCAGGGATATGTTGGATATATTATTATATTTATCCTATTAACAACCTATGTTTATTGTAAACATCGATGGTTATATGTTGTAATCAGTTTTTGCGGATCCATGTGTCAACTTAGGGTGCAATTACAAGAACCTAAACCCATTTGTATTTATCATATTTGACATTTGAAGTTAATAGCATATTTTAATCTTCAAATAATGTGCTCAAATAGGCCGGCCCATTTTAAATTTAGGCTATTAGCAACTAAAAATTCAAAACCAAAGAAAATATTTACATACTTAATTGTTTTATAATAATATTTTTATTTTTTCAGAAATAAATACTAGTCATCCATTATCCTAAGAGAATTTTTCTGGATCCGTCACTATTTAATGTAACCACTTAAGCATATTCTGTATGTACACCTGATGTGTGTATATATTTGGGTATTGCATCATTATCATTGTGAAGATTAATAAACAAAGATTCTTAAGTCCTAACACAGTCAAGTAGATTAATATTTACTATCTAATTCTTTTAGCACATATGTGGGGGCAGCCCAATTGAGTTGGCAGACTATAGGGTCCAAGTTGTCTCATTAGAGGGACCAATTACTAAATCTAGTAGGACTAGGTTTCAGGGTTTTCTTTTCCCAATATAAATATATGTAGAGGAATAGAAATGGAGAAATCCACCACGGGTAAACTGGATGGTTAAGAGGTTCCAATATGACGGTCTTGGGTTCTATTCTTAGTTTGGTTATAAAAAAAAGGGAAAAACAGAACAAAACAAAACAAAACAAAACAAAAAAGGAAAACAATAGAGAAGATAACAAAAATAAAGTAGCTTTCATCTCCTTCTTCCTCAAGTTTGCATTGATGCATCACTAGCAGAGTGATATCTGGGGGATTTCTCGCCGTGGTGTGGTTACCTTCTGGACATTAAATCAAGAAGCAATAAAGTTTTTTTTTCTAGGAGAAAAATGTGTTTAGGCTCTTTTTTGGAACCTTATGTGACTAACCCCCTCAACTTTTTCACAATGTGGTTAGGCCCCGAAATTAAATTTCTCATGTAATTAGGCACTGCTTACTCAGTAGTATTCATTTTGTATACTTCTAAACTACCCCTCCTTATTTTACCAACCAAAGCCTCTCATTCTTCATCATCTTCATTATTTCATCCCTATTTTAATGGATCCTTACAAGCATCTCCAAATATCCCATAATCTTGTTGGATCTCTCCCCCGCCATGCCAACACCCCCAACATCCCTCCATCCACTTCCCGCTCCTCCCCCTCCCTTTGCCTGCCCCATCTCCTCCAACCCCATATCGATCAACCTAGCATTTCCGCCCTCCATCAATTTCAATCTCCAACTTCGGCAAAGGCGAAAATGACATCAACTCCGCCTTGCACAAATCATAGAATGCTGACGTTGATCTTGAGCATGTGAGACTAGAGTGTTGGGGTTGTCTTGGGTTAAAATGATTGGGAGATTTTGCCTTGTTGCCTTGTTCTTTGATCACGGTGGCCTGCCACATCGACAGTGGTTGGGCCCACTGCTGTCGCCATCTTCTTCAAAGATAGAGGTGGGGTTGTCAGTGGAGATCTAGTCACCTCCAGCGACAGCGGATTCTACTCCAGCCCAGTTGGGTCTCTCCCACACGTAGTAGCCATCTTTTCTTTGAAAGATCAAAACATGATGATTACCCTTTTGTTGTTTAGCTCTCTTGGTGAGAGTAGAGTGAAAAGGATTGAATCCTGTCACCTGGACTTGCTTTGCGCAAGACAAAAACCATGCTAAATTGAGAACTTTGTTAAGAGAAAAATCCTAATACTTTAGCCTCACCAAGGTATCATTTTGGAGGATGGTTTTGATCTAATGATAGTTCACTTTGGGTGAAATGAATGAAAGAGAGAGGATATTTTGTTGTGTTTCTTAGTTATTCAAGGTTAAATGAAAAAAAAGAGGGATTTTGTTACTGGCTTATGTCCTCTCCGGTTGAAAGTTTATAACTTGGACTGTAAACATGGGAAAGAAATATATCTTGCTGCTTCTTGCTCTATTTGTATCATTTTTTTTCTTTATTGTAGCATATAGGATTCAGGCAGGGCTTCTAAACATGCTCATTCTATCTGGGGTTGTCATGAGTAGCATAATATGTTCATGTTAAAGATTAGATTTTAAAGCTATTCATAGACAGTTAAAAATATTTAAACTTGGATTACATTCTAAATTTATAAAAATTAAGCAACCATATGAATAAGCGGTTTGTTAAACAGAACATGTTAATTATACTACTTAGATGTTAATTTTAAGAATTAGATGTTAAGTTATGATTTATAAGTTACTTTTAACACATAAATGTTAACTTTATAGATTACATGTTAACTTTAACAAATAGATATTTAATACACGAGTTAGCAAAGGAAGTTTAGACAAATGTTAACGATAACAATTAGTCGTTAAGTTTAATAGATGGGTGAATAGCTATATTTGTTAGTCGTTAAATGCTTATTAAGTGTAACATATAATCAAAATAAACATTATACTTTAAACGTAACAATTAATGGATAAACTTAATAGTGAACATTAAAAGGTAACATTCACTATATACAATTAACAGTTATGCTATAAATTTAACATACAATAAGTAAAGTTAACATCAACTAGGAAAGATTCACGCCTAATCCTTCATAATTCACAATTAACTTATACAATCACCTCTTCAACTTTCCAAACAACACCAATCATACTAATGTTCACTCAACTTGAAAGTTTCAGAAACTGCAAATAACTACCTAAAATTTTTGCCAAAAAACTCTAAAAGTTTCAAAAGTTGCAAATGTTCCTTATAAATTTTCCAAACAACCTCATGAAATTTTAGAAACTAAAAATAACCTCCTTAAACTTTTGCAAAAAACCTCCCATAAAGTTTCAAAATTGCAAATAACCCCCAAAAGTTTTCAAATAGCTCCCTAGAAGTTTAAAAATTACAAAAATGCCCCCAAAAGTTTTTGAAATTGCAAATAATCTATGAATATTTTGCAAAATTACCCTCTCCCAAAAATTTAGAAAATTTAAATAATCCCCTCAAGAATTGTGTACATCACCTGAATGTTTCCAAAATTTCAAGTAACCCCCTGAAAATTGTTCAAATAACCCCAAAAAAATTGGGGGTTAACTTCAACAGTGACAGTGGACATTACTAGGGGCATTTTGGGGAAAAGAATGGGGCTTTTCTCTCACTGATGAATTGGCACCATATAAACGGTGTAAACGGTGCATGAAAAATTTATTTTTGGGGCTTAGTCATATACCCAGAAAGTTGAGGGGCTACGGCACATGAGGTTCTTAGAAAATAAGTCTAAACACATTTTTTTGCTCCTTTTTTCTATTACCTTGTGCATTGTTACGCAATAAATTACTATATTGCATGCATAGAGTATCCAGATTCAACAATTCCCCAAGATAGGAATGATTATTGTTCAAATTAACATCATCTCATGATTAAGTAACCTTTTGGATTAATAGCACTTAAAGTCAATGCTAGTTAAATATTGTGCATATGCAGTCTTATATTCTATTTCTTTGGCAAAATTACAAGAATGGTATTTTTTTCTTGACCCTTTTTACCACTTTGGTAATTTTTCTTGTTTGGCATCATTTTGATATTTATTTTGGGTCCATTGTTCGGTATCAAATCTTCAGTATTTTTATATTAGTCCCCCAAATCATTAATATTTGAAATTATTCCCCAAAACCCTTAGTCCCCTCCCCCTCTCTATTATCCCTTTCACCACCTACACTTCCTCTTTTGCCACCACTTTCACCTCCGCCCTATCGTATTCTCTAGCCCATAGATTTTCTTAGATGGGTCCAGATTTCACTTCTGGGGCTCCTAATTTCTTTATAGGGCCCTGATCTATGAGAGGAAGCGAGGGGCGGATTTATGGACTAATTTCAAATTTTAATGATTTGAGGACTAATATCAATATTGTGAAAACTTGAGGGACTAATATCAAAAAATCCCTACCCTTTTATACACTCCACATCAGCAATTCGCGGGTTTTTTTTGACCACCCGCTAACTTTTCGGGCTATTTGCACAATGGGCCAAGAAAAAAATAACAAAATGGAATAGGAGTAAGAAAAAAAATTACCAAAGTGGTGAAAAAGAGTCTAAGAAAAAAAATACTAATCTGTTAATTTAGCACTATTTCGTTAGTAACACATCTGTTAGTTATATCAAAAAGCCGAAGCACTCAAAGGTTTTCCATAACTTCTCTTCGGGTGATTTTACCCTTAAGCACTCAAAGGTTTAGCGTAATTTTCTTCAGACCATTTTGCCCCTCTCATGTCACAGCATGAAATTTGCTAACAACTAACTTTGAGGAACACGTTTCAACAGGGGCGGAGCCATATAGGGCCCAACAGGGCCCTGGGCCCCTGGATATATAAAAAAAGCCTAGGGTAATTGCATTTTAATACTCTATAGTTTTCCCTACCTTGCACTTATATACCCTCACTTGTTTTTGGCATTACTTAAATGCCCTAGAGTTTTCAAAACTTGCACTTAGATGTCCTCACTTGTTTTTGGCAGCACTTATATACCCTAAAGTTTTAAAACTTGCACCAAAATACCCTAAAAATACTTAAAACTTGCACGTAAATATCCTAAAGTTATTAAAACTTGCACTTAAATACCTTTAGTTATGCAAACACGGGAATTTTTCCTAAAAATTTTCATGCAACACTCATTCTAATTTTCACGTTTTGGCCCTATATGGCAATTTTCACATTTGCATAAAGAGTATTAAATGTACCAATTTAAAAAAAAGTGATGGTATAAAAGCGCAAAGTGAGTGAAACTATAAGGTATTTGAGTGTTATTTAACCTATTTTTTCCCCTAAGATTAGATTCATAGGTTTAACTTTGTCATATGACGACCGTATCGATTTACAATTGAATCAGAGAAAGGATTTGCGTTAAATCGCCCTTGACATAGGAAAGAATGAGGATCAAGCCTCTTTTTGACAAAAGTACATGAATAAAAATGACTCTAATGCACAAATAGGTATAAATCTATACCCTAGTTTAAAGTCTTATTATTGAGTTTTATCATTTTTTGGGACCCCCCTTGACGAAATTCCTGGCTCCGCCACTGCGTTTCAATTTTTCCTGCACGCGTGCCCTACGTCCTTATTTCTCTTTCCCATTTTGCACAAAAATAAGGTTATTTCAATATTAGTCCCTTAACTCTTTAATATTTTAATATTAGTCCCCCATTGAAATTGGTGTTACGTCCCCAAATCTTATAATTATTCTGAAATCAATAAAAGAAGCATACAACTTTGGCAATTTGTATGTCTATGTTTATTACTTGTATTGTATGCAACTGATTAGAGAATAAAAAATAAACCTGCTGTATCATTTAACTCTAATTTATTTGTTTCTTTAGAAATAAATTTTGAATTGATGAATTAGTGGTTCTTTTTGGCAATCATAGTATTGGTGCTCAATAGTTAACTTGAGCTAAAATCTCATTTCACCTTCTTGACTTTATCTAGATGCTACTCATAGATTTTGATTATTTTCTTCCCAGACTAAATTGAACTGAACTTGATTCAAAACCGTACCAAACCGAATCAAGTCAGTCAGTCCAGTTTGTTTGGTGACATGTCAAGTTCGGGCAATTTTAGCCAACACACAACTCTTACTTCTTTGAACCTCTCACTCAGATTGTATCCCCAGTTGAAAAGTAAAGTCATCAAACCAATTACTTTGTAAATTAAAATTGAATTGTTATCAATTAAGATGCATATAAATATTATTTTAAAACTTTACTTCTCACCTTGGAAAAACGTGAATTTGAGACAATTAGATAGAAAGTGGTCAGTTTTGTTATTTCAAGACCAAACCAAGCCAAATCGAAAATTTTCTAAAGCCGAACCGAACTATTAAAGTCTGATCGGTCCGGTTGATTTAATGGATTTGATCGGTCCGGTTGATTTAATCGATTTGCACCAGGTTGTTGCTCTCCCCTATATATAGAACCTTAGAGGTATGTTATTATAAAGATCAATAAACAAAGTTTTTCTAGCAATGTACAATCCAAATATACAAGGCAAATACGTCCACATTATGATTATCTTTCCTTTTCCATAGCTGATGTAATACTTTTACTTTGAAACCCCGTTTACAAACCAACAGGCACATAGACTATGGGTAGAGAACATGCACATGCAACGCATGTGTACTTCTCACTAGTCTCTTAAAATACTAGAATAACTATCTTTTCTCTTTGAAAATCATCATTTCTTCCAAACCTATGTACTAAACATGATATAGAGCCAACCACCACCTCAAGCGTGATCAACGGCGCCTCAAACTCTACCTCCTAACTCGCTGTCGCCACCATCAATGGCGCCTCAAACTATTAGCCAAAGTCGACTCTTGCCGATTTGAATCCTCGTTCCCTACTGCTCACCTCTTCTTCAAAATTCGTGACTCAGCTCGGTCGGTGCACATGCAGACCCAACTACACATCGATCTTGCATGCAACATTGCTAGCGTATTTCCTTTCCTGCAATAGTTGCTACCTCTCTCCCCACCTGAAGATGTGCTCGCGAGGTGTTTGACAGAATGTCTTAAAGACTTCCACCTCTTGGATGAGATCGCCTCTCATCCATTGTTACCATGCGGACACTCTCCCCGTCCAACATCACGACCACTAACACTTCGGCTCACCTCTTGGATGAGATTTGTTCACTACATCATATTCCAACTACTTAGGTACATTGACTCACTCAAGGATTTTAGATTCCAACACTACTGATAATCACCTAATGTCACCCATCACACAAGCTTAATCAACACCACCACTACCTCTGTCATGCATCTTCTCAATTCTTAACTCACAACATGCGATCTTTAGCACTACTCCTAGCCATTCCTCCTTTCCTCATCTCCGTCTACTCTCCAACACCGGCAATTTAGAATCATTTCCAACCGATACTTTATCTCCATGCACTGACTGCAAGTTGGCAAAACATGTGGCCCTTCCCTTCTCTCACAATAAAAGAATTGTCCATGCATCCTTTGACCTCATAGGCTTATACACACAAAAATCTGGGACCATCCTCCCATCCCTGTCTCAATTCTCAACTCACAACATGCGATCTTTAGCACTACTCCTAGGCCATTCCTCCTTTCCTCATATCCGTCTACTCTCCAACACCGGCAATTTAGAATCATTTCCAACCGATACTTTATCTCCATGCACTGACTGCAAGCTAGTTGGCAAAACATGTGGCCCTTCCCTTCTCACACGATAAAAGAATTGTCCATGCATCCTTTGACCTCATAGGCTCATACACACAAAAATCTGGGACCATCCTCCCATCCCTGTCTCAATTCTCAACTCACAACATGCGATCTTTAGCACTACTCCTAGGCCATTCCTCCTTTCCTCATATCCGTCTACTCTCCAACATCGGCAATTTAGAATCATTTCCAACCGACGCTTTATCTCCATGCACTGACTGCAAGTTGGGAAAAAAAATATGGCCCTTCCTTTCTCACACAATGAAAGAATTGCCCATGCATCCTTTGACCTCATAGGCTCATACACACAAATATCTGGGACCATCCTCCCATCCCTGTCGTGGTGGAGATCACTACTACATCATATTCATAGACAATCACTCACGTTTCATATAAATATACATCATGAAAAACAAATTTCATGCCTACGAAATATACCAAGACTTCACCATCATGATCTTCACTCAATTCTCCATAAAAAGGATCAAAATCTTACACTTAATACTCAAGGGTAATACACCTCCCGGCGCTTCATTGATCTTCTAATCTCTAAGGGCATCCTAGCTCAGTTCTCATGCCCTTGCGCCCACCAACAAAACGTGGTAGCCGAACAGCGTCAGCCTCACATTCTCGAAACCACTAGATCACTTCTCTTGTCTGCCTCAATTTCCGTTCACTTTTGGACAGAAGCCCTACTTATAAGCATCTACATACTCAACTGCACTTCCTCCTCTACACTTAAATGCCTCATACCTTTCCAACAATTACATCACTCATCCCAAAACGGCTCCTATCTTCGGATTTTCGTTGCACCTGCTTTGTTCAAATTTTACCCTTGGAATGCTACGAACTATCCTCTCATGCCGCCATGTGTGTCTTTCTTGAATATAACCTTA
The DNA here is from genome assembly GCA_012295165.1 of Asparagus setaceus. Classification (NCBI taxonomy): domain Eukaryota; kingdom Viridiplantae; phylum Streptophyta; class Magnoliopsida; order Asparagales; family Asparagaceae; genus Asparagus; species Asparagus setaceus. The sequence continues at coordinate 46,481,582 of CM022702.1, read as the reverse complement.
ATCACAAAGCCTATCACTATTATGATCCCCGTGCCAATCGTCTTTGCATCCCCTGAAGTCACTTTCGTTGAACATCTTCCCTATTATGCTTTGTCGTCTCCACTTGTACCTTCGCCACCACCCATCTCCATTGATCTCATATTTCTTGATCTGGACACAGATACTCTCTCTCCTTCCACTCCAGCTTTCAACTAAGAACAAAGTCTAGAACAAAATCCGTCAAGTCTCAACTCAACTCCTACTGCAGATCCCGACTCCTACTGGTTTTAAATGAAAGTAAAATCAAAGCTCTTCCGATGCTTCAAATGGAGAGCCATTGAGATATTCTAGGTAAAGTTGTAACTAAAATAGTGAAGGATATGCCTGCTGTCAAAATAAATTTTTTTTTTTTTTGAACCTAATCCTTGGTATTTCCTATAATAAACTAACCCAATATCCATATATGAATGTGCTAACTCCTTGCTAACTCCAGGTTCATGAGACAGACTTCTTGATCTTGTGCATTGGGCGCTTTAGTGGTGTTCCTAATATCCCAAATTTCCCTGCAAATAAGGGACCTGAAGTTTTCGATGGAAAGGTTATCCACTCCATGGACTATTCTGACATGGGCAGTGCCCGTGCACACGAGTTGATCAAAGGAAAGCGAGTTACAGTGGTCGGATACCTCAAGTCAGCTATAGATATTGCAGCAGAGTGCTCCAATGTCAATGGTAAAGTGATAAATTTGTGCATTACCACTTTGCGTAGAGTTTGTTTGATATGCATTAACTTATAATTGTAACAGCACTTGTAATTTAAATAAAAATAACTGCAGTTGCAATTGTTTCACACCCACTGAGATCATTTCTAGCAACGACCACAAAAAGGCGTTATCCATGCAAATGAGGGTTTTACTATATTTTGATCGTGCATCTTTAAGTTTTCAGGTGTTGACTATCCATGTACTATGCTATGTCGAACCAAACGATGGATAATACCAGACTACGTTGCGTGGGGCATTCCTCTGGCTTTCTTCTATCTCAATCGCTTCTCTGAACTTCTTTTTCACAAGCCTGGTGAAGGGCTCATTCTTAGTCTTTTAGCCACTTTGTTGTCACCATTGGTATGTTTTTCTATATGAAATTTTAGCCTTGATCTTCAGGTTTCGTAATCTTAATACAAGGATCCTAATCCCATGACATTAATAACCTTTAGTTATTTGCCTGTTATTGTTATTGATTTGCTCCATTTGATGCTTGAAGGCATGGTTGTTCTCTAAATTTGCTGAGAGCTATTACAAATGGGCCCTCCCCATGAAAAAGTACGGAATGGTACCAGAGCATAGCCTCTCCCATGCTCTGTCTTCTTGTTTGATTGCGTTGCTACCGGATAAATTCTATGACAAAATTGAAGAAGGGAGCATTATCTTGCGCAAATCACAGTCCTTTGCTTTTTGTAAGAAAGGTGTGATGATTGATGGAGAAACTTCCCCGTTAGAAACAGATATAGTCATTCTTGCAACAGGGTACAAGAGTGATCAGAAGATCAATGATATCTTTATTTCGCCATTTTTTCAGAAGGTTGTTGCAGGTTCATCAACGACTACTGTTCCACTCTACAGGTCTATAAACATTTTTTTTTTCTTTTTTCTTTTTTCGTTTTTTTAAAAAGAAACTGTACAAACTTCATCAATGATGTAAATGTCTTCATATATGAATCAATATTGTCATTTTTGTAATTCACAGGGAATGCATCCACCCTAAGATCCCACAACTTGCAATCATCGGATACTCTGAAAGCCTCGCAAATCTATACACATCGGAGCTGAGGTCGAAATGGTTAGCTCATTTTCTAGACGGAGGTTTCCGACTGCCAAGCATAAGTAAAATGGAAGAAAATGTGAAGGAGTGGGAGAAATACATGAAGAGATACAACCGCCAGTCTTTTAGGAGATCTTGTATCGGAACTTCGCACATATGGTACAACGACCAGTTGTGTAGGGATATGGGCTGCGAACCTAGAAGGAAGAAGGGGTTTTTGGCTGATTGGTTCCTTCCTTATGGACCTAAAGATTATGAAGATCTTTGAAGAGTGAATTATGCAAGTATTCTCTATAGCATAATACTAAAATCTTTGTGTAATGTGTTCGAAGTCTAAAATGCAATTTTGGGTTGCTTCATCATATACACTATGTACCCCCAAAATCTATGTTATTTCTATGTACCCCAAAACCTATGTTATTTCTAAATTTCATAACTCTTATGTTTATTGATTTACTTTCTTATTTACTGGTAAAATACTTAAGTTTTCCATCAATTTCTTAGTTAGATAATATATTTGTGATTTGTCTATATTTTGTTAGTTCTTTTAAAATATGATTAATTTATCCGCAATTTGCTTAATTAGCATACCAACCACTCTCTCCTTCTATTAAGCTGTATTTAAAAATGCATGCATCGAGGTTCAACTAGAAACAAGTGATTAAAGGTATATTCCTTTTAAAATTAGATATCGCACATAGAATCCTGGTTGAACCAGAATCATAAACAGAATTATTATTCAACATGGATTCTCGAAAATCCTTGTTCAATTAACAATCATAAACAGAAGTGACTTCTTAAAGGATAATTTGAGGCACAGGTCCTAAGATATCTTCATCTTGATCTCACACAAATTAGTCATGTATTAACAGGGGCAAAACACTCTAGTACAAAAAAGAAATTCATGAACCTTCATGGACTCTTCAAAAATTTTGTTTGTGATGCTTCTAACCCAACACGCAAAACACTCTACTGTCCACGAACATAAGGCGAAAAGCACGAAAACTCTTTGTACTCTCACTCGCAAATGAACCTGTCAAATGTCCTCATGGGAACCATGATATCCATTCAATTCACCAACAGAAAAATCTGTTAGTTGTGTATTGAATTTGGTCAAAATACGGGTCCCATTTTGATTTGAAACAGGGAGGAAATTCTGATTTGGAGCTCCCTGTTTACTGAGCCACCGAAAGTGCATATTTCTTTCTTGATTTTGCGGGCCCCTTTGTGAAATTTGTCAAAGGTAGCATGATCTTTGGATTTTTAGCTGAAGAAAAATTCATAGAGTAAAGTCGCTTTCGAGAGTCGCTTTCGTGCCATCTTTGATTTTTGAGTTACTGAAGATATCTCTCTGATTTGACCACTTTGAGAAACTTTGTCAACTAAAGTGGCTGGATTTTATGCTGAAGAAGAAACGAGAGGGATGGAATATATTGATGGAGTCTCCCTCACTTTCTTCTCTCTCTGGATTCTCACAATCTCTCACTCTCTCTTAAAACTCTCAGTGTGTTTTTAACATCTCAGTGAGTGAAGTACACAATAAGTGTGTGTTCTCAAATTTTGTATGTGTGTTGTATCGAGAGTTTGAATATAGTGAAACTCCTCTCTTGCCTTGGACGTAGATCAATTTGATCAAACCATGTAAATCTTGTGTGTTTGTGTTTGTTCTCTATTTTCTGGTTTTGTGTTTTAATATTTTGGTACACTTGATCAGACCGCTGCAGATTTATTCCAATAAACTGGTATCAGAGCATCTCGGTTCTAGGGCGGCTTTTAATTTTCCATAATAGCTTCTGTGAAGTTCTCGGTGTCGTTATTCGATGGCCAGAATAATTTCAGCCTATGGAGGATAAAGATGAAGGCTTTGTTACGATGAGAAGGTACGGTTAAAGTTATCGATGGGAAATACCCAGATGATATGACTACTGCTGAGATCGAAGAGATGGACAAAAAGGCTCACAGCGCCTTGCAATTGTCACTATCCGACAATGTGCTTCGTGAAGTTGCCGATGAGGAAATGGCAGCGGGGTTGTGGTCAAACCTCGAAAGTCTCTATTTAAAGAAATCTCTTACAACGAGATTGTACCTAAAGCAGCGGCTATACACACTGAAGATGAAAGAAGGTACACCTATTCAAGAACACCTTGATGAATTTAATAAAATTGTCATGGATATGAAAAATCTGGATCTTAAGCTTGATGATGAAGACCAGGCTCTCATTGTGTTGTGTTCCTTGCCTGACTCTTATGAAAACTTTGTTAACTCTATGTTGTATAAAAGAGAATCCATAAGTCTTGAGGATATGAAGGCCTCTTTAAATTCTGTCGAGTTAAGAACAAAGTTGAATGGGATAAGTACCAATAGGCAGGCTGATGGTCCGCTAGCCGAGGTAGATCAAGACTAGAGAGGGTAATAAAGGGCAATCCGAAATCGCTCAAAGCCCAGTCACCCCAAGATAAGAAAAAGTTGAGTGCTTCACCGTCATAAGAAAGGGCATTATATGTCGAATGTTATGCTCTAAAGAAGAAAGGCAACCAAAGATGGTGAAACCTCGACTAAAGAAATACGGCAAAGGCTAATGTTGCCGATGTCACGAGACGGTTCTTGCAAGATGTCCCTTGGATGGCCGTCCGATAGAGAATGGATCTTGGACACAAAAGGCCTTATCATATTTGTCCAAATAAAGATTGGTTCACTACTTACAAAGCTATAAGTGGTGGGTCAGTTTTGATGGGCAATTATACGCTTTGCAAGACAGCTTGAATTGGTATACCAGATCCGTGTCACGATGGGATAGTGAGAACTTTGTCGATGTGAGACACATCCCGGACTTAAAGAAAAATCGATTTCTTTGAGTTCTTTGGATTCCATTGGGTGTTCTTACACCGGTGGAGGTGGAGCTCTTAGAGTTACTAAGAATTCATGGTTGTGATGAAAGGTAGCAAAGTGAACAGCTTTATATATTCTCTAAGGCAAGATCGGACAAAGCTCTCAGTGTGTCCTATGATGTCGATAGGGACACTACTCGGTTGTGGCACATGCTTAGGCCACATGAGTGAGAAGGGGATGACTATTTTGAGTAAACGTGACTTACTGCGGGTGATCATACATCATCACTTGACTTCGTGAGCATTGTGTGTTTGGGAAGCAAACTCGGGTCAGCTTCTCGACTAGCTCACATATGACGAAGGACACTCTAGACTACATTCATTCAGATTTGTGGGGACCTGCTCAGGTTCCATCCAAAGGTGGCTTTATTTTCTCGACGCTTATTGATGATTTTTCCGTAAAAGTTTGGGTTTATTTTCTCAGCGCAAAAGCGATGTGTTCAAACTTTCAAGAAGTGGAAAGTCCTGGTTGAACCAGAATCATAAACAGAATTATTATTCAACATGGATTCTCGAAAATCCTTGTTCAATTAACAATCATAAACAGAAGTGACTTCTTAAAGGATAATTTGAGGCACAGGTCCTAAGATATCTTCATCTTGATCTCACACAAATTAGTCATGTATTAACAGGGCAAAACACTCTAGTACAAAAAGAAATTCATGAACCTTCATGGACTCTTCAAAATTTTGTTTGTGATGCTTCTAACCCAACACGCAAAACACTCTACTGTCCACGAACATAAGGCGAAAAGCACGAAAACTCTTTGTACTCTCACTCGCAAATGAACCTGTCAAATGTCCTCATGGGAACCATGATATCCATTCAATTCACCAACAGAAAAATCTGTTAGTTGTGTATTGAATTTGGTCAAAATACGGGTCCCATTTTGATTTGAAACAGGGAGGAAATTCTGATTTGGAGCTCCCTGTTTACTGAGCCACCGAAAGTGCATATTTCTTTCTTGATTTTGCGGGCCCCTTTGTGAAATTTGTCAAAGGTAGCATGATCTTTGGATTTTTAGCTGAAGAAAAATTCATAGAGTAAAGTCGCTTTCGAGAGTCGCTTTCGTGCCATCTTTGATTTTTGAGTTACTGAAGATATCTCTCTGATTTGACCACTTTGAGAAACTTTGTCAACTAAAGTGGCTGGATTTTATGCTGAAGAAGAAACGAGAGGGATGGAATATATTGATGGAGTCTCCCTCACTTTCTTCTCTCTCTGATTCTCACAATCTCTCACTCTCTCTTAAAACTCTCAGTGTGTTTTTAACATCTCAGTGAGTGAAGTACACAATAAGTGTGTGTTCTCAAATTTTGTATGTGTGTTGTATCGAGAGTTTGAATATAGTGAAACTCCTCTCTTGCCTTGGACGTAGATCAATTTGATCAAACCATGTAAATCTTGTGTGTTTGTGTTTGTTCTCTATTTTCTGGTTTTGTGTTTTAATATTTTGGTACACTTGATCAGACCGCTGCAGATTTATTCCAATAAACTGGTATCAGAGCATCTCGGTTCTAGGGCGGCTTTTAATTTTCCATAATAGCTTCTGTGAAGTTCTCGGTGTCGTTATTCGATGGCCAGAATAATTTCAGCCTATGGAGGATAAAGATGAAGGCTTTGTTACGATGAGAAGGTACGGTTAAAGTTATCGATGGGAAATACCCAGATGATATGACTACTGCTGAGATCGAAGAGATGGACAAAAAGGCTCACAGCGCCTTGCAATTGTCACTATCCGACAATGTGCTTCGTGAAGTTGCCGATGAGGAAATGGCAGCGGGGTTGTGGTCAAACCTCGAAAGTCTCTATTTAAAGAAATCTCTTACAACGAGATTGTACCTAAAGCAGCGGCTATACACACTGAAGATGAAAGAAGGTACACCTATTCAAGAACACCTTGATGAATTTAATAAAATTGTCATGGATATGAAAAATCTGGATCTTAAGCTTGATGATGAAGACCAGGCTCTCATTGTGTTGTGTTCCTTGCCTGACTCTTATGAAAACTTTGTTAACTCTATGTTGTATAAAAGAGAATCCATAAGTCTTGAGGATATGAAGGCCTCTTTAAATTCTGTCGAGTTAAGAACAAAGTTGAATGGGATAAGTACCAATAGGCAGGCTGATGGTCTGCTAGCCAGAGGTAGATCGAAGACTAGAGAGGGTAATAAAGGGCAATCCAGAAATCGTTCAAAGCCCAGGTCAGCCCAAGATAAGAAAAAAGTTGAGTGCTTCTACTGTCATAAGAAAGGGCATTATATGTCAGAATGTTATGCTCTAAAGAAGAAAGGCAACCAGCATGGTGAAACCTCAGACTCAGCAAATACGGCAAAGGCTAATGTTGCCGATGTCGCTGAGACGGTTCTTGCAGTATGTCCCTTGGATGGCCGTTCCGATAGAGAATGGATCTTGGACACAGGTGCGTCTTATCATATTTGTCCAAATAAAGATTGGTTCACTACTTACAAAGCTATAAGTGGTGGGTCAGTTTTGATGGGCAATTATACAGTTTGCAAGACAGTTGGAATTGGTACAGTTCGCATCTGGTGTCACGATGGGATAGTGAGAACTTTGTCAGATGTGAGACACATCCCGGACTTAAAGAAAAATCTGATTTCTTTGAGTTCTTTGGATTCCATTGGGTGTTCTTACACTGGTGGAGGTGGAGCTCTTAGAGTTACTAAGAATTCATTGGTTGTGATGAAAGGTAGCAAAGTGAACAGTTTATATATTCTCTAAGGCAGTACTGTGACAGGCTCTGCAGGTGTGTCCTATGATGCTGATAGGGACACTACTCAGTTGTGGCACATGCGCTTAGGCCACATGAGTGAGAAGGGGATGACTATTTTGAGTAAACGTGACTTACTCTGTGGTGATCATACATCATCACTTGACTTCTGTGAGCATTGTGTGTTTGGGAAGCAAACTCGGGTCAGCTTCTCGACTAGCTCACATATGACGAAGGACACTCTAGACTACATTCATTCAGATTTGTGGGGACCTGCTCAGGTTCCATCCAAAGGTGGCGCTCTTTATTTTCTGACGTTTATTGATGATTTTTCCAGAAAAGTTTGGGTTTATTTTCTCAGGCGCAAAAGCGATGTGTTCGAAACTTTCAAGAAGTGGAAAGTTCTTGTTGAGAATCAAACTGGGAAGAAGATTAAATGTCTCTGAACAGATAATGACCTAGAGTTTTCCAGTGGTGAGTTCAACCAGTTCTGCGTAAATTCTGGAATCGTACGACATCGCACGGTCAGGTACACTCCTCAGCAAAATGGGGTGGCAGAACGCATGAATAGAACATTGACGGAGAGAGCTAGGTGTATGCTCTCAAACTCCGGGTTGGATAAAGACTTCTGGGCTGAACCTGTTAACACAACTTGTTACTTGGTGAACCGGTCTCCTTCTACCGCCATCGAGCACAAGACTCCAAATAAGGTATGGTCAGGTAAACCCAGTGATTATTCAAATTTAAAGGTATTTGGATGTCCTTCTTACTATCATGTTAGAGATGGTAAGCTTGAGCCTAGAGCTAAGAAATGCATATTTGTTGGTTATGCTGATGGCGTCAAAGGCTATCGCTTGTGGAGTCTTGAAACTGATTCTCTTAAATTCATTATTAGTAGAGATGTTACTTTTAATGAAAAATATATGCTTGATCATGGAAAGGTTTCTATTGAGTCTACAGGAAATGTAGAGAAGGCTATGGATAAGGTGGAGCTTCAGGTGGAGCTCGAGGGAGAGACTTCTCAAAAGTCGTCTACAAAAATTAATCCTACAGTTGTAAAAGAGCAACATGATTCAGGCTAAGATGATGATGATGCTGAGACTGAAGAACCTTATTCCATAGCCACTGGCAGAGAGAGGAGATAGATCAGACCTCCTCAAAGATATGCACATGTTGAGTTAGTGACATATGCTCTCACGACAGCTGAAGAGATGGGTATTCAAGTGCCATTAAACTTTACTGAAGCTGTCTCATGCAGAGAATTTGGTTATTGGGCCACGGCTATAACAGAAGAACTCGAGTCACTTTATAAAAATCAGACTTGGGATTTGGTGCAATTACGTAAGGGTAAAAGGGCAATTGGATGCAAGTGGATTTTCAAGAAGAAAGAAGGGATCATAGGGGTTGAAGATGCTAGATTCAAAGCACGGTTAGTGGCAAAGGGTTATAGGCAAAAGGAGGGTATTGACTATGATGAAGTATTTTCTCTAGTTGTGAAGCATACCTCCATCCGTGTATTGCTTGTCATGGTTGCTCTATTTGATCTGGAGCTTGAGCAGCTTGATGTGAAGACTGCATTTTTACATGGTGAGCTTGAGGAGACCATCTACATGTCTCAACCAGAGGGATACTTCATAGAAGGTAAAGAAGATCATGTTTGCAGATTAAAAAAATCTTTGTATGGCCTGAAGCAGTCTCCCAAACAGTGGTACAAGAGGTTTGATAATTTTATCCTTAATCATGGGTACTCAAGAAGTACTTATGATAGTTGTGTGTACTACATGCATCTAGGAGATGATTCTTTTATTTATCTTCTATTATATGTCGATGACATACTTATTGCTGCTAAGAATATGTCACAGATTCTTATTTTGAAGAAACAACTCAGTGATGAGTTTGAGATGAAAGATTTTGGTGCAGCAAAGAATATCTTAGGGATGGAGATCAAGAGGGACAGAAAAGCTGGAACATTATATCTCTCACAGAAGAGTTATATTGAAAAGGTGCTTGACCGCTTTGGGATGAAGAATGCCAAGCCCGTTACGACTCCTTTGGCTCCACACTTTAGGCTCTCAGCTTCAGATTCACCTAAGAGTGAGACCGAGAAAAAGGAGATGTCCTGAGTTCCATACTCTAGTGCAGTGGGTAGCATTATATATGTTATGATTTGCACTCGTCCAGACATTGCCCAGGTAGTCAGTATAGTCAGCAGATATATGGCTCAGCCAGGGAAAGCACATTGGGAGGCAGTGAAGTAGACCCTTCGGTATCTCAGGGGTACCTCAGATTTGGGTTTGGTCTTTGACAGCAGTACTTCGGGAACCTCAGTTGTAAGTTTTGTGGATTCTGACTATGCTGGTGATCTCGATAAAAGCAGATCTTTGACTGGTTATCGTTTTACTCTTTCTGACTCAGCTATTCGTTGGAGATTGACTCTACAATCAACAGTTGCTTTGTCTACTATAGAGGCAGAGTATATGGCAGCAGGAGAAGCCGTAAAAGAAACTATTTGGTTGAGGAACCTCGTTGGTGAGTTTGGGCTTCAGCAGGAGGCTAGTTCAGTTATATTTTACGACAATCAGAGCGCAATACATCTAAGTAAAAACTCAGCACACCACGAGAGGATAAAACATATCGATATCAGATATCATTTTATTCGTGAGGCCACTGCTGAGAGAAACATCACGATGAAGAAGATTGGTACTGCAGACAACCCAGCTGACATGTTGACCAAACCAGTCCCGGCCTTTAAGTTCAAGCACTGCTTGAACTTGGGAGGCATTCACACTTGTTAAGTGGCCCCGTTTGGGGCATTGTTTACAAGAGGGGTGGAGTTTACTGGTTCTTGATATTTGAAAATTCAATCCAAGGTGGAGATTGTTAGTTGTGTATTGAATTTGGTCAAAATACGGGTCCCATTTTGATTTGAAACAGGGAGAAAATTCTGATTTGGAGCTCCTTGTTTACTGAGCCACCGAAAGTGCATATTTCTTTCTTGATTTTGCGGGCCCCTTTGTGAAATTTGTCAAAGGTAGCATGATCTTTGGATTTTCAGCTGAAGAAAAATTCATAGAGTAAAGTCGCTTTCGAGAGTCCCTTTCGTGCCATCTTTGATTTTTGAGCTACTGAAGATATCTCTCGATTTGACCACTTTGAGAAACTTTGTCAACTAAAGTGGTCGGATTTTATGTCAAGAAGAAACGAGAGGGATGGAATATATTGATTGAGTCGCCCTCACTTTCTTCTCTCTCCGATTCTCACAATCTCTCACTCTCTTAAAACTCTCGGTGTTTTTAACATCTCAAGAGTGAAGTACACAATAAGTGTGTGTTCTCAAATTTTGTATGTGTGTTGTATCGAGAGTTTGAATATAGTGAAACTCCTCTTGCCGTGGACGATCAATTTGATCAAACCACGAAATCTTGTGTGTTTGTGTTTATTCTCTATTTTCTAATTTTGTGTTTTAATATTTTGGTACACTTGATCGCATCACTGGATTTATCCCAACAAAATCCTTCTTCGAAGACCCACCAGCTTCAAGAACAATGGGCTCATTGTTGTGTAACTAAGATAGTTTCTTCGAAGCTTATAAAGGTATTCAACCTTTCTATCGACAATGACAAACAAGCAAAACTTTGAATCTAGCCATCTTAAAGAGTTGAATACCCTAAACACTTCAAACCTAGGCATCCTAAAAAGATGAGATGCCCTTGAAGATACAGAGACATGATTCTTTTATTTATCTTCTATTATATGTCGATGACATACTTATTGTCGCTAAGAATATGTCAATTCTTATTTTGAAGAAACAACTCGCTGATGAGTTTGAGATGAAAGATTTTGCAAAGAAAGAATATCTTAGGGATGGAGATCAAGAGGGATGAAAGCCGAACATTATATCTCTCACGTAAGAGTTATATTGAAAAGGTGCTTGACCGCTTTGGGATGAAGAATGCCAAGCCCGCTATTTACTCCTTTGGCTCCACACTTTAGGCTCTCACTCGTGATTCACCTAAGAGTGAGACCGAGAAAAGGAGATGTCCCGAGTTCCATACTCTAGTGCAAAGGGTAGCATTATATATGTTATGATTTGCACTCGCCCGGACATTGCCCGTAGTCAAGATAGTCGCAGATATATGGCTCACCTGGAAAGCACATTGGGAGGCAAGTGAAGTAGACCCTTCGGATCTCGTGGGTACCTCGATTTGGGTTTGGTCTTTGACATGAAGCATTTGGGAACCTGCCAGTGTTTTGTGGATTCTCGACTATGCCGGTGATCTCGATAAAAGCGATCTTTGATCGGTTATCGCTTTACTCTTTCTCGACTCGCCTATTCGTTGGAGATTGACTCTACAATCAACAGCTTGCTTTGTCTACTATAGAGGCAGAGTATATGGCGCCAGGAGAAGCCGTAAAGAAACTATTTGGTTGAGGAACCTCGCTGGTGAGTTTGGGCTTCAACAGAGGCTAGTTCGGCTATATTTTACGACAATCGAGCTAATACATCTAAGTAAAACTCAAGACACCACGAGAGGATAAAACATATCGATATCGATATCATTTTATTCGTGAGGCCATCACGAGAGAAACATCACGATGAAGAAGATTGGTACCCAGACAACCCACCGACATGTTGACCAAACCAGCCCCGCTTTAAGTTCAAGCACCGCTTGAACTTGGGAGGCATTCACACTTGTTAAGTGGCCCCGCTTGGGGCATTGTTTACAAGAGGGGTGGAGTTTATCGGTTCTTGATATTTGAAAATTCAATCCAAGGTGGAGATTGTTAGTTGTGTATTGAATTTGGTCAAAATACGGTCCCATTTTGATTTGAAACAGGAGAAAATTCTGATTTGGAGCTCCTTGTTTACCGAAAGCCACCAGTGCATATTTCTTTCTTGATTTTATGCCCTTTGTGAAATTTGTCAAAGGTAGCATGATCTTTGGATTTTCACCAAGAAAAATTCATAGAGTAAAGTCGCGAGAGTCCCTTTCGTGCCATCTTTGATTTTTGAGCTACTGAAGATATCTCTCGATTTGACCACTTTGAGAAACTTTGTCAACTAAAGTGGTCGGATTTTATGTCAAGAAGAAACGAGAGGGATGGAATATATTGATTGAGTCGCCTCACTTTCTTCTCTCTCTCGATTCTCACAATCTCTCACTCTCTCTTAAAACTCTCGGTGTTTTTAACATCTCAAGAGTGAAGTACACAATAAGTGTGTGTTCTCAAATTTTGTATGTGTGTTGTATCGAGAGTTTGAATATAGTGAAACTCCTCTTGCCGTGGACGAGATCAATTTGATCAAACCACGAAATCTTGTGTGTTTGTGTTTATTCTCTATTTTCTAATTTTGTGTTTTAATATTTTGGTACACTTGATCAGACCGTTGCGGATTTATCCCAACAAAATCCTTCTTCGAAGACCCACCAGCCTTCAAGAACAATGGGCTCATTGCTGTGTAACTAAGATAGTTTCTTCAGAAGCTTATAAAGGTATTCAACCTTTCTATCGACAATGACAGCCTGCAAAACTTTGAATCTAGCCATCTTAAAGAGTTGAATACCCTAAACACTTCAAACCTAGGCATCCTAAAAAGATGAGATGCCCTTGAAGATACGAGACATGATGCTTTAATTTACATCTGTGACTATTAAACATCTCGGCTACAACTCTTCACCTATATCACCTTGGAGTTCTTTCAGAATGATGGTGATGGGAATCCTTGGAAAGTCTATGTGAGAAAGAAGAAAATATGAATCAGATTTCTGGAGTGATGGTGATGGGAATCCTTGGAAAGTATATGTGAGAAAGAAGAAAATATGAATCAGATTTCTGGAGAATGATTTTGGTGCTTTGAGATTTTCCAGAGATTGAGTTTGATGCTTTGAGATTATAGTGGATTGTCATGAGATTGAGTTAGATTCACAGAGATTGGATTTGATTGATAGGATTTTTAGATTCCTTTTTATCAGGATTTTTATTTTATTTCGTAGTAAGATTGTTGCCTTTTTGTTTTCTTTAAATAAGGGATATAAGCCTCTTGAGAAGGCATACTTGATTGAGTAAGATTTTCAGATTTCTAGAATGGCATGTGATTTGCTCTATGGTGTTATGCCAGGGGTGCGAGGCCTCTCGTTTAAATTGAAGTCCTATTTATTCTCAGCCCTCTATTCTAAATCCTCTTCAAATCTCAGCCCTCAAATCATATAAAACCCTATTCATTGTTCATGTAAATAGTAAAGCTGATTACTGTTCACCTTCTTCAACCTCCAGTCCACCTCACACCTAACATCTACTCCGGTCCTCACAGCCCTCCCTCATTGAAGACTTCCAACCTCGCATCCTTCCCTAACCACGAGACCACCAGCGATCACTACCTTCTCTGAGCATCCTTGCCATTGATTCCTTTGAGGCAAAGACATTGACGTTGACTCGAGCACTCCTACAACTTCACCTAACTCCAATCACCATCAATAACTCTAATAAAATGTCAATTCAACCGTAGATCTCTACTTAGTCATAATTGATCTGAATACTTTGGTGCTTGATTATCTATTTGTTTAATCTTTGGATAATGTTGTTTGTTGTTCGTAGGTGTATAAGGATTCAATCTTGAAGGTGTTGATCTCTTTGATATCTCTTTCCGTGGTTTCAGTCAACTCATTTTTATATAGCCTTTGGATTCAGTCTTGATTGTGACCCTTTATTGTTTGGTGTCAGTTCCTTGCACATTCAGGTGATTTCTAACCTTTACTTTGAATTTGACTGTAGTTTTTGCATCTCTTGAGATTTGTGGCAAGTTAGTTATTGTGGTTGTTTAGTACTATAATTGTGGATCTTGTTTGACTGCTTGTCACGTTACATTGTGTTAGGATTGCATTCATCCCTCAGGTTGAGCCTTTTAGATCTTTGCATTCATGCTTAGTTGCATGCCTGTAGTTGTCTAGGATTTCATCTGCTTGATTGCTTGATCTATTTGCATTAGTGATTTCTCACGTCCTATCCTGCATCATATTTGGTATCAGAGCCTAGGTTAGATCTATTCACACTACGCAGTGGTAGGACATTTAGGAACACTATGGCTAATTCACAAAATGGCACACAAGCACAAATCATCGCACTCACCGAGACTCTTATCAAGTTCATCCAATATCAAAACGCTAGATATGTACAGATCACCGCACTTTTAGACCAGTTAGAAACACGATTTTGTGAGCCTCTGGATGACCTTCAGGATAGAAATGATAGGAGACTTGTTAGGGATGACCGTGGGCCGTGCCCAAACACCCTAGAGGACACGATGTGCAGCTAGGCCACGAGAGGTGTTATGACGAGTATTTCGATCTTGACGAAAGCCATTTTAGACCTAGGAAGATGATATCACTAGAAAAGTGAAGATAGAGGCCCCATCCTTTGATGGTAGGCACGAACTCTAAGAGTTTAGTGACTGGATAGCAGAGATGGACCACTATTTTAATTGGTACGATATGTCCAAGAGTCGTAGGATCTGATTTGCTAGGATGAAGTTGATAGGGTAGGCCAAGATCTATTAGATCTCAGTTGAGGGGTAGCTAGCTAGGACACATCAGGACGTAACTAAGACGTGGGATGAGATGAAAGAGAACCTCAAAGAGAAGTATCCCACCCTCATATCTAGATAGATTGATGGATCAGCTGTCCACGTTGCGTTAGGGAAACTTGTCTGTAAAGGAGTACATGGACAAGTTCGACGACTTAGTTTACCATTGTAATGTCCAGGAAGAACCTCGATTTGCCCTTTCTCGATTTCACACTAGATTGAGAGCTGATATCTAGCACAAGATGGCCCCACATTTGGTGACTTCTATAGATGAGGTATATTAGTTAGCACTAGAAATGGAGCGCTATCTTAAGACACCCACCTACAGAAAATTCACACCTCCTACAAGGGACCCTAAGTGGCAGTTTGATAAAAATGTTAGACCTGATAACACTGTCACTTAGGATAAAAAATGTAAGTTTGTTACTGGTGAGTCGTCCAAGCAAGACCCTAAAGGACCTAAATGCTATAATTGTCCGGGTTTGGACACTTCGCTTACTAGTGCCCCAATAGGAGTCTATTTGTTGATGGATCATAAGAGGGTCATGAGGATGATGCTGATGACTCTGGGGCTACCAAGGAGATTTATGCTCCTGGCAGAGGTGCCGATGCCGAGGATGTGTTAGCAATGCTACGGTCCGCTTACATGTCATTTGGTGCTTACTTGCCTCACCTAGGGATGAGAAAGATTGGCATAGAACTAATAGTTTTCACACCTACTTCAAGAACAACGATAAGTTCTATAAATTAATGATTTATGGAGGTAGTTGTATGAACATTATTGCCAAGTCACCGTAGAGCTTAATGAACTTAACAAATGTACCTCACCCACAATCATATAAAACCCTATTCATTGTTCATGTAAATAGTAAAGCCGACATCGCTCACCTTCTTCAACCTCCATCCACCTCACACCTAACATCTACTCCGGCCCTCACACCTCCCTCATTGAAGACTTCCAACCTCGATCCTTCCCTAACCACGAGACCACCAAATGATCACTACCTTCTCTCGAGCATCCTTGCCATTGATTCCTTTGAGGCAAAGACATTGACGTTGACTCCAGCACTCCTACAACTTCACCTAACTCCAATCGACCATCAATAACTCTAATAAAATGTAATTCAACCGTAGATCTCTACTTAGTCATAATTGATCTGAATACTTTGGTGCTTGATTATCTATTTGTTTAATCTTTGGATAATGTTGTTTGTTGTTCAGAGGTGTATAAGGATTCAATCTTGAAGGTGTTGATCTCTTTGATATCTCTTTCCGTGGTTTCACCAACTCATTTTTATATAGCCTTTGGATTCAATCTTGATTGTGACCTTTATTGTTTGGTGTCAGCCTTGCACATTGTGATTTCTAACCTTTACTTTGAATTTTAGTTTTTGCATCTCTTGAGATTTGTGGCAAGTTAGTTATTGTGGTTGTTTAGTACTATAATTGTGGATCTTGTTTGACCGCTTGTCACGCTACATTGTGTTAGGATTGCATTCATCCCCTGTGTTGAGCCTTTTAGATCTTTGCATTCATGCTTAGTTGCATGCCCAGTAGTTGTCTAGGATTTCATGCTGATTGCTTGATCTATTTGCATTAGTGATTTCTCACGCCCCATCCTCGCATCATATTTGGTATCGAGCCTAGGTTAGATCTATTCACACCACTGGTAGGACATTTAGGAACACTATGGCTAATTCACAAAATGGCACACAAGCACAAATCATCGCACTCACCGAGACTCTTATCAAGTTCATCCAATATCAAAACGCTAGATATGTACAGATCACCGCACTTTTAGACCAGTTAGAAACACGATTTTGTGAGCCTCTGGATGACCTTCAGGATAGAAATGATAGGAGACTTGTTAGGGATGACCGTGGGGCCAGGCCCAAACACCCTAGAGGACACGATGTACGCGCTAGGCCACAGAGGTGTTATGACGAGTATTTCGATCTTGACGAAAGCCATTTTAGACCTAGGAAGATGATATCACTAGAAAAGTGAAGATAGAGGCCCCATCCTTTGATGGTAGGCACGAACTCTAAGAGTTTAGTGACTGGATAGCAGAGATGGACCACTATTTTAATTGGTACGATATGTCCAAGAGTCGTAGGATCTGATTTGCTAGGATGAAGTTGATAGGGTAGGCCAAGATCTATTAGATCTCAGTTGAGGGGTAGCTAGCTAGGACACATCAGGACGTAACTAAGACGTGGGATGAGATGAAAGAGAACCTCAAAGAGAAGTATCCCACCCTCATATCTAGATAGATTGATGGATCAGCTGTCCACGTTGCGTTAGGGAAACTTGTCTGTAAAGGAGTACATGGACAAGTTCGACGACTTAGTTTACCATTGTAATGTCCAGGAAGAACCTCGATTTGCCCTTTCTCGATTTCACACTAGATTGAGAGCTGATATCTAGCACAAGATGGCCCCACATTTGGTGACTTCTATAGATGAGGTATATTAGTTAGCACTAGAAATGGAGCGCTATCTTAAGACACCCACCTACAGAAAATTCACACCTCCTACAAGGGACCCTAAGTGGCAGTTTGATAAAAATGTTAGACCTGATAACACTGTCACTTAGGATAAAAAATGTAAGTTTGTTACTGGTGAGTCGTCCAAGCAAGACCCTAAAGGACCTAAATGCTATAATTGTCCGGGTTTGGACACTTCGCTTACTAGTGCCCCAATAGGAGTCTATTTGTTGATGGATCATAAGAGGGTCATGAGGATGATGCTGATGACTCTGGGGCTACCAAGGAGATTTATGCTTCTGGCAGTGGTGCCAGCGATGCCGAGGATGTGTTAGCAATGCTACGGTCCGCTTACATGTCATTTGGTGCTTACTTGCCTCACCTAGGGATGAGAAAGATTGGCATAGAACTAATAGTTTTCACACCTACTTCAAGAACAACGATAAGTTCTATAAATTAATGATTTATGGAGGTAGTTGTATGAACATTATTGCCAAGTCAGCTGTAGAGCGAATGAACTTAACAGCTGTACCTCACCCACAACCATACAACACCACTTGGGTTGACAAGACTGCACATCCTGTCATCCAACGTTGTTTAGTGCCTATCCAGCTTTCGAGCTACCATGATCATATTTGGTGTGATGTCTTACCCATGGATGCCGCACATGTCTTGTTAGGTAGGCCATGGTAGTACGACTTAGATGTGACTAGCTTTGGGAGGTCAAACATGTATGCATTCAAGTTTAATGGAAAAAAATTGTGTTAACTCCCTCTAGACCCAAAGCGCCATTAGATAATAAGAATGGGTCGGTCACTACCAAGGTTGGTAAGAAGCTCGTTCATCTCTTAGGCAAGAGTTAGTTTCTTAAGGAGAGTAAGGAGGAAGGGATTATCTATATGATCACCGCCAGTAGTTCTGCTTCTACTAGTCAGTCTTTCGATTTCCCTCCTAAATTCCATTAGATCCTCACAGATTTTAGTGATGTCATGCCCGATGAGGTGCCTGATGAACTTCCTCCCCTTAGAGACATCCAGCATGACATAGATCTTGTGCCGGAGTCTACTTTACACAACTTACCACACTATAGGATGAACCCCACAGAGCACACTGAGCTTAGCCAGATAGATGCGTTATTGCGGAAGGGCTTTATTAGAGAGAGTTTGAGTCCTTGTGCCGTTGCTACATTACTCACTCCCAAGAAAGATGGTAGCTGGAGGATGTGCGTGCATATAGAGCCATCAACAAAATCACGGTTAAGTATAGGTTTCCCATTCCTAGACTTGTCAATCTTTTAGACAAGATGGCCGGGTCTCATATCTTCTCGAAGGTAGATCTTCATAGTGGGTACCATCAAATCTGTATGCGCGAAGGCAATGATGGAAGATTGCCTTTAAGATTAAGGACGACCTATATGAGTGGCTACTCTTGACCTTTGGACTGTCAAATGCTCTTAACACTTTTATAAGGGTTATGACTTTGATTTCGCGTCCTTTCTTAGGCCAGTTTGTGGTCGTCTACTTCGACGATAGTTTGATCTTTAGTCCAACCCAAGAAGAATATCTTCTTCACTTGACACAGGTTTTAGAGACTCTCTGAAAGGAGAAATTTTATGTCAACTTGAAGAAGTGTGCTTTAATGTCATCATCTATACACTTCTTCGGGTTCATCATCACTGTTGACTGTATAGCAGCAGACCTCGACAAGGTCAAGGCCATCATAGAATGGCCTACTCCTACTACCATTCATGAGGCCAGGAGTTTCCATTTTCCATCGGTTGACCACTTTTTATAGGAGGTTTATTCAGCGGGTTTGAACCGTTATGCTCCCATCACGAGTTGTCTTAAGAAAGGAAAGTTTAAGTGGACTAAATCTGTTGCTAGAGCTTTCGATGAGATTAATGAGAAGTTGACTATTGCCCCAGTCCTTCACCTTCTTGACTTCTCAAAGGTCTCTGATAGCTTGTGACACTTCGGGAGTAGGTATTGGTGGCGTGTTGAGTCAAGAGGGACAACCTATCGCTTTCTTTAACGAGAAGTTGAATAAAGCTCGACAATGCTATTCTAATTATGACCTAGAGTTTTATGTTGTAGTGCAGAGTTTGCGATATTGGCGTCACTATTAACTACCTGCGGAGTTCATCTTATACTCCAACCATCAGGCCCTATGGTACTTGATTTCTCAGAAGAAGTTAGGGCATTGACATGTCAAGTGGGTTGAGTTTATATAGGAGTACATTTTTGTTCTCAAACATTGTGTAGGTGTTGAGAACAAGCCCGTTGGCACTTTGAGTAGGAAGGTCACCATTTTGTAGTCCACGAGTGCACAAGTGGTAGGATTCGATCGAGTCATTCAAGTCTATCCTACTTGTTGGGACTTTGGTGAGATTTATGCCTCTTTGACATAAGACCCTCTTATTATTGTAGTAGGTTTCACCAATGTTGGTAGTTTTCCCTTTAGAGGTAGCCGCTTGTGCATTCCCAACACCTCCCTTCGTGATCATTTGATTTGGGAAATGCATGCTGGAGGAGTTGTTGGACACTTTGGCCGATATAAGAAAATGATATTAGTGAGGATATATTTTACTGGCCGAGTGTCAAGTGAGATGTAGCGAGAGTTATGTCGCACTATCGAGACTGTCAGGTTGCTAAGGGTAGGAAGCAGAAAATAGGCCTATACACTCCTTTACTTATACCTTTTGCTACATGGCACGATGTTAGTATGGACTTCGTCCTAGGTCTCCCTCACACAGTTAGAAGCATGATTTAATTTTGGTCACAGTGGATCACTTTTCGAAGATGGCACATTTCATTCCCTGCAACAAAATTGCAAATGCTTCCCATGTTGCACACCACTTTCCTAAAGAGGTAGTTCGATTACACAGTCTACCTAAGCGTGCTATTTTAGATAGGGATGTGAGGTTCATGAGCCACTTCTGGAGGACACTCTAGAGGAAGCTCAATACTTCTTTATAGTTTTTGATGACTTACCATCCCTAGACTGATGGGCAAACTAAGGTGGTGAACCGTAGTCTAGGAGACTTATTACGATGTCTAGTTGGTGATCATGCGTCTGGGTGGGATTTTGTGTTGCCTGTGGTAGAGTTTGCATATAATAGTTTGGTCAATAGGTCTACTAGGTTGAGTCCATTTGAGATTGTTATAGGTTGTCGACTTAGGAAACATATAGACTTACTACCAGTGCAATTAGGAGCTAGATTCATTGCTTCAGTTGAGTTACTTGCACAATATTTGCATGATTTGCACAATGAGATTTATAGACAGATAGCAATAAACAATGATAATTATAAGTTTGCTATAGATTCTCATAGACAATTGCAGGAATTTTCTATTGGAGACATGGTTATGCTTAGGGTTCGACCTGAGAGGTTCCCTAAGGGAGCTATGGGGGAAAATGCATGCCCGACGTGCAGGTCCATTTTGAGTTTTGAGAAAGATTGGTTCAAGTACATACGAGTTGGCCATCCCGTAGTATTTTGGCATCATCCTATTTTTAATGTCGAGATTTGACTCCTTATCATGCACCTGTAGACTATCCGACAACAATCCCAGAGCTTACAGCCTTAGATTCTGTAGTACCACAATAGATTCTAGATCCACCACCTATGCAGCCGAGAAGATGACCATCGGAGGATGTCAAGGATATTTTACAGGACCAGATTGTTTCAACATACAGCTATTTCCAGAGATATCTAGTCCATTGGTGTGGGCGACCTGATTCAGACTGCACCTGGCTACGGACTGAGGAGATTGAGCAGCTCAACCCAAATGTACTAGATATTTATCATATCCGTCACTTGCCAGAGGTGAATGTTTTGAAGGCGAGGAGAGTTGATGGGAATCCTTGGAAAGTCTATGTGAGAAAGAAGAAAATATGAATTAGATTTCTAGAGATTGAGTTTGATGCTTTGAGATTATATTGGATTGTCATGAGATTGAGTTAGATTCCCAGATATTGCATTTGATTGTTAGGATTTTTAATTTCCTTTTTATGAGGATTTTTATTTTGTTCCTTAGAAAGATTGTTGCCTTTTTGTTTTCTTTAAATAAGGGATGTAAGCCTCTTGAGAAGGCATACTTGATTGAATAAGAATTTCAGATTTCAAGTATGAATGTGATTTGCTTTATGGTGTGATGCCATGTGGGTGTGAGGCCCCTCTTTTCAATTGAAGTCCTATTTATTCTCAGCCCTCTATTCTAAATCCTCTTCAAATCTCAGCCCTCAAATCATCTAAAATCCTATTCACTGTTCACGTAAATAGTAAAGCTGATTACTGTTCACCTTCTTCAACCTCCAGTTCACCTTCTTCAGCTTCCAGTCCACCTCACACCTAACATCTACTTCGGTCCTCGCAGCCCTCCCTCGTTGAAGACTTCCAACCTCGCATTCTTCCCCAACCACGAGACCACCAGCGATCACTACCTTCTTCGAGCATCCTTGCCGTTGATTCCTTTGAGGCAGCACATCGACTTTGACTCCTGAGCACTCCTACAACTTCACCAAACTCCATTCAGCCATCAACAACTCTAATCAATCCTGCTGAATGCAACCAATCTCTACTTAGTCATAATTGGATCTGATTACTTTGGTGCTTGATTATCTATTGGTTTAATCTTTGGATATTGCTGTTTGTTTTTCTTTGGTGCATAAGGATTCAATCTTGAAGGCGTTGATCTCTCTGATATCTCTTTTTGTGGGTACAGTCAACTCATTTGTATAAAGCCTTTGGATTCAGTCTTGATTGTGACCCATTATTGTTTGGTGTGAGTTCCTTGCACCCTCAGGTGATTTCTAACCTTGACCTTGAATTTGACTGTAGTTTTTGCATCTCTTGAGATTTGTGGCAAGTTAGTTATTGTGGTTGTTTATTACTATAATTGTGGATCTTATTTGGCTGCTTGTCACATTACATTATGTTAGGATTGCATTCATCGCTGAGGTTGAGCCTTTTAGATCTTTGCGTTCATGCTTAGTTGCATGCATCTAGTTGTTGTCTAGGATTTCATCTGCTTGATTGCTTGATCTATTTGCATTAGTGATTTCTCATGTCCTGTCTTGTGTCAGATTCCTTGGTCAGTGGAATAACACTAATTCCCAAAGTGAACAACCCCACTTAATAAGTGATTTTTGACCAATCTTTTAGGTCAATTTCAGTTACAAAGTTACTTTTAAGATTATGGCCTCTAGAATGCAAACGATCATGACTTGGCTTTGTGAAAGGAAGGAGTTTGGTTAGTATATTCTTGTTGTTCATGATCTTTTATAACTTTATAAAGGAAAAATGTTTCTCCTAAAATAATGTATAAAGTAGATATAAGGAAAGCATTTGAGTCTCCTAAGTATTTTCTAGAGCAAGTTCTATCTGGTCTTAATTTTCCTCCTTAATTAATCAAGTGGATCATGATTTGCATTGCCATTGCCAAGGTTCCTATTTTTTACAATGGTGAACTACATGGATACTTCAAGCATAAAAGCGGACTGAAGCAACGTGACCCAATTTCACCTTACGTTCCTGTTCTCTGCACATAATATCTTTGCAGATATTTAAGGAGGATAAGTTTGGATAGGAGATTCAAGATGCATCCAAAATGTACTAAATTGGGTATGTTAATCTTAAAAATAAAGGAGAGCTTCTCATTGATTGGTTTGGGTAAGAAATCCAGTATTTATATATATATTATATAGTAGAATATGAGCTTTATGAATGATGCTATCGATATTAGCTATAGGCGGCTGAACTGTAGCTGCAGGTTGGTTGAACTGTAGTCATAGGTATGATTCTAATAGCGCCCCCCCCCCCATCCTAAAAAAACTCATAGTGGATCAAAACACGAGAGGTTGGATAAGAAATAGTGAAATTGAGCAATAGTTTGAGCCTTGGTAAACAAATCTGTGACACATTAGAAGCAACAAACAAGAGAATAATGTTACCAGCAACATGCTCTTGGTGAACTACATGACAATCCACCTCAATATGTTTGGTGCACTGATGGAACACTGGATTTGTGGAAATGGAGATGGCACTTTGATTATCACAGTATAGAGTGATTAGAGAAGGAACTGAGAAATTGAGATCCGACAAAAGAGTTCGAAGCCATTTTAGCTCAATTGTAGATTTTGCAATTGCCCTATACTCAGACTCTGCACCGGAACAAGAAACAATGGCTTGACACTTACTACACCAAGAAATGATAGAGGATCCTAGAAAAATACAAAATCCAGTGGTGGAGCGTCGACTATCCGGATCATTAGCGCAACCAACATCAGAGTATGATACGAAGAGACAAAGAAGAGTCTGATAGGAAAAATAATGACTGAGATATAGTGCCACAGAGATAACGGAGAACCCAAAGGAGAGCTGCATAGTAAGCAGAACTAGGACCACTAACAAATTGGCTCAAGGTGTGCACTGCATAAGCAATATCTGGACGTGTCGCAAAAAGATAAACCAATACTCCTACAAGTTCCTGATATCGAGTAGGCTATGATAAAATATCACCATCATCATGTTGAAGCTTCAAGTTCATCTCCATTGGAGTGGAGAGAGGAGTGGTGGAAATGGAAGGATCATTGAGAGTAGTATGCTCAAGAATATCTGCAACGTACTACTACTGAGAGAGGAGGTAGCCACGAGAGGACGCAGCGACCTCAATACACAAGAAATAACAAAGATATCCAAGATCATTCATCTCAAACTGACTCTAAAGGTGCTGCTTTAAGGAAGAAATGGCAGAAGAATCACTCTAATTATCATATCATCAACATAAAGTAAGACAATGACCGTGTCGGATGCTGATGACCGATAAAATGGAGTGTAGTCGGCTAGGCTCTTAATAAATCCAATGGAAAGAAGACACTATTGAAAATGCTCAAACCAAGCCCAAGGAGCCTGTTTGAGACCATATATAGCATGACAAAGGTGGAGACATGTCCCGGAGGAGCAGAAAAGTCGGGAGGCAGCTGCATGTAAACCGTCTCAAATAGATCGCCATTAAGAAATATATTTTTAACATCTATTTGATACAAAGGCCAATATTTTGCAAATACAACAGCAATGAGAGTACGAATGGATGTCATCTTTATAACGAGAGCAAAAGTCTCTTCATAGCCAACACTATACTCCTTTGAAAATCTCCGAGTTACAAGACGAGCTTTGTACAGCTCAATAGAATCATCAGAATGAGTCTTGACCTTATAAATCTATTTACAGCTTACCTAATTACACAGGAGGGTAAAGGAATGAGGTCCCAAGTGTGAGTCCGATGGAAAGCCTCCAATTCTTCATTCATTGCCTGTTGCCATTCTGGATACTTAACTGCCTTAGAATATGATTTAGGTTCATTACAGAATGAATAGTAGCAAGAAAAGAGACAAACTTAGGAGAATAAGTACTAGTGATGCACTAAGCATACCGAGCATGGGGATGACGATCTCGTGGGGGATTGCAATGAGGAGGACGCGTCATATCCAGAGAAGCTGGCTTAGGCATAGAGAGGGCATCAACATGAGTATCTTGCACTGGAAGTGAGGTAGCAGGTGAGGTCACAGAAGGTGTAAATGATTTAAGAGAATTGTCGGTTGATGTCATTAGAGTTATGGGGGAAGTAGGTTGAGTAAGGTATAGGTGCCAAGGGTATAGGTATAGAAGTAGAATGTAATGAATGAGGTTAAAGAAAGGAGAGATCTGAGTCTGAAGTAGCATAGTAGGGAACATTCTGAAAGAAGATGACATGTTGGGCAATACAAAGCCTTCGAATGGTAGGCTCATAACAACGATAGCCTTTGTGAACTGTGCTATAGCCAAGAAAGATACATCATGTAGCTGCAGCGATAGTTTATCTCAATCATGAGTCGGTTGATCAAAACAAGCACATCCAAAAGTGCGAAGATCGTGATAGCTAAACCGAGACTTAAAATTTGAAAATGTGGAGATGTATCGGCTAATGCAAGAGTCAGAATGCTTCACCGGAGAAAATAAGATCACGATGCTAGTATCGAAAAGCCCTAGTAGTGTCAAGGATGTGACGGTGTTTTCTCTCAAAGAACACCATTTTATTCATGAGTGTGTGGACAAGATTGTCGAGAGAGTGTACCATGGGATTTTAAAATAGATTGCAAGATCAAGAGACATATTCACGTGCTCCATCGAATGGAAACTTTTATACATTTATGGAACTAAGTATGGATCATGTTTGTAAAATCTTTATAAATATCTAAAATATTAGAATGAGCACGATGAGATATACCCATGTGTAGCGAGAATGGTCATCAATAAAACTAACATAATAACGATAACCAAACAACAATAACAATGGGGCAAGTCCACGATATCGAATGAATCAAATCGAATGGGGCTAAAGCAATACTATCACTAGATGGGAATGGTAGGGTAGTTTGTTTAGCTAATCGCCATCCAAGACAGCTTTGATAAAATGGAGTGTAGTCGGCTAGGCTCTTAATAAATCCAATGGAAAGAAGACACTATTGAAAATGCTCAAACCAAGCCCAAGGAGCCCTGCTTTGAGACCATATATAGCATGACAAAGGTGGAGACATGTCCCGGAGGAGCAGAAAAGTCGGGAGGCAGCTGCATGTAAACCGTCTCAAATAGATCGCCATTAAGAAATATATTTTTAACATCTATTTGATACAAAGGCCAATATTTTGCAAATACAACAGCAATGAGAGTACGAATGGATGTCATCTTTATAACGAGAGCAAAAGTCTCTTCATAGCCAACACTATACTCCTTTGAAAATCTCCGAGTTACAAGACGAGCTTTGTACAGCTCAATAGAATCATCAGAATGAGTCTTGACCTTATAAATCTATTTACAGCTTACCTAATTACACAGGAGGGTAAAGGAATGAGGTCCCAAGTGTGAGTCCGATGGAAAGCCTCCAATTCTTCATTCATTGCCTGCTACATTCGATACTTAACCGCCTTTAGAATATGATTTAGGTTCATTACAGTAATGAATAGTAGCAAGAAAAGAGACAAACTTAGGAGAATAAGTACTAGTGATGCACTAAGCACCGAGCATGGGGATGACGATCTCTGGGGATTGCAATGAGGAGGACGCCATATCCGCAGAAGTCGGCTTAGGCATAGAGAGGGCATCAACATGAGTATCTTGCATCGAAGTGAGGTAGGTGAGGTCACGAAGGTGTAAAATTAAGAGAATTGTCGGTTGATGTCATTAGAGTTATGGGGGAAGTAGGTTGAGTAAGGTATAGGTGCCAAGGGTATAGGTATAGAAGTAGAATGTAATGAATGAGGTTAAAGAAAGGAGAGATCTGAGTCTGAAGTAGCATAGTAGGGAACATTCTGAAAGAAGATGACATGTTGGGCAATACAAAGCCTTCGAATGGTAGGCTCATAACAACGATAGCCTTTGTGAACTGTGCTATAGCCAAGAAAGATACATCATGTAGCGTGTGCGTATAGTTTATCTCAATCATGAGTCAGAAGTTGATCAAAACAAGCACATCCAAAAGTGCGAAGATCAGGATAGCGAAACCGAGACTTAAAAATTTGAAAATGTGGAGATGTATCGGCTAATGCAGTAGTCAGTAATGCTTCAGCCCAGAGAAAATAAGATACTGATGCTAGTATCAGAAAAGCCCTAGTAGTGTCAAGGATGTGACGGTGTTTTCTCTCAGCAACACCATTTTATTCATGAGTGTGTGGACAAGATTGCTGAGAGAGTGTACCATGGGATTTTAAAATAGATTGCAGTACCGAAGAGACATATTCACAGGCTCCATCAGAATGGAAACTTTTTATACATTTATGGAACTAAGTATGGATCATGTTTGTAAAATCTTTATAAATATCTAAAATATTAGAATGAGCACGCATGAGATATACCCATGTGTAGCGAGAATGGTCATCAATAAAACTAACATAATAACGATAACCAAACAACAATAACAATGGGGCAAGTCCACAGATATCAGAATGAATCAAATCGAATGGGGCTAAAGCAATACTATCACTAGATGGGAATGGTAGGGTAGTTTGTTTAGCTAATCGCCATCCAGTACAGTTTGATAAAGTAGAGAATTTTAAGGTTCATGGTACACCAAATTCAGACAAAAGTTTTAAGCGAGAACTAGAAATATGACCCAAGCGACAATGCCACAGGTTGGAAGTAGAGAGTCCATGACCAATTATGGAGGGAGAAGAAAGATGTAGAGACTCCAACTGATAAAGTCCGTTGACTGTACGACCTGTCCCAATCTTCTTGCTGGTGTGATCATGGACAACACACGATTTAGAATCAAATATGATTGTGCAACCAAAGTCTGTAATTTTACCAATAGATAAAAGTTGCACAGATAATTTTGGAATATGAAGAATAGATTATAATGTTAGACAATCAGAAACATCAGAACTAGGTGCAATATCACCCAATTGAGTAACTGCAAAGGGAGTGTTATTAGCAGTATAAATGCATAATGAAGAGGGAGTCGACGAACAACTTGTAAGGATAGTGTTATCGAAGGTCATATGATGAGATGCAACTGAGTCAAATATCCAAGGAGTAGGAGTACTAAAATGAGTAGACAAAGTAGTGAAGTCAGAGCTGGAGGAAGTACCATTAAGTCCAAGGTTCTTGGCTATCAATGCAGTAATCTCCGAGAGTTAGTCAGAAGACAAAGGGCTAGGAGTCTGCGTCTCTTGAGGGGCAGGACTGATGCCAGTTGATGCAACAATTTAGGGTTGAGTCTTCTCGAATGCTGGATGAGATGGTCTCTTCTGACATTTATCAATAAGGTGACCCGACTTTTTGCAATAGTGACAGTAGACTTGTCGTGAGGAATCAGAAGTGCTGCTAGAACTCCAGTGGAAAGAAGACTACTAAGGAGTAGTAAAAATTGGGTGTGGTGAAGGCTAAGCTATACGAGTTGGGAGGAGAGAGCATCTTAAGGCATGTCTCTTCTGAAATAAACTCAACAACTGACTTATGGAGACTAGGGAGAGGACTGCAGTGAAGAATTTGATATGCATGCCTTCAAACTCAGAATGAAGGTGCATGACAAAGTGAAATAATTGCTGATGATCACGCTATTTCTGAAACACCATAGCAAAGATGGAAAGCATTTTAGGAACAGGTTCCTCCATTGTTTACTATTCTTCCAAGTAGCCTGATAATAAGGAATAGAAGTCCTGAATAGATCGATCACCCTGATGAGCATCCTGAAGTGCCTGATGAAGTTGATACTCATGAGCAGGACTAGGCTAAGAAAACATGTAACCGACGGCTATCTATTGCTCATGGGATGAAGATGTACACCCAAGAGAGCGCCGAATAGGAATATCTACCGATCGCATAATGTAAGCCATAATTTGGGAATAGGTACTAGTACACTGAGCATATGTGATTGGAGAGGCATCACTAGATGAGCCACTAGAAGCGGCCTCTAATACTAATAATGCAGAAGATGAGGGTGCAGACCCAATAATGGTCGCAAGAGGACAACAGAGTGAGCCATCAATGTAACCCCATAGTGCGAAAGCCCAAAGATTATACTGTATAGTATGAGTCGAAGTTGATCAAAACAAGCACATCCAAAAGCGAAGATCGATAAATAAACCGAGACTTAAAAATTTGAAAATGTGGAGATGTATCGGCTAATGCAAGAGTCGAAGAATGCTTCCCCGAGAAAATAAGATACGATGCTAGTATCGAAAAGCCCTAGTAGTGTCGAGGATGTGATGGTATTTTCTCTCAGCAACACCATTTTATTCATGAGTGTGTGGACAAGATCGCTGAGAGAGTGTGCCATGGGATCTTAAAATAGATTGCATTGCTGAAGTAACATATTCACAGGCACCATCAGAATGGAATACTTATATGCTTATGGAACTGAGTATGGATCATGTTTGTAAAATCTTTGTAAATATCTAAAATATCATAACGAGCACGCATGAGATATGCCCAGGCGTAGCGAGAGTGGTCATCAATAAAACTAACACAATAACAATAACCAGACAAATATAACAATGAGGCAGGTTCCCAGATATCAG
The DNA here is from genome assembly GCA_012295165.1 of Asparagus setaceus. Lineage (NCBI taxonomy): Eukaryota > Viridiplantae > Streptophyta > Magnoliopsida > Asparagales > Asparagaceae > Asparagus > Asparagus setaceus. Next base: position 46,452,043 of record CM022702.1, on the reverse strand, counting down.
AATGAATCAAATCGAATGGGGCTAAAGCAATACCATCACTAGATGGTAATGGTAGGGTAGTTTGTTTAGCTAATCGACATCCAGTACCGTTTGATAAAGTAGAGAATTTTAATATTTCTAGTACACCAGATTCAGACAAAAGTTTTAAGTGAGAACCAGAAATATGGCCCAAACAATGATGCCACAGATCGGAAGTAGAGAGTTCATGGCCAATTGTGGAGGGAGAAGAAAGATGTAGAGACTCCAACTGCTAAAGTCCATTGACTCTACGACTTGTCCCAATCTTCTGGCTAGTGTGATCTTGGACAACACAAGATTTAGAATCAAATAAGATAGTGCAACTAGAGTCTGCAATTTTACCAATAGATAAAAGTTGAATAGATAATTTAGGAATATGAAGAATAGATGATAATGTTAGATGACCAGAAATATCAAAACACGGTGTAATATTGTCCAATTGAGTAACTGCAAGGGGAGTGTCATTAGTAGTATAAATGCATAATGAAGAGCGAATCGACAAACAATTGTAAGAATAGTATTATCAAAGGTCATATGATGAGATGCACTTGAGTCAAATATCCGAGGAGTAAGAGTACCAAAATGAGTAGACAAAACAGTGAAGTCGGAGCTGGAGGAAGCACCATTAAGTCCAAGGTTCTTGGCTATCAATGCAGAATCTCCAGAGTTAGTCGAAGACAAAGGGCTAGAGTCTCGTCTCTTGAGGGGCAGGATCGATGCCGCTTGATGCAACAATTTAGGTTGAGTCTTCTAATGCCGGATGAGATGGTCTCTTCGACATTTATCAATAAGGTGACCCGACTTTTGCAATAGTGACAGACTTGTCGGAGGAATCGGCGTCGCTAGAACTCCTGGAAAGAAGACTACTAAGGAGTAGTAAAATTGGGTGTGGTGAAGGCTAAGCTATACGAGTTGGGAGGAGAGAGCATCTTAAGGCATGTCTCTTCCGAAATAAACTCAACAACTGACTTATGGAGACTAGGGAGAGGACTGCAGTGAAGAATTTGATATGCATGCCTTCAAACTCAGAATGAAGGTGCATGACAAAGTGAAATAATTGCTGATGATCACGCTATTTCTGAAACACCATAGCAAAGATGGAAAGCATTTTAGGAACAGGTTCCTCCATTGTTTACTATTCTTCCAAGTAGCCTGATAATAAGGAATAGAAGTCCTGAATAGATCGATCACCCTGATGAGCATCCTGAAGTGCCTGATGAAGTTGATACTCATGAGCAGGACTAGGCTAAGAAAACATGTAACCGACGGCTATCTATTGCTCATGGGATGAAGATGTACACCCAAGAGAGCGCCGAATAGGAATATCTACCGATCGCATAATGTAAGCCATAATTTGGGAATAGGTACTAGTACACTGAGCATATGTGATTGGAGAGGCATCACTAGATGAGCCACTAGAAGCGGCCTCTAATACTAATAATGCAGAAGATGAGGGTGCAGACCCAATAATGGTCGCAAGAGGACAACAGAGTGAGCCATCAATGTAACCCCATAGTGCGAAAGCCCAAAGATTATACTGTATAGTATGAGCCCAAGTTGTATAATTCTTGACACTTTTGAGTTGCACATCAAGAGGCAGAAAGGTGTATATCCCTTTCTCTTCCAAGGCAATGAGATGAAGAAAATAGAGCTAGTTTCACAAGGGCAAGGTAGATTAGAGTTCAAAGAGTGAGACTATCAAGCAAGCAGACCACTTATAATAGGCAACAGACAATTCAATTAAGAGTTTTGAAGCCCATGCAAAAAGCAAAGGGTGTGGGTCTTAAAAGTGATGTCCAGGGTTTCACAAGATGTTACTAGAGTGCAAAAGAATAGCTGGATCTCATAACAATGAGAAAATAATGATGGAGCTCTTGGCAGTGAGTAGCTTTTAGTGTTAACTTGATACCTCAAATTAACTTTACCAAAAGCTTCTTGTTCTTGTTAACTTGGCCAAAAATGGATTTGAAGAAGAGGCTTCATGGCTTTTATTTAAGCAAATGAGAGGACACCAGAATTGCTTTGGTGGAGCCAATTTGCAAGAGAAGGATAGTGAGCTCGAGCAACAGAGATGCAGATAGAGTTTTCGAAGAAGTGAGAGGAGCTGATGATGAGGCCGGTGAAGAATGGAGTCAATGAGGACGGAAATTTGAGGCGAGGATCTAAGGTCGAGTCAGTGCAGCCATGGGAGCTGAATGACGGCAGTGGTGACAGCGAGCACTAAGGTTAGCAGCAACGGAAGGTTTTATAACTGATGAGTAGAGAAAGGTGATGATGCTTGTAGACTAGGTAATGGCAACAACCAAAGGTGATAATAGCTACTTGATCAGTGGCTAGGTAAGATTGACAGTTGAATTAATTTGAGCATAGCTTGAATGGTAGCTTTGATACCATGTTAATCTTAGAAATGAAGGAGATCTTCTCATTGATTGGTTTGGGTATGAAAACTAGTATTTATAATATAAATTATACAGCAGAATATAAGCTATACGAATGATGCTATCGGCGCTAGCTATAGGTGGCTTACTGTAGCCGTAGGTTGGCTAAACTGTACTTGTAGGTAGGTGGCTGAACTGTAGTCATAGATATAATTCTAACTAGGTATTTATAATCTCATGTTTGCTGATAATCTTGACCTACTTGTTAAAGGGGATATGTCCTTTGCAAGATGCCTTCATGAAGGCATTTCTAATTTTCTCTAATCTCTGGCCTTGCTGCTAATAACAATAAAAGCAATATTTATATTAGTGGGTTTGATGATGATACAAAGCAGAGTATTTTATCTGAGTTTGGTTTTACTGTTCCCAGTACATGGACATGCCTCTTACTTGTGGCGAACTTAGTTAAGTCTCACTGCTAGCCTCTTATTAACAAGTTGTTGGCTAGAATTTCTTCTTGACAAGCAAGAAAGTTGTCTTATGCTCGCAGATCTACTTTGATTAAATCTGTGTTGTTTGCTATTCAGGTTTATTATTCAAATGGTTTTCTCCCTCCTAAATCTATTTTGAGAGGTATTGATCTTGTAGGCGGGAATTTTCTTTAGGGGGTTGGGATTCTAGTCATAGGATTTCCCTTATTGCTTGGAATGATGTTTGTAAATTAAAGCAATCTGAAGGGCTTGGTGTGTGTATATGTGTGTGTACATATGTATATGTATATCTATATATGTATAAGTGTATGTATATGTATATGTATGTATGTATATGTGTACTTATATGTATATGTACACACACACACATGGTCACCAAAATACTTTGCCGATTGACAGAATGTCCCGCTATTGACACTTGAAAAAGTAGCTTTCAAGGTCTCATCGCTTCGATGAATCACTTGAGCCCTGAGATATTTTCGGTACCATGGAGCTTGACCAGTGAGCTATTATATTTTCTTCAAATAGATTGATGAGCAACATTCTTTTAGTCTCCCCGGCGGGTGACAGCCTGAACAATGAGCTCTTGCTTCTCTTCAAGGTGCATCCCTTTACTATTTTTGAGGGAGAGTATTTGATTTTAGATACAAAGTACATGTATATAGGTATGTATATATATATATATATATATATATATATATATATATATATATATATATATAGGGTTAAATGGTTCTAAGGTGGCTCATTAGGGAGTCCCTAAGGATGCACAATCCCATCCGTTTCGTTTCACAAAGCTCGAACAATCGAGCCGTTCATTCAAAATCATATACCCTAAAATATCCCATCCATTTCCCTTTTCATTACAGCCTTCCAAAATTCCATTCTCCATCTCCCTCGGCCTCGCCACCTCCATCCATTCCAACCTCCATCCTTCCACCTTCCTGCCTGATCCTCCTCCCATCCTTCCATCTCCATCCACCATTCCTCCTTCCAGGCCCCCTTCGACCCCCTCATTTCCTCCCCCCTCCTCTCATCTCCGCCCCCCCTCCCGCCTCCCCCTCCTTCGCGGCCCCAGAGCCCCCGCATATCCCTCCACTCCTCCTCAAAGCTTTGCCTCACTCTCTTGCTTGAACAAAATGAAGGGTCGACATCCATAATTTCTTCAAAATCAAAATCGGCCTCCTCAAAGCTTCATAAGCCTCACTCTCTTGCTTGAACAAAATGAAGGGTCGACATCCGCAATTCTTCAAAATCAAAATCGTCCTCTAAACGCAAGCGTCCTCCATCTTCGTAAGTAAATTGAGAAAACCTCTAAACGTTAAATCTTGTTCTCTATCGGCACATGATGTAAAATCTTTGGTGATTTTTGTTATGTCGAGTATTTATTTTAGGTGTAATGTTAGTGTTTATATTCATGTTATTTGGCATGTAATATATCCTTAGCTTTTCTTAATTTGCCCAATAATGTTTACTTTTAACCTTCTACACTTTAATTCTCTTGTAGGGCTATGATAACACATTTAAGAATTCCATCCAATCTTTGTTATTTTCGAGATTTAATTGATAAGCGTATAGTATTGGATGAAAGGCATATGAAAGAACTCGAGAATACACCTTTCCACAACTTCCTCATGGATACCACATCCTTGAGCAATCGCCAGATAGCACTTGATTGCTTGATTCAAAATTTTAATGCCGGTAAATGCTCATTTACGATTGGTAATAAAGATTGTGTGTTTGGTATAGATGATGTTTATCGACATCGGGTTTGCCAAAGGAGGGTATTCCAATCAAAATGAGTGGAGCAACCTAATACAATCTACACCCAAATTGTACGTAATTATAAGACATCCAATGAGAAGAAGGGTAGTAGGGTAAAGGCAAGAAGAAAGTCGTTGAGGAAAAGAAGGTGGTGATTTGGGGAAGCTGATAGGATGGTGATTTGATTGTAGATATGGTCGATAAAGACCCTATAACCTCGGTAAAACTTATTGTGGCTTTCATTATTGGCTTTATATTATGCCCGCGACATGTAGGGCGTGCCTTGTGGGCATTTAGATATGCGAGCAGCTTATCCACTCAAGAATTTCAATTGGTGTCGTAGCGGTGTATACTCTTCTTTGCAAAGAGATGAGTAAGGCAAAGAAGTCCATTAGTATGAGGTTAGGGTGGAAGCGTCTTGCAGTTATGGGTGGTTTTTCCTCCGTATTACTGGTGAGTTACATAAGAATTACTTTGTATAATTTTTCTTTTGACAATGATTAATTTTATGCACATATTAATGTATAGTTTTCTTTGTAGGTTTGGTTTTATGAATTAGTGGGGAATTAGAGTATACATCGATATTGAACGGCTACCACCGCTTTTGTGTTAAGAATACCGAAAGTGGAGGAGGACTACCATGAAGAAATTACATAGAGATCCCAAGTTTCTACGGATATTGGCACGAGAATAATCCTCCTATTCATATGGCATCACCGTAAGTATATGTATATATCTTTGCTCTAATAGTTCATTATTTTATGTCCCTTTCTTTTTAGTATATTTATTTGCCACTATATAATGAGTACTAATACTTGTATATTTTTTTGTGTTATAGGAATCAAGGAAAGCTGAGTTGATTGCAGTAATTGCAAAGAAGACATACGAGTTGAATGAGCTCACTACCGAATTGCGAGAATTAGAAGAGCGTGAGCTGATGCTAGAGGCATAAATAAAACAAGGAGAAAGAGGATGAGGGAAATAAAATGAGGATGAGGGAAATAAAATGTGGATGAGGAGGGAAATAAAATGAGGATGAGAAGGGAAATAAAATGAGGATGAGGGAAATAAAATTTGGATGAGGTGGGAAATAAAAATGAGGATGAGGAGGGAAATAAAAATGAAGAGAATACAGGCAAAGAGGATAAAGAAGTTGATGATCATGAAAATGTGGAAGAGAAAGAGGTGGATGATAATGAAGTATGGTTTGAGGAAAATATTAGAGAAGAAATTGAGGAGGCCGGTATTGATGATGATTTTTGATGAGCTCTGATGCTCGGTGAGTTTGTATTTTTCTATTCTCTTTAGATATTGTTTTTTTTACTTTTCATATAATACTTGAGTATATCTTAGTTAATTAAATGCATTTCAACTGTATAGAGATGTTTCGGCAAAAGAGGAAGGTGGAAATGATAATAAGAGGGAAACCCCATCCATCAAACGGTCGCCGAAGAGGAAGAGGAAGGATGGGCCTCTATTACGCCACCTTATTTGCGCCTAGATCAACCCAACGAAGGGCCAAAGAAGAAACGCGTCGTCAAATCTTGGATAGTCCCGAGGGGAAACCTAAAAGAATTGCATAAGTGAAGAAGGCTTCATACCTAAATCTCAAGAACTATCCAGAAAGACACCGGTCGATGATTATGAGGACAAATTAATAGACAACTTTCTACAATTAAAAATGACCAGGTAATTCTTAATGACTTATTCTAATACTAAATGATAAAATTTTCTTAATTTTAGCCTCATTTTTCTCACCACGTGCTTTCACATAGTGATACATTCATTTGGAAGTGTGCCGAAGCAAGTGTGTCTCGCTTAGATGCTTATAAACTTTTAGCTGAGGTGAACTTCGGTGTGATGTAGGTGCTACATTGTTTTATGGTTTGGTTGATATTTTATATATTTAGCTTATATTAAATATACTATTCATTCATGGAATATTTTTGTAGGTGGTTGATGCATTTGTTATTCGACTTTGTTATAAGATTAAGACAACTAATATTTTGTAACTACTTACTAATGTTTTGTAACTACTTACTAATATTTTGTAACTACTTACTAATATTTTGTAACTACTTACTAATGTTTTGTAACTACTTACTAATGTTTTGTAACTACTTAGCTCAAAGGTCCGAAAAATTTTGGTTGAAACATTTTGTAACTACTTAGCCCCGCTTTGTAACCAGTTAGTGGAGTTTTGTAGCTCAAAGTTCGGAAAAATTTTGGTTGCAACATTTTGTAACTACTTAGCCCCGCTTTGTAACCGTTAGTGGAGTTTTGTAGCTCAAAGTTCGAAAAATTTTGGTTGCAACATTTTGTAACTACTTAGCCCCGCTTTGTAACCGTTAGTGGAGTTTTGTAGCTCAAAGTTCGAAAAATTTTGGTTGAAACATTTTGTAACTACTTACTAATATTTTGTAACTACTTAGCCCCGCTTTGTAACCAGTTAGTGGAGTTTTGTAGCTCAAAATTCGAAAAATTTTGGTTAAACAATTTTGTAACTACTTACTAATGTTTTGTAACTACTTACTAATATTTTGTAACTACTTACTAATATTTTGTAACTACTTACTAATATTTTGTAACTACTTAGCCCCGCTTTGTAACCAGTTAGTGGAGTTTTGTAGCTCAAAGTTCGAAAAATTTTGGTTGAAACATTTTGTAACTACTTAGCCCCGCTTTGTAACCAGTTAGTGGAGTTTTGTAGCTCAAAGTTCGAAAAATTTTGGTTGCAACATTTTGTAACTACTTAGCTCAAAGGTCCGAAAAATTTTGGTTGAAACATTTTGTAACTACTTACTAATGTTTTGTAACTACTTACTAATGTTTTGTAACTACTTACTAATATTTTGTAACTACTTACTAATATTTTGTAACTACTTACTAATATTTTGTAACTACTTAGCCCCGCTTTGTAACCGTTAGTGGAGTTTTGTAGCTCAAAATTCGAAAAATTTTGGTTGAAACATTTTGTAACTACTTACTAATATTTTGTAACTACTTACTAATGTTTTGTAACTACTTACTAATGTTTTGTAACTACTTACTAATGTTTTGTAACTACTTACTAATGTTTTGTAACTACTTACTAATGTTTTGTAACTACTTACTAATGTTTTGTAACTACTTACTAATATTTTGTAACTACTTAGCCCCGCTTTGTAACCAGTTAGTGGAGTTTTGTAGCTCAAAATTCGAAAAATTTTGGTTGCAACATTTTGTAACTACTTACTAATGTTTTGTAACTACTTACTAATGTTTTGTAACTACTTAGCTCAAAGGTCCGAAAAATTTTGGTTGCAACATTTTGTAACTACTTAGCCCCGCTTTGTAACCAGTTAGTGGAGTTTTGTAGCTCAAAGTTCGAAAAATTTTGGTTGAAACATTTTGTAACTACTTACTAATGTTTTGTAACTACTTAGCCCCGCTTTGTAACCGTTAGTGGAGTTTTGTAGCTCAAAATTCGAAAAATTTTGGTTGCAACATTTTGTAACTACTTAGCCCCGCTTTGTAACCAGTTAGTGGAGTTTTGTAGCTCAAAGTTCGAAAAATTTTGGTTGCAACATTTTGTAACTACTTAGCCCCGCTTTGTAACCAGTTAGTGGAGTTTTGTAGCTCAAAATTCGAAAAATTTTGGTTGCAACATTTTGTAACTACTTACTAATATTTTGTAACTACTTACTAATATTTTGTAACTACTTACTAATATTTTGTAACTACTTAGCCCCGCTTTGTAACCGTTAGTGGAGTTTTGTAGCTCAAAATTCGAAAAATTTTGGTTGAAACATTTTGTAACTACTTAGCCCCGCTTTGTAACCAGTTAGTGGAGTTTTGTAGCTCAAAGTTCGAAAAATTTTGGTTGCAACATTTTGTAACTACTTAGCTCAAAGGTCCGAAAAATTTTGGTTGCAACATTTTGTAACTACTTACTAATGTTTTGTAACTACTTACTAATATTTTGTAACTACTTACTAATATTTTGTAACTACTTACTAATATTTTGTAACTACTTACTAATATTTTGTAACTACTTACTAATGTTTTGTAACTACTTACTAATGTTTTGTAACTACTTAGCCCGCTTTGTAACCAGTTAGTGGAGTTTTGTAGCTCAAAGTTTTGTAACTACTTACTAATGTTTTGTAACTACTTAGCCCAAAAATTTTGGTTGCAACATTTTGTAACTACTTAGCCCAAAAATTTTGGTTGCAACAACATTTTGTAACTACTTAGCCCAAAAATTTTGGTTAAACAATTTTGTAACTACTTACTAATGTTTTGTAACTACTTAGCCCGCTTTGTAACCGTTAGTGGAGTTTTGTAGCTCAAAGTTTTGTAACTACTTAGCCCAAAAATTTTGGTTCATACATTTTGTAACTACTTAGCCCGTTTTGTAACCGGTTAGTGGAGTTTTGTAGCTCAAAGTTCGGAAAAATTTTGGTTGAAACATTTTGTAACTACTTAGCCCGCTTTGTAACCGTTAGTGGAGTTTTGTAGCTCAAAGTTCGGAAAAATTTTGGTTCATACATTTTGTAACTACTTACTAATGTTTTGTAACTACTTAGCCCCGTTTTGTAACCAGTTAGTGGAGTTTTGTAGCTCAAAGTTCGGAAAAATTTTGGTTGCAACATTTTGTAACTACTTACTAATGTTTTGTAACTACTTAGCCCCGTTTTGTAACCAGTTAGTGGAGTTTTGTAGCTCAAAGTTCGGAAAAATTTTGGTTGCAACATTTTGTAACTACTTACTAATATTTTGTAACTACTTAGCCCGTTTTGTAACCGGTTAGTGGAGTTTTGTAGCTCAAAGTTCGAAAAATTTTGGTTGAAACATTTTGTAACTACTTACTAATGTTTTGTAACTACTTAGCCCAAAAAATTTTGGTTGAAACATTTTGTAACTACTTACTAATGTTTTGTAACTACTTAGCCCGTTTTGTAACCGGTTAGTGGAGTTTTGTAGCTCAAAGTTCGGAAAAATTTTGGTTCATACATTTTGTAACTACTTACTAATGTTTTGTAACTACTTAGCCCAGTTTTGTAACCAGTTAGTGGAGTTTTGTAGCTCAAAGTTCTGGAAAAAATTTTGGTTCATACATTTTGTAACTACTTACTAATGTTTTGTAACTACTTAGCCCCGTTTTGTAACCAGTTAGTGGAGTTTTGTAGCTCAAAGTTCGAAAAATTTTGGTTGCAACATTTTGTAACTACTTACTAATGTTTTGTAACTACTTAGCCCAAAAATTTTGGTTGAAACATTTTGTAACTACTTACTAATGTTTTGTAACTACTTAGCCCCGTTTTGTAACCAGTTAGTGGAGTTTTGTAGCTCAAAGTTCTGGAAAAATTTTGGTTCATACATTTTGTAACTACTTACTAATGTTTTGTAACTACTTAGCCCCGTTTTGTAACCAGTTAGTGGAGTTTTGTAGCTCAAAGTTCGGAAAAATTTTGGTTCATACATTTTGTAACTACTTACTAATGTTTTGTAACTACTTAGCCCGCTTTGTAACCGGTTAGTGGAGTTTTGTAGCTCAAAGTTCGGAAAAATTTTGGTTGCAACATTTTGTAACTACTTACTAATGTTTTGTAACTACTTAGCCCGCTTTGTAACCGTTAGTGGAGTTTTGTAGCTCAAAGTTCGGAAAAATTTTGGTTGCAACAACATTTTGTAACTACTTACTAATGTTTTGTAACTACTTAGCCCGCTTTGTAACCAGCTAGTGGAGTTTTGTAGCTCAAAGTTCGGAAAAATTTTGGTTGAAACATTTTGTAACTACTTACTAATGTTTTGTAACTACTTAGCCCAAAAATTTTGGTTCATACATTTTGTAACTACTTACTAATGTTTTGTAACTACTTAGCCCGCTTTGTAACCAGTTAGTGGAGTTTTGTAGCTCAAAGTTCGGAAAAATTTTGGTTCATACATTTTGTAACTACTTACTAATGTTTTGTAACTACTTAGCCCGCTTTGTAACCGTTAGTGGAGTTTTGTAGCTCAAAGTTCGAAAAATTTTGGTTGCAACATTTTGTAACTACTTACTAATGTTTTGTAACTACTTAGCCCGCTTTGTAACCGCTAGTGGAGTTTTGTAGCTCAAAGTTTTGTAACTACTTACTCATGTTTTGTAACTACTTATAATATTTTGTGACTACTTACTCATATTATGTAACTACTTACTCAAAAATTTTGTAAGTACTTACTCATATTATGTAACTACTTACTCCTATTTTGTTTTGTAATTACTTACAAAATTTTTGAAACAATATTTTTGAACTTTGAGCTACAAAACTCCACTAACTGGTACAAAACTGATAAGTAGTTACAAAACATTAGTAAGTAGTTACAATATTTTTAACCAAGAATTTTCCAGACTTTGAGCTACAAAACTCCACTAACTGGTACAAAACTGATAAGTAGTTACAAAATATTAGTAAGTAGTTATAAAATTTTACCAAAGACACATGCTTACTCCATACAACCACATCATCAAATTGCAAAGTTAAGGTACATATAACCATACGGCTCAAAGAACACATACTTAGGCCCATACATATATGACTTCAATTCAAATTATCACATTCACACATGATTAATCCATACAACAACATATAGCTTTATCGCAGTTAAGGTACATATAACCACACGGCTCAAATAACACATACTTGCATCCATACATAACTTTACTTACCATTATCACATTATACCAAGACACATGATTAATTTTGGCACTCAATGAAAAAGGGCTTCCATATAGCTTTGTTTCGGCCCTCCATTAACTTTCTCGAGCTCCACACAACATTTTTCATCTACAAAAAAAATTACAGCTTTATCATGACAAATGCATCAATATGAAAAAATCATAAAATTATGATTAAAGATAATACCTTAGCTAAAGGACAACTCGTTATATAATGTCCTTTTCCCTTACAAAATCCACAAAATCTTTGTTTTTTTATACTCTTTTCTTGTGCTATCTCCATTCTGGACTTAATTCTACTAGCTTTGTGTTGGTCGTCCCTTTGTGGCAATGAGTTTATCCGATCACGAATAGTGATTTGAGTCGCTTCCTCTATAGAGATTGGTATGGATGAAGTAGGCATCTTATTGTCGGCATTGCTCTCATTTCCATTATCGTTAAGTTCCTTCTCTTTCTTGTAATTCTCAACTTCTTCACAAAATAAGTCTAAAAGACCACTAAATTTATCATGCAAGGTACTTGAAATCAATGTATCTTCTAGTGCCTCGTTACATCTACTCCTAAGGGCCCAATGTTTAATGATAGAAAGTTGGTCTTCACTATTTGTAATGCAATTTCTAACAACCAAGAACCAACATGTCTTGCATTAATTGTCCATCTGCATAATATATCTTGATGGAATCGCTAATACTTGTTTTTACTAAAATATGCAAGGTTGTTTGCATAATATACCTTCCATTTCAAATCTCGCACAGAGCAATTAATTCTTTTTCTTTGGATGCATCAAGACAACATGATGCTTTACTATCTTCACCTTTCGGCCTCCCTATCTATATTCCAAACGGCATAAGTAGCACTTGCGCCATCCTTCGACAACTTTTCATGAAGCATGGAGTAACTATCCTTGAATTCTTTCTGAAAGATAGTAAATATATTCTTTGTATAATTATCCCGAGCTTGTTTTTCAATTGGATGTTCAATTATCAATGTAGGAGTTGAGTTTGTGGACTTAAAATCTTGCTCAAGTTCTCATGCTCGCCGAGATCCGATAGCATTATCATATTGCTTAACAAAATCATGTAACTCGGTATTGGCATTCACAAAGCGATCAAAAAGCATTAATTCCCTCACTCCTCAGTAGATGTCATACCTGCAGTAAAAGTATCTTTAAGATACAGGAGCCCAATGATCTCGATGATTGTATAGATTTACTAACCAACTCCTTTTGTCTACACCATATTTGTCCTTCATTTCTTCCCAACGCTTTTCAAATTTTTCTTGTTTTACTCCAATACCATTTGTTATACTTCATAGAAACTTCCTCACCATAATCACTATGCATTGATTGAAGATTTTGTAAGGCATTCCTATGAAGGTGCCAAGAACAAAAGCGGTGGCGAAGTTTGAGGAAAAACTTTGTGAATTGCACCACACATAGCTTTATCTTGATCGTGATGATTGTTAATGGTGCTATACCCGACATACATTTTAGCCATTGGCTAAATAACCATATAAAGGTCTCCTCCGCTTCGCCTACCAATAGTGCACACCCAAATAGAGTAGATTGTCGATGATGATTAACACCCGTAAATGGTGCAAACGGCAATTTTAAATTATTTGTTCTATATGTAACATCAAAACAAACAACATCTCCAAATTGCAAGTAAGAAGTCCTCGCCCTACCATCCATCCAAAAACACTTCTCATCGCCCCATCATTTTCTAAATCTAGTGCAAAGTAAAAATGTGGATCGATATCTTTTCTCTTGAAATTGGCGAACTATGTTCACGCACTCACCACCGACATTGTTTCTTCGTTTAATTCTAAGATGATCTTGGCATTCTTGTCGAGTGAGAGAGCCTTGTTCACTTCCATGAGCAACGTCTACAACCTTACAAATAGTCGAAGGCGTAAACCTTGGTCGCCAAGAGTATCTATCAATCTTTTGTCGATTGAGATCGATGAAGCGTCCGATGTGAGTAGTGCTTCTTTACCCGATTTGGGGTGGTTAATAGATGACCATTATGATTAATGATAAAATTTCGGACCACCCATTTTTCAGCTTCTAACAAGTCCAATAACCATCTTTGCTTTGCATCCACATCTTGTATCGAACTTTGAATTATGTTCTTACCATCTTCTCTTTATCTTTTAAAAATTTAAAGCCTTCTTTGTCACATACAAATGTTCTAGATATGATTGCATCTTTCGCTCTCGACCAAGATGTATGACCCTTCGCGAATACCAAATCCCTTAAGTCCGCATATGCATTGTAGAAATTATAACCTTCCTCATGAGTAGAGAACTCCATTCGATACATGGATCAACAACGGGATTACCTTCAACATTTTCAACACCAATAGGCTCATCAACATTTTCCTCATGCTCGGATGCCTATAAAAATAGAGAAACAAAACTAATAAAAAAAGACTCAATTCATGCTTAAAGACAACTAATTTGGTATATGTCATTAGTTAGTAGTACACTATAATCAATGAGATATTATCACCTGAGAAAAAAACTTGTCGAGATAATAGATCACGGTCCTCGCCTTCAAGGTCAATAAGTTTGTTTTCATCTCCATCCATTGTTGTATCACGTGAAAGAATTGTTGGAGTGTCCATACAAGCTATCAAATTACAACATATAAGAAGTTTAAAATCAAAATCGTCATCAAGTTGATCCTTCAATTTGACTAAACAATTTCATTATCCAATCTCAAAAACTAAAATCAATCCCAATGAATAATAGCCCATATTGTACCAAATTCAAGATATAATGCTCGACTCTCAAATGAAATAAAATTATAATCGTTCAAACCAAATTTAAAGTTCATATCTAATTTAACAATAAATTCATGCCAAAACCTAAACTGAAATATAATTCCCACTATTATACATTTCTTCAAAAGGTCATATTAATAATTCATATCCCAATATAAACAAGAATTACAAGAAAAAAATTCCCTATTTAACTTACTGCGGAGCTCGAGGGAATATCAGACTGTGCCATGAGGGCTCCATGAGTAATGAATAATAGCTCATATTGTACCAAATTCAAGATATAAGTTTGACTCTCAATTGAAATAAATTTACAATAGTTCAAACCAAATTTAACATTCATATCCAATTTAACAATAAATTCATGCCAAAATCTAAACTGAAATATAATTCCCACTATTATACATTTCTTCAAAAAGACATTTTCATAATTCATATCCAAATATCAACAAGAATTATAAGAAAAAAATTCCCATCCGAACTTACTACAGAGCTCGAGGGAATGTCGGACTGGCACGCCGAGGGCTCGAGCTTTGAGGAGTGGCGGCAGTGCCGAGGGCTCAGCTTGAGGAGGAGCTGGCTCAGGGAGCTCGAGGAGACGCCGAGGGGAGCCTGGCGGCAGATGGCCGGGCGGGCATGGAGCTCGAGGGATCAATGAGGGCGGCGAGGGAGGGCGGAACTGGAGGTTCGGCGAGGGACGGCGGGAGCAATGGGCGGCCGATGGACAGGTGGAATGGAAATGGAGGAATAGAGGTCAAGAGGCGGAGCTTGTGAGAGGAGGGCAAGGGATGGCGCCAGGGAGGCGGAGGACGAAGGCGCAGGGAGGCGGTAATGGAAGGCGGGCGCAGGCGGATTCAAGGAGGGCGGGATGGAGGCGGACGTGGCGGACTGACGCATGGGAGGCGGAGAGTTGATGGAGAATGAAGATGAGAAGGAGACTGGTGGAATTTAGGTGAGATGAGAACAGGGATGATTTTGGGGGATGATTTTGGGGAGGGGTTTTGAACGGAGGGCTCAGATTATTTTGAGAACAGAGGAACGGAGGGCTGGGATTCCGCATCCTTAGGGAGCACCTAAGGAGCCACCTTAGAACCCTTTTACCCATATATATATATATATATATGTATACGTATATATATGTGGATCAATCTCCATCCTCTATCAAAATCATCCATCTCACGATATCATGAATTTATATTGGGTGGGCCCCACATCCTCTCTCTCCCCCAAAATTAATTCCCCTTGCATCCATCTTCAGAAAAAAAAACCCGCTCCTCAAATTATCGCCTCCCACTTCCACCTCGTGCTTGACCTCCGTCTACAGCGTCTCGCCTTCAACATCGCCAGAGACGACCTCTCGCTTTGCCGCCGCCTCAAAACCCACGTCACTGGGCACTCAAACCCAAGCCAACCCTACCGCCCAAACCCTAATATAACCCTTGCCATGTGCCCACCGTCCACTGTGCACCACGCTCCCCCACCGTCCACCGTGTGCCCGCCTTGTGCCACCATCCATCATCCACTGTGCACCGCCTCAAAAAACATCTGCCACCATCCACCGTGCTCCACGCCCGCCCACTGTGCACCACGACCACCCACCATGCACCCAACTAGCGCCCTCCCACCGCGCACCATGACTGCCCATCGCGCGCCACGATTGCCCTGCCCGCCCACCGTGCTCCACCACCTCCCACCTCGATCCATGACCAACAGCAAAGCCCCTTTTGACGTCCACCTGAATCTCATTCGGGCATCTGGGTATGTTTTCTTTGTTTTATGAATGGATTTAGCATCTAGGTATGTTTAATTTGTTCATTTGATGGAATTTAGTAATTAATGAGATTAAAGATTTGTGAAATTTGGTGGGAGACTGAAATTTCAGATGTTGTTAGGTATATGGGTTTTGTTGGAATGGTGATTGTTCATGTAGTTTCGTATAGTTGATACTTATGTCCTATACACTCTCATTAAGTTGCGTGAAAAAAGTTAATGCTTTAAAGACTTGAATGTTTGTAGGCGATATATATTCCTTTGAAGACTTGAAATTATATTTATCACAATATTTATTGGCACTCAGAAAATTATACACCATTTCCAAAAGTAAATAGTTCTTTAATGCTTGTGTCATATACACTCTTGAGTGCAAATATGCAATATTTAGGAAGCTTAGATTATGGTTATGTTTATTTAAACTTTTTAGAACAAGTTGATAGTCTTTTTTAAATTGAAATTTAGTATAGGTGATAGCTTGGTTGCTTAGATGGGCTCTCCAATGTTTTTCTTACATGATGCAATGATGGACACACTTCAAGTTCAAGACTATATATCGTGAATATTAAGACATCACAAGATACCTCCATGACAAATTATTTTTCTGAGGTAATGATACATTGTTCTTTACTGTGCATTATTATTTGATGGGATGTATGAAAATAGTTGTCTTTTTCTAGAATGAATTGCGCTTTGCTCATCATGTTTCTTAGTTCTCTAGTTTATAGGAATTGGAGCATGCGAAGAATGTTCATAATATTGTTGGTGATGAAAAAAGAAAAGACAATTCTATTATTGATCCCTATGTCGGAATGGTGTTCTCTACCCACGAATAAGTTTATGAATTCTACAATGCATATGCTAAACTTAAGGGATTTGGTATTCACAAAGGTAGCACATCTCGGTCAAGAAAGAAAGATGTAATCATTTCTAGAATCTTTGTAAGTGACAAGGAAGGCTTCAAATATTTGAAATATAAAAGGGATGATAGCATAAATGTGGTTCGCAAGGCCGATACAAGATGTGGATGCATCGCAAAAATGGTCATAGGACTTGTATGATGCATGGGGCAGTAGGAGGTTCAGAAATTTGACATCTACTCAATATCGATGATATTCTTGGTGAGGAAGTTTTTATGAAGTACAATAAGTGGTATTGGAGTAGCAAAAAATAAAAGTTTAAAAAGCGTTGAGAAGAAATGCAAGATAAATACGTTTAGATAAAAGAAGTTGGTTAGTAAATTTGTACAATTACCGAGATCACTAGGTTCCTGTGTATCTTAAAGATACTTTTACTACTTGTATGACATCTACTCAACAGAGTGAGGGAATCAATGCTTTTTATTGATAATTATGTGACCTTGCAAACCGAGTTGGATGATTTTATTAGGCAATATAATTTGGCCATATGAGATTGGCAAAATGCAAAATTCGAGCAAGATTTCATGACTACAAACTCTTCCTATATTGACCACAAAATATCGAATTGAAAAGCAAGCTAGAGAGTGTTATACATGGAATGTGTTTCGTATTTTTCAAAGAGAATTAAAGGATAGTAACTCTATGCTTCATGAGAAGTTGTTAAAGAATGGTGAATGTAGCACATATGCTATTTGGATGATGGATGAGGTGGATGAAAGCAAAGAAGCAAAAAAAAAAAACTGTTTTCTTTAATGCATCCGAAGAAAATTCCAATACTTGCACTTGTGGTAAATCTGAGATGGAGGGTATTTTATGCAAACATAGCTTGCACATTTTGGTAAAGAAGCAAGTATTAGATCATCAAGATATATTTTGAGGCAATGGACAATTGAGGCTAGACATGTTGGTCGTGGAGTTGTTAGAAGTATCACTACAAATTATGAAGACCAACTTTCAACAATCATTGGGTGCTTAGAATAAGATGTAACAAGGCACTAGAAGATACATTACTTTCTAATACATTTCCTGATGAGTTTAATAATTTCTTGGACCTATGTCTCATTTTTTGAAGAAGTTGAAACCTACAAGAAAGAGAAGCAAGTTGAAGATGTTAGAGATGAGAGCAATGCTAGTAATAAGATGCCTATTTCTTCTATAGATGTCTCTGTGGAGCAAGCTACTAAAATATCTAATCGCGATCCAAGTGGCCCATTGCTATGAAGGGACGGCTGACACAAGCAACTAGGATCAAATCATGATTGGAGAAAGCACAAGAAAAGGCTATTAAAAAATAAATAATTTGTGGTTTTTATGGCGGTAAAGGACATTATATAACGAGTTGTTCTTTAGCCAAGGTACTAGCTACAAAGTTAATTTATCGTTTGTATCTTTTTTGTGTTGATTTATTTTTCATGACAAAGTTGTATATTTTGGTCTATTGCAAATGAAAACTGGTGGTAGTTCGCAAGGGCGAAGGTAGTTCGCGAGAGCAAAGAAGATGGTTTCATGAATGACTTATTGATGTATTTTGGTACAAGTAAATTTTGATGTTGTATGGATTTATTGATGTATTTTGGTTAAGGTGGACTTAGTGATGTATTTTGCTTAAGTTTGGGTTCTTTTGTTGGACTCATTTATTGATATATTTTGTTTAAGGTGGATTTACTGATGTATATTGGTTAAGCTGAACTTATTTATGTATTTTGGTTAAGTCTATGATCTTTAAATATGATGTTTGTATATTATAAACTATGTATTTTATGTTTGATGTGTTGTTTATACAATTATGTCATCAATATATACAGGGAAGTTCTATAAAAGAAGGGAGGTTCTGCCAAATGTTTTTGAAATTTTAAGTGGGTTTTGTGAGACCAATCCTATTGTTTTGATGTCAAGCAAAGCATCAACCCATTTTGCAAATACTTCTCCAAATGCACGTAAACCACTTAACTTTCACCCCACTTCACACTCACATTATTGGAATAACACACCTAGTTCTCAATCACTTGGTAAAGTAATAATCTTGATATGGGACCAATTTTATAAAATTATCAAACAATCGCAATTTGTCAAATTCACATATATGCATCAATTTATTTACGAAACATTTACATAAAACAAACTTACATCTAATTTACATTAGGGTTATACATAGAACAAATTTGCATCAATTCGCAGATAAATTTACATAGAACACACTTCTCTCACAAGATATCTTACCACTTATAACACAACTAAAAACTCAAATAGCAGAGCACCACAATGCTTTGCGCATCATCATTAATCTATGTGATCGTCGCATCCAATCCACACTCATCAAAGCCTCCACCAAATCCTTACCAAATGCACATAAACCACTCAATTCCCTCTGCCCGTAACGCACATCATCGACATAAAGCACTCAATTCACCATTACTCCATCACCGTCTTGATCAAATCATTCACCAAATGCACATAAACCACATCAATTGTGAAATCATAAGCATAATCATCTACACAAAAAATATTACAAACTTTTTAATCACAAAAAATTGCTTCACAAAGAAGGCAGGCAGTGGTGGGTGCAGGGCGTGGCAGGCAGTGGGCGGGCGGTGGCGGGCGTGGGGCATGGTCGTGAGCATGGCATGACGTGGCGAGCAGTGGGCAGTTGGTGGTGGGCGTGGGGCGTGGTACGCAGTGGGCGGGCGTTGGCAGGCGTGGCGGGCAGTGGGCGGGCATAGAGGGTGTGGCAGGTAGTGGGCAAGCATGGTGGGCAGTGGGCGGCCGGTGGTGGGTGTGGGTGTGGCAAGTAGTGGATGAGCAGTGGGCAGTGGCGGGCGTGCCGGGCAGTGGGCAAACAGCTACGGGGGTGGCGGGCAATGGGCGGGCATTGGGTGTGGCGGCAGGCGTGGCATGGCGTGGCCGGCGTGGGGCTGGCGTGGTGGGCATGGCCATCGTCAGTGAAGGGGCCAGATGTCTAGGGATGAAATTTGGAGGGGTATCTGAAGAGGAAATAGGAAAGTGAATTACAATTGAGGGGGGAGGGGATGTGGGGCCCACCCATTTTAATATTCATGATGTCTTGAGATAAATGATTTTGATGGAGGACGGAGATTGATCCACATAGGTGCTATGTTAGATTTCAAACTAAGGTGACACCTTAAGAACACTTACTATATAAATCTTTTAGTTTAGTACAAAGCAAGTTGAAGACCTCTCTTGTTTATAATTTGCTATATGACCTAAATTTAAACATTGCCTGTCCATCTGTGGTTTGGAGTTTATTAACTAAGAAAGATTAATAAGATAGATTAATTGGCTGCAGATTATTGATTCTAATGAGTGTCACTTATGCTTACATGAGGTAAGAGTCCCATGATCATCTCTTCTTCCTATATGAATACTCTGATTCTATTTGGAGTTCAATTACGTCATGGAATTGTATATCCTCTCATTCATGCTTACCAAACATGATGTGTTTTTTGATGCTAGAAATGACATTCCCACTTCTCATCAATTCCCACTTAATGTGGGAATTGACATTCCCAATGAGTTATCAAGGAATTGATATTCTCACTTAAGTGAGAATAAAAATAATAAAATAAATTTCAGATATGCCCTTCTTAAAGATATTCCCACTTAATTCTCTAATCACACCCAAACATGAGAATGTGAATGAGCATTCCATTCCCACATCAATTCCATTCTATTCCTACATTCATTCCATTCTCACTTGACTCTATTCCCGCGTACCAAACGAGGCGTGATTCTATTTGGAGTTCAATTACGTCATGGAATTGTATATCCTCTTATCCTAAGATGTGGTCAGCTGTTCTGCAGCGGCCAGTTTTAGCTAACATAAGAAAAACAGTTTGCAGGAAGACCTTAAAAGCTTATCTTGCTGCTTGCCTTTACCACATTTGCTGTGAAAGGAACATGATGATCTTTACTGATAAAGCTTCTACAAGGAATTGTTTGATTGCATTGATTAAAAGAGAGGTTTTGACTAGAGTGTTTATAGTTGGTATCCCCTTTCATTGTATATATAAGTATCTCTGATACTTTGGGTTTTTGTGTTTTTTTTTCTTTTTTGAGTGATTTTTGTTAGACTTGGGTATGCCTGAGTTCTCTTGTTTTGTACTTCTTTTCTCACTAGTTAATGGATATTTTTATTTACCTAAAACAAAATGTCATGCCCCGCGGACTCAACTAAGAAAGATTAATAAGATAGATTAATTGGCTGCAGATTATTGATTCTAATGAGTGTCACTTATGCTTACATGAGGTAAGAGTCCCATGATCATCTCTTCTTCCTATATGAATACTCGATTCTATTTGGAGTTCAATTACGTCATGGAATTGTATATCCTCTCATTCATGCTACCAAACATGATGTGTTTTTGATGCTAGAAATGACATTCCACACCATCAATCATTCTATACAGACGTGACCCCATGAAATTGCAAAAAAATAATTTCATGTGGGTCTCAATGCACTATAGAGAAAGAGAAGATGTGATTGATGGTATAATTGGGGATGTGTTCCTATCATTATTTTAAAAAAATAGACGGTCTCAATGGTTCGCTGGAATTGTTGGGGCAAGTTTTAATAGCCCAACGGTTCCAGCAGTCGGAACACCTCCGTTTTCACCAGAAAAATTGGGGGGAATTTTCCCCTCAATGTTTTAACCCCCAAAAAACCAAACAAACACCAAAAAGTCCCGATCACTCCCAAAAAAAAAAAAAAACCCACCACGCCCATACTCTCCTCTCTCTCTCTCTCTCAAACTCTGCCTCGGATCCTCTCCCCGCCACCGCTGCCACCGCTACCTTTGACCTCTCTGCCTCAGCCGCCTCCTTCTCCTCCTACAGCAATAAGTTTCTGTCCTCTACCTTCAAAACCCTAACCCTAATTCCTCCTATATGGGTTTTCTCCAGCGCTGCCGCCTCCTTCTCCTCCTACAGCAATAAGTTTCTGTCCTCTACCTTCAAAACCCTAACCTAATTCCTCCTATATGGGTTTTCTCCAGCGCTGCCGCCTCCTTCTCCTCCTACAGCAATAAGTTTCTGTCCTCTACCTTCAAAACCCTAACCTAATTCCGCCTCCTCGTACTCTTCCAACCGCCTCTTCTCGCCACCACAAGCTCCGCAGCCCCTCCTCCTTTCTCTTACATCTCTCTCCCCAAATCGCCCAAACTCCATCTCGCCGTCACCAATTGGAGCGCGCCGCCGACGCTTGGGCCTCGCCGCCGCCTCCTTCTCCTCCTACAGCAATAAGTTTCTGTCCTCTACCTTCAAAACCCTAACCCTAATTCCTCCTATATATGGGTTTTCTCCAGCGCTGCCGCCTCCTTCTCCTCTAGCAGTTCTTCTGCCGCTACCTCCTCCTCCATCTCAGACATCCAACCTCGTTGGTGAAGGTAAGGTTCTGATGTAATAGAGTTATTTTGCATTAGATCTGTGCTTGGATTGTAAAGTTTGATTTTTTGCTTGTTAGATTGAGTAGTTGCATAATTTTTTTTTTGTTTTTAGAGGTCTAATCACATAAACCCTAATAAAAACTGTATCAAAGGTGGCTTGTTTGTAGGATTTGCTGAATTAAGGGAATTGTTGGAGAAAAATTCTAATTATGTATTGATTAATTGAATTTACCCGGATATTTACTTATATTTGCCAAAAGAAAAATATCTTGTTCTGTGCATTTATATGCTTTTTGTTGCATGTATATTACAATTATTCAAGATTTTGACAGAATATCGTCATCCCAATCGAAATGTATAGCCTTAAAAATGTTTTCTGGGATTGGAGCCGGTGAGACCTGAAAATGTTATATAAAGAAATGGTATTCTACTTCATTCACACTTTTTAATACAATTATCCTTTGCTTTTTTATGAATTTACTAATTTGATTCTTCAATTCGTCGGGTTATTTTTCGCCTTTGTCAATTGAAGGACATTTTTACCAGGTATGTGATCAAACATTTGTTTCATGCATTTCTAATGGTTTTAAAGGATTATATAGATCGGTGCTTGCTTGAATTTTCATAGGTACTAAACGCCCAACACACTCAACAGGGAAGGGAAGGGGCCACCATTAAAGTTATTATCATTATTTTTAGTATTTATATAATTGTAGATAGAATTTTTTTGTGCTATTCACCTTTCCATAGTTTTCAAAGTCTAGATATGTGTGTTTGAATATTGAAGATAATGCGTGTTTTGAACGTTGTAGAAGGTCCTGAATAATTGTGGCATCAAAATTAATTTGGTCTTTTCCTAACTATATTACTTTATTATCACACCTCTTCTTATAAGTTTATTTTTAACATATCCCTTGCAGAGTTGGGTTTGTATTGCTGAGTTAGGGCTTTGCTTTGGTTTTGAGATTCTCGATTGTGTTAGAATTGCAAAGTTGAGTTTTTTTTTACGGTTGGATGTGTTTGGAGTTGAGCTACAATGTGGTATAATTTGTTTGCTTTTAGACCACTGGATTTGTATCATTGTTGGAAAAATGTGAATGAGCATCTTCTTATCTCTTCTCAAATTAATTTTTTATTTTATCCTTTTGTACTTATAGTTACTTTCTTGCCCTTTTCCTTTTAGGGGCTGTTTGGTTACTTTCCTCCACTTTCCAAAACCCATTTTCCTTCACTTTTTGGTCTTTCCGTCACTTTTTTGGGAGAGTGTTTTTTGTGTTTGTTTCGTAAAGAAAATGGGGAAAAGTGGATTTTCCATCACTTTCTTTAGTTTGGTTCAAATTGAAAAGACAAGAAAATAGTTGATGTGTGACTTGTTTCCCTCATTTTCTTGTGTTTGGTTCAAACAAAAAAATAAAGGAAAGTGTGGTGTGGTCACCATGGTGTGCTTACCACTCAAATATGACAAAATATTTGTGAAACATAAGTGGGGTAAGAATACCCACCATTTGAGGGTTTAAAAAATTCCGAAATAATACCACTTGAGGTAGGAATTTAAAAATGTTTATCAAATTGATGGACTAATTTTAAATATAAGGTAGTAATTTGTAAAATTCACAAAGATTTGAGGGAGTAAATATGAACATTTAATCGAGTAACTCCAAATCTATAATTATTCGAGAGACTAATTTAAGTTTTATAAAACCATTTGAGAGACTACTAAATTCATAATATGAACATTTGAGGGAGGAGATTGAAATTGTTAAAAGATTTGGGGGTCTAATAAGTTAAAAGTTCATTGTTCATAATCTAATAAGTCATACAAATGTGTTTAAGATTGAACTCATACCATAGTGCAATATGAATTAGAGAAACATTTAGGAAGTTTCATTAGCAAATATGTGATCTAAGATCCCAAAAAGTCAGTTTTAGATATAAGCCCTCAAGTCCATTATAAGAAATTAACAAAAGGATTAAACAAGAGGACAACAAAAGAGAAAAGAGAACCATATCATTCCCTGGGCGTGGACAAAACGCGCACGACAAGAACAGACTACTAGTCCCGTGGAAAAGTAGCAGATTTTCCACGGGACTAGTAGTCTCGTGGAAATCTGGAAAATGCAGCTGCATATGAATATGCAGTGCATTCAAGTCACCAAATACACTTTTATGCCAACTAATATGAACTAGACATGTTCCCATGACATTCATTCTGCTCAACCATCATCTATAGGAACAATATCTGATGGTTGAAACTTGGCTTTAGTAAGCCAAGTGAAAATTGTTCTTTTATGAACAGGAGCAATATATTGTCAAGTAAAAACGTGAACCAATCATCGCAAATGAAATAAGAACAACAAAGTCAAAATTGCAAATGTAAGACCACATAATATGAAAACTGACCCAATCATAACGGTCGGGGCCGAGGACTTCGATGAGGACCATAGAAAATACTCAGTACATAAACAACTACTTCTTTACACAAGATTTCTATATATATCCATTCCACATAAGAATAAAAAGATAGCTATGACTAATTATGCAGCAAAATCATTTTCAATTTGATGCGCATATACGTAAACAATTCAGCAAGATGTGAAACTACAGGTCAACTTAACATCAAGGCCTCAATAGGCATCAGTTTTAAGACAATACAGAACAAAATATCATTTCACTCGAGCACATGTGAAACTACATATCATCTCAATCTCCTTTGTCTCGCTCCGGTTACCCGAGAAGATTGTCGTCGTCCTTCAGGTAGTTGGGTTTGCGCTAGTTCGCTCCCTGGTTGGGTGTGTGCTTGTGATGGACCACTAACATGTTGTGAAGGCCCAGCTTCATCATCGTTCCTACAATATTCTCGTAGGTTCTTTACATAAAATTCCAATATGTTCAATAAATAGTTGCCATTAGGCATCAAATCTCAAATGGAGAGGACTAATTCCACCCTCAGAGCTAGATACATGACAAAGATGAAGATGAACATGAAATAGCAAGTAAGATTAATCAATTCCCAAGTCCAAAATTTGTAGTAAGATCTATTCTTTACAAATTCATGGGTTCTTTTTATTTGAATTATTTGTTAACAACAATAAAATCCACCAATTGAAAACCTAACAATAAAACCCCTAAAATGACAATTTTTTCAGAGATTTAGTAACCTCAATATCTAGAAAATAACAAATTGAAACTATGTATATGAACATTCAAGCTTCCGGTCGGGTAAGTTGCCGGCTCCAATACCCAACAACAAATTACTTATTCGGGAACTAAACTTAATTTTCTCTGTGAAGAGTAAAAGAATTTTGATAAAGACTAGGATTATTTGTTATTCTACATTTGTCGCCACCATGTCCATGATTACACAACCTGAAAATAGCAACTTCAAGCCAAAATAACTTTGTATTGGCATTTGTCGCTAAGCACCTCTCTCCTTCCTTAGGACCAAACTGGTTCTCCCCAACCCATCGAGGATTCGAATTCTGACCCTTCCAAGTCAGATAAATTTTATTCTTTATTGAATTATTATCCGATACAGGTTTTTATCATTTATATTCAGCTATACAGGAGTTTTAATTTATTTATTTATTTGCAACCATAAACAAAACACTAAATTTTTACAGATAATAAATCAACATTGAACGCGAGCACACTCACTTTGAACCCCAAAGCAAGATATAAGGTGACTTAAAAAAGTAAATCATTTCCTAACTGAGTAATCAAACAGGGCTCCTAAGGACTACTCATTGATCGGAATCTATAATCTACAAACCTAGCTCATCGAAATACGATCTTTCTCAAGCTATTCAATAATTCAAACCACAACATATAAAATTTCATAAGAACCAGAAGCTAAGATGTCAAAAGCATGCAACAGCACAAATCCAAATCAACATACCATGATCTCAAGCAGAATCCCAACATGCTGCATCACCATCAACAACAACAATCAGAACTAAAACAACTAAACCAAACCAAAAAAAAAAAACTTATCAGATCCATGACGAAACCCTAACCTCAACCACCGGCTTCTGATCGGTGACCGTAGAATCCGTGTACAGAGCTAACTTCGGCCGGCTCGAAGCCTTGACAGGCTCAAAAGAGTTAAAATTGGGTGCCTCGTCGTCGCTGGCCGCGTCATCGTCGCTCGGCTATGCACCGCGGGAGAGAAAGGAGGAAGGCGGAGGAGGAACATGAGAAGGGAGGTGACCACATCGGCTTGCGGCGGACAAAAAATTATGCAGTTGGCGAACCCTAGAAACTTTTGGGGGGAACGGAGAGAGAAATGTCAGATTTTCTCCCGTAATCGGCCTTTCTACTGCGGAAAATTTTCCGGCAAAAAATCCTACATGGCCACTTTATTTTCCTTCACTTTCCTGAGTCTTTTTTACCAACCAAACACTTGATTGTGAAGAAAAATGCAAAAACTTTTCTGTGTCAGTTTTCTAAAAGCCTTTTTCTGTATTTTTTTTACCAACCAAACAGCCCCTTAATAAAGAGTAATCTGATAAGTAGAATATGAGTAGTGATCATAATGCTTCCTGATAGTATAGAGATGATACATTTAGGCCCATTGATGACTAATATTGTTTCATCAATTTAATCTATTTGTTAATCTAAACTTGGTTAATAGAATAATGTGTTACTAGTTGTAGTTAAGGATCTTTTAGCTTATGATGTCATGCTTACTTTGATACTTTAAAAATTTTCACACATTATATGGGAATGGTATTTTAGCCTCTAGTTTGATGACAATAAAGAATTAGTTGAGGAGATCCAAAGGGATTAAGATATGAGCACACTTCTTGTGCTTCCAATAAGGAAGCTGGTCTAAGGTCAACATGCATCCTTATCATCTATCCTAACCATTAAATAAAGCATTATCTTAAAGCTTATCTCCTAATTTAGTCTTTCCATTAATTTTATAAGTTGTTTTAGTTCAATTACTATTGTTCTTCTGGGTTATGGCCCTACTTTAATTGGATTTGCAGTGTTCATTTTCTATTTGTCTACCATCCCGATCACTGCTACTAGAATTAACCTCACTAGACGCTTTGGAGAGCTGCAGTCATGTACAACCAGGATAAGGCTTGGGATGATCAGGTATACTTAAAACTAATTCAGTCAATCACTACTTCTTTTGTCATCTTCATCTTAACTTGACATGATTGAAGAAAACGTTATTTGATAATCAAACTACGTGCCTCTAAACACATCTTGATCTTTACGGTATCGAATGTCTTAATATAGGAGCTAACATGTCTACTTTCATTCAAAAATTGTAGTGGATCTTTTGGGTGGATGCTTTCATTGGTGTAACAATCACGGCAACTTATCACTAGTACATGTGCCAAACTGATTCCAATTGTGTAAAAACGTAATCTGTAGTTTTTCTTGCATCTTTTCTATGTAACAAAGATGAGGATGCTTTGATTTGATCGGAGGAATTGATGAATGCATTGTGTTTTGCCTCTATTAAGAGTGTGATTAATCTTGAACAGCATTAAATTTTTTTTTAAAAAAACTAGGGACTTGCCCCAACGGTTGTACCTGTTGGGGCTAGTTAAGACCCCAACGGTTACCACCGTTGGGGCTGACTAAAGCCCCAACAGGTCCAACCATTGGGGCATTTTTTTAATTTTTTAAAATAAAAAAGTAAAATTTTCTTGCCCCAACGGTTATAACCATTGGGGCAAGTTTTTCAACCATTGGGGCAAACTCAACCCCAACGCGATTTGCCCCAATGGGTGTTTTAGCGTTCCAACGGTTGTAACCGTTGGGATATGCTCAGCCCCAACGGTTACAACTGTTGGAGCTGCTATAGTTTGTAGCAGTCTACAATATATACACTTAGTCTAATGGTACATAAATGCCAATTTTTAAGATTTGTCAAGTACACACACATTATTACATCTCAGAAATAATATACAACCTCAATAGACAATGGAAAACATAAATGAATTATGAACAATTTCAACTATAAATGTCTTGCCAAATTGACACCAAATAATCAAAATGATATTATAATGCAAATAGAAATCTAGATCGGACTCTTAATCCGTCAAACATGGAAATGATACTATAGTTCAAATAGAAATCTAGATTAGAATATTAGTCTGTCAAACATGGGATATCCATAGAGTATATGTACTAAACCATAAAGTAAACAAACACAACTAGCAACTAAATATTGACTCCTAACGTCAGCTAACTGATTCTTATTTCCTCACTGATCAAGGCATGATCTAGAATTGAATTATCCTGTTCATCAGCTGCAAACAACACCAGATTCTTAGTATGGGATAGCAAAGTTCATAGTGTCAAAGATATATGGAGGTTCAAATATGCAATAGATAATTATAGATATAAACACGCTCGATTGTTGATATGTAACTGAATCCTTCATTTGCCTAATCATGGTCCCACCCTACTGATGAATCCTTCATTTACCATAATGCCATCGATTTATCATTTTATTAATTAAGAGAATGTACACAATATATTATTGCAACAGATCCCGATGGTTTCGTGCACATAAAGAGACATGATTAAAACACATATATACTCCATTGCAGAGACATACACATAAAGGGGCAAGGCTTATAAAACACATATATACTCATTGCAGAGACGTACTTACACATTGATTGTTCATGGCCCTATGGCTAGGAGTGTCCAAATGGGCCCGAGGCCTGGACCCGGCCCGCTATCCAGACCGGACCCAGCTAGGCCAGCGCCCGGCCCGGACCCGGGAAAAGCCCGATTTTCCGGGCCTAACCGGGCTCCGGGCCCAGGCCCTGGTCGCTTCGGCGAAACCCGCACCGGGCAGGGGAACCCAGGTCCGGGTCTTGCCCGGACCGAGGCTCGGACCGGGCGGCGATGGTGGACCTGGCCGATTCGGCTCGACCCGGGGCCAAACGATCACAAATTTAACCATTGGACCGGGCGGCGATGGTGGACTGGCCGATTCGGCTCGACCCGGGCCAAACGATCACAAATTTAACCATTGGACCGGGCGGCGATGGTGGACTGGCCGATTCGGCTGGTCCAAACGGTCAAATATGTGACCGTTGGACCGGGCGGCTCGGCCCCGGCCCGGACCTGACTCGGTTTGGTCTGGCCAAATAGCCTATAACGGCTATTTCTGGGTGATTTGACCAAAATACCCCTAAAAATGATAAAAAATGACCAAATTTTGAGGGTATTTTGGTCATTTGGCTAGGGAGCTACCTCTATAAATAGGGGGGGTTTTATTTATTTTTCTCATCCAAAACTCATCTACTTCTCTCTAATACTCTCTTATACTCGCTAATACTCTCTTATTCTCTCTTATATTCTCTAATTCTCCAATCAAATGACTTTCTCCTCCGATTGTGAAGGGCAAGTTCCAACTCCCGATACTGAAATGAGTCATACTCCTACTCCTACTACACCTACAGGAGCAACTCCTCCTATCGATGTTGATCCCAAATCCAGTGGCGATGATACCACACCTAGGGCTCCTAAAAGGCTGAGATCCGATGTGTAGAATTTCTTCGAGAAGATAGAAGTCACCAGGGATCAACACGGTAAACTTCTCACCCAGAAGGCTAAATGTGCGTTGTGCGGCTATTTTTCCAAGTTCATCAGAAGAGCGGCACCAACCACCTCAAACGCCATTTGGAAAAACAAAACAGAGCTCAAGCGGCAATGTCTCAAGGAGACATCCATCAATCTCTACTCTCTCAATCATCAACCTCCGGTAGCCTCGGTTCTTGGAACTACGACGCAATTAAAGCCAGGAAATGCGTCATCATGTTTATTGTTCTTAAAAACATTCCTTTTAAATTAGTAGAAGATGATGAATTTGAGGATATGATTAGAGATGGTTTTTATCCCTCATTTCAAAAAATTTCTCATCTATCTTTTCAACGTGATATTTTGAAATATTATCACAATGAACAAACAAAAATAATTTCTTATTTTTAAAACTGAAACTATAAATTTTCTCTAACTTCTGATATTTGGACATCTAAAGCACAAACCGGTTATTTATGTATCACAAAGACACCGATTGATGATATTTGGCAAATGTTTAAAAGAGTTGTTTCTTTTATTGCATTTGAAGATTCACACACCGGTGTTAATATTGCAAATTTAATAATAGAATAACTTTTAAAATTAGAAATTTTAAAAAATATTTTCTCTTTCACTAGATAATGCAAGTAATAATAATGTAGTCAGAGATCATATCAAATCATCTTTACTATTGCCATGTCGGTGATATTTTTCATATTAGATGCATGCGCTATATTTTCAATTTAATTGTTCAAAGTGAATTTAATGAAATTAAACCCATGATAGAAAATATTAGGGTTATAGCTTATGCTCATAATGCTTTTGAACAAAGACTTAAAAGATGGAAACAATTGTATAAAAGAAAAAATTTGAAACCTAAGTTAATTCCAAAAGATGTTGACCACATGTGGATGCAATAATAAATGTAGCAATAGAGTATAAAGAAATTATAAATGATTTAATTGCTTTCTATGCTTCTAGTTCTAGCTCGTAGTATGTATGGAATAACCGATTAAGAATGGACAGTTATATGTAGTATAAAAAGATGCTACAAATTTTTTATGTAGCTACTATGTTATTATCGATTGTTATTGTCCAACTATTATTCAAGCCGCTTTACAAGTTTTAAGTATTCAAACGTTTTTACTAATTATTGTATGGATAATTATTTTGGAAACATGATTTTGAAATGCAAAGTAAATTTAATAAGTATCTTAGACCTATTCATATTATTTTTGTTTTGGGGTTCTTATTGATCAATGCTTAAAGGATGTTAGCCTTCAAAATTTGTTAAATTCTTTGTATGAGAACATGATAATAGACATTGGTGATGGTCAGACTGTTACTGCTCTTACTCATCATAATACTATTAAATATTATTTTCAAAGATTATATGATGAGTATGCAGGTAGACATGGAATAAGTACACATCAACCTACAGCTTCTGCTTCTACAAGTTCAAGCCGGGGCAAAGTTAAGATTTTTAATAGGAAATTAATGATAGCGAGGCTAACTAGTAGCCGTCGATCTGGATCTAGATCATCATCAAGGGAAATTTCTAAAATTGAACAATATTTATCTGCACCTTTAGTTAATTCTCAAAATAATAATTTTGATATTTTACAATAGTGGAGTGTATATAGAACAGTTTCATATCCTATACTTTCCATCATGGCTCGTGACTTACTAACAGTGCATGTTTCTACAGTAGCTTCAGAATCCGCCTTCAGCACAACATGACGTTTGATCGACGGCCACGGAACATCGCTAGATCCGTCTACCGCACAGGTGGTAATATGCCTACAAGATTAGTGGAGGTCCGAGAAGAGAATTCAAGGCATCGATCGGATGGCTAGTATTGAAGATAGACTTGATGAGTTGACAATAGGAGATAGAGGTAGAGAGTAAAATTTACTCATTAGTTTGTAATTTTTATTTCTTAGTTGTAAATTTGTGATAAATTATTTTGGAAAGAGTTGCAAATGATAGTGATATAGATGAGTTGGTGCCAACCTAGTTGAGATGTATTCATCTATTGTGATGCGATAAATTCTAAAAAAAAAATATAATTGTTAGTGATTAATAATAAAAATTAATTTTTATCATTTTAATTTCTATGATATTTGTATTTGTAAATTGTATAATTATAAGTGATTACTAATATGATTGAATTTGTGTCAAAATTTCGCATATTTTATTTTTAATTACTCTTAAAATTTTATTTTTTTTTGCAAAAAAGTAAATTTTAAGCAAAAAAATAAAAAAAATTAAAAAATGAAAATAATCCGCCGGTTGTCCGCCACTGCTCGCATAGACCCGGTCCGTACTCCTTTTGCCCTACCAACCCGATTGGACAGCGTTACCTATGGTTGGAATTCCATAGTTAACAAAACTCAATGGTAAACTAATGTATGTATCAGAAGATTTGGGCGTGTACCAATATCAGTCCCCCATGTCATTGGAACAGCCCCTAATTCACCAGGACATCGCCTGCAGTACACCAGTCCACCCTATATGTATATCTTATGTCATTGTCAACATTATCATACCTCCATAATTGTACCATGTTGTGGGACATGTGTGACAACACACAGATATATGTGGTTCAGCTTGTAGTCTGCGGCCACGGGCGAAGGAGGAGAATAACTTTACTAAATTGTGAAGAATACAATGTGATGATCTCACAATCACTCAATCCCAAATCACACCGAAAAGCCTAATACAATCTCTCTCTAGCAAAGGGACAAAAGAGAGTTGAAAGATAACAAATATGCTTCAGAAGAGAAATCTCTATTCTCTATTCTTGTTTGGTGCGTACTGCAGATTGATGAATCCGCTCGGTTCTGTGATCTTGTGATTTATATAGAGAACAAAATAAACTGAGCTTCATAAGGATAGAATACTCTATAAGCTGCTGGGACTCTTAAAAAACTCTTTATCTACATGAATTTTTAGCCAATAAGAGTTCCAATAGGAGTTCACTTGTAGCTTTCCTTATCACCAACCATTTACTAGTCCCATGGACTATAGGATTGTGTTGATGACCAATTTAATTCTTTAGTAAAAAAGAATCCTCATAGTGCGGTCTTAGCCAAGTCTATCTAATAGAGAAAAAACCAAAACCTCTTAGTTTCAATCAATATTTGATTCACACTAACAATTCTCCACCTTGACTTAAATATGCTAAAACTTTCTCTCTTCAAAATAAGCTAACTTACTCCACCTTCTCTAATAACCCCACAGGGTATTAAGTGCAATACATATCGATCAAGTTCCAAGCCTGGCTTGAACTTACGAACTAAAAGTGACTTCATCAACTTATCAACTAAATTATCTGCACGATGATCGTAGTGCTTAGTGAATCAATCACCTGAAGTAGCTCCTAAATAGCTCAAGGGCACAAAATTATCAACCGACAAGGCATAAACTATTGTACCTTCATATCTTCTCGGTGATCAAATATCTCGTCCAGACCTATCTCTAGCAATAGTGTATTCCTTCTTCCTATAGCAGCTGAGGTGCTTCGTCTACTTGAACGATCTGGCTACTGAACTCCCATAGTCTTATCCTACTAATCATGATGCGCTAAACCACAAATTTTCAACTCCACCTTTTGTCCTGCAGTGTACCTTATTTTTTTCAACTAAAAACGATGATCATTTTTGGTGGAACATAGCAGACTCATTAAAAATGACACCATTACTAATAATAATCTTACTAGACTTTTGATGATCAGGACACCACAACCTAAACCCCTTAACACCAGATGCATAGCCTAGATATATGTACTTCTTTGTGCATAGCCTAGAAATATGCACTTCTTTGCTCGAGGCATAGGGTTTCCTCGACTAACATGCGCATATGCAGGATAACAAAATATTCTAAGATTAAAGTAATCTATAGGTCTACTGGACCAAACCTCTCTAGAGTTTTATAACTAATAGTAGTCGACGGTAGTTGATTCACCAAGTAACAAGTCGTATTCATTGCTCTCGCCTAGTATTTCTTGCCTAAATCGGCATTGAATGACATATAACGAGCTTTCTCCAAAAGGGTTCTATTCTTACATTTTGCCACTCCATTCTATTGCAGTGTGCGAGGGATATTACGTTGTCTAATAATTCCTTATTCTTGCAGAACTCATTAAATTCTCCTCCACAAAACTTTAGACCATTATCAACTCTTAGCTCTTAATCAGCCTCCCAGGCTGCTTCTCAATCAATGACTTCCATTGCTTGAAACTCACAAATACCTCATCTTTATGTCTCAAAAAAATAGACCCAAACCATCCTAGAATAATCATCAATGAATGTCAATAAATATCTTAAACTACCATTCTTCAAGGCAACTTGAGAAGGTCTCCAAAGATATGAATACATATAATCCAGAGTACTTTTAGTCTGATGCACTGTCATACTGAAGCTTACTCTTTTTTACTTCTCGAACATCCAATTCTCGTAAAACCCTAATTTTATTGTACTCTATCCACATAAGAGACCCATCTTGCTCAACTCGACCAATTCATGCTCACTCATATGATCAAGCCTCATATGCCATAATCTGGTAGTATTTTCTCCTGATATCGATGATACAATTGCAGCAGAACTGGTAATAGTAGAATACTGCAGCATATACAAACTGTTTGTCTTCTTTCCTTTCATTAGCCCAAGAGAGCCTTTTGTAACCTTAAGAATTCCATCTTCACCTGTGTTATACCCTGGAAATTACCAAGCCTAACACCCTCTTAAAAACCTAAAAATTATAAACAACCTACTGGTATTATGAAATTGCAAACACCCTATTAAAAAACATAAAATTGCAATGCAATGCTTAAAATTAAAAAGAAAACTACAAACAACCTCATTACAAATAAACCCTAAAAATCTAAAATTATTATAAACAACCCTCTAAAATGTGAGAATTACAAAAACCTTCTAAAATGCAAAACTTATAAACAAACCACTTCAAATCAGTAAAATTATAACAAATGTATTGAGTGTTTTCTATCAAAATTTTACAGATTTGTTATAATTTGGGGATGTTTTCTATCAAAATTTGGGGATGTTTTCTATTAAAATTATAACAAATGTATTGAAAACCCCAAATGAATTTTGATAGAAAACCCCAAAATTTTACAGATTTGTTATAATTTGGAGTTAAGTGATAAAATTTAAAATTAATTTGGGGTTTTCTATCAAAATTTATTGGGGATGTTTTGATGATTTCACCATACATGAACTAATAATGTTAATTAGGACGATTTTTGGCCAAAAGTTATTCAAAATTTGGTGAGAGCTTCAAAGATATTAGAGGTTTGATGACAAACACCCAAAATTATTAGGCATTTAGGAAATTTATTAATATATTATTTTTATAGAGAGGATAGATTGGTGGTCACACATGAAGGTCTTATACTTAACTGAATATAAATTAGTGGTTCTTGTTATGATAACATACTAGCTATCAAATTAATATGAGATTATAATTATAAATGGATAGCGAATTAAGTGAAATGACAACATAAATAAAGAAAACAAAATCTACTTTTTGTGAGTGAAAAAAATTTAAAGGAGAAACTAAGCTGCATGAATGGGAGGGATGGAAAAAGAAATAATTTAAATCACTCACTTATATATAAAAGAGATTTATGCTTTACTACTAGCAATACATCTCAAATAAATGAGCGATTTAAATTATTTTGAAATTTCAAAATTTTGAGATAAAAGCTACCTACAAGCTTATTCAATGTGCCTACATTTTCTTTAATTTTTATTTTTCTCTTTTGCTTCTTTATAGAAGCCATTAGTATGCTCATATTCGTCAAAAAGTGGATTATATAGCACAAAAAAAAGAAGAAGCAATAGCCTAAAGGAGTTTTAGTATAGTGGAATTTAAAACATGAGCATAAGCGAAAAAGAAGCTCATAAAAAGATATACAAATCAAAGAAACCAAGCCCTTCATCTAAGTCCTTTGCATTAAGAAAAACTCCTTTACATTAACTAATTGAAAGACTACTTTATATTATCCGATTAGAAAGTTTTAATAAAAAATCTAAGCCGTCCATCTAAGTTCTCCAATATTTTTATTTATAAATTATAAGTCAATCCAAACTTAATTAGATAATCAAAATTTAATTAGGAGTTGGTTTATATCTATAAGTTTAATAAACTTGATTAAATTTCTTTTAGTTATGATTCATGTATCTTTGGGAGTTTGTTTTA
This sequence comes from Asparagus setaceus, assembly GCA_012295165.1. Classification (NCBI taxonomy): domain Eukaryota; kingdom Viridiplantae; phylum Streptophyta; class Magnoliopsida; order Asparagales; family Asparagaceae; genus Asparagus; species Asparagus setaceus. The sequence goes on along the minus strand of CM022702.1, from coordinate 46,416,044 downwards.
TAGAAGTTATCCATAGAGTCTTGATTACTTTACCTTTAGAAGTTAGAGTTATTCCATTATACTTATGTAACAAGTTTGTAATATAGGCATGTCGTGAACATGCAACATGATAGAGATCAATAAATTTCTTTTGTTTCTTTTAAATTACACTATTGTATAAAAGATTTACTCCTAATTCAATTCCATTTTGTTAGTTTGCGCTCACTTATGTCTGTAAACATTAGCACCATGATTATTTATCTTTTTGATGTTTGTTTAGATGGGGCATGTTTGAATTTTCAAAGTTGAGTTCTTACAGTTAATTTTAAAACAATTTTCAACCACTATTCTTTAAAAATTGAATTCCTTTTTATGGTTTTATCTTTCAAGTAAAAAGAATAAGTTCATTTTCTTGATCATGTTTCACTGGTGTTTAAAACTTAGGATTTGCTCAGGTCTGTCAAAATTCTAAAAATGATATTTGTTAGAATGTGGCTCATTGGCAAAACGAATCTTACTTATCATCATTAAGTAGAGGTTTAAAAAAGTTCAACTTATTTAGTGCTATATATTATGTGCTGGTCATAAAATATATTAAACCGAAAGTAAAAAATCAAAGTATTTAACCCGGTACAATGCATGTGCATCACAACTAGTTACACTAAATATCCACAAACTTTCAGGGTTTTGCACTAAATGTTGGATTTGAGATCCAAGCCTAGAGCGGGGTTGAATAGGTTTGCTATCATTTTTCTTTTAAACACAGAATTTGTAGTGGAATATAGCAAATAAAAGCGACAAATGATATAAAGCAATATGAAATCACAAACTGAATCAACCATGGAGCACACGAGATTTTATAGTGGTTCGGATAAACAATCCTATGTCTACACTTATTTCTCGTGAAGGGGCTTCCTCAGTATGAAAAGAGTTCATCTGAGTCATAAACTCGATTTAGTAGGCATACAAGACCGCACCATAGTATCTACTCGAAACCAGCCCTCTAACCTAACTCCCATAATGAAAAGCTCCTAGCCCTACCTAATCCCAACCCTCAATTCAACTGGTTTGATTACGTCGTAAAAGAAGTTCAAAGAAATGCAAAACTAAGTATCAATTAAGTTTAGAATTAAAATGATCTTATAGCCCTTTCGATAAAACAAAATGTCCTTCAAAAGATACAATTGAAGCGTGATGAAGATCAATCCGAGGGAAAATCTCATCCCTGTGGAACAATTTGATGATGTTGTACGCGGCGGGTAAAAGTTTGACGAGCCTCGGTGTTCAAAAAGCTCTCTAAGATCTCAAGAATCAAAATCCTATAACTCCTCATATTTTTCTCTCTATTTCTCTAAGGTTTTCTTTCACAATTAGGTTAGGAAAGAGATATGTGAAATGTGGTAGAGCATAGAGATCATATGAACAACAAACGGCTGTGATTGTATCATTAAAAAACCAAGCTGCCAACTATACCATTGATGGTTGCTCTCGACCATCGATGGTGTCAAGAGATTATTGATGGTCGGTGAGCACTATCGATGATTTTTATATCTCTGGAAATCTGCACTATCAATGTACCTTTGAACTATTGATGGTCACAAAGCACCATCGATTGATGGTTAAGACCCTGAAATTAACGTATGAGCTAATTTCGTGTCATTTCGCCTCGTATATGTTCTATACCTATATTTACATTTACTAAATCATCTCAAACTAATATTAGTACCAAATGAGAGTTTATTATTACTCAAATAAGAGATATTGCACGGACAACATCCTAGCAATCTCCCCATTTTGATAATAATAAATTTAAAATTTCAAATACCACAGATATATATGTTTGAGATATATAGATAGCAAATTAAACACAAGTACACTTTCATGCAATAGGAAATTAAATGCAATACTCTCCCTACATTCATGCATTCATGAAAAGTGTAATAAAGCAACAGGCATTGTAAAGCTTCCCCTAAAATAATGCATCAAGTTTTTCAAAAGATATTGAGAAACCAAAAAACTCAAGCATAAAATATGATACCACTTATTAAAAAACTCTTTAGCATCAAATTTCACCTCATTCTCCACCTTTTGTTCATTAGCAAAAGTGAAAAATACACCAACGGATATTCACAATACAAGATAAATTAGATATCAATCATTCGAAAAGGTGTACGAGAGAGAAATGCACATATGGATACACAGAAAATTTTGATAGAAAATAGCACAAGACACAAGAACACAAAAAAACATATCAATATGCACAAACGAAAAGATTAAATATCATTGTAAAGTGCGTGAAATAGATAGTGAAGAAACTTATACTAGTTCATAAGACAGATTCAGATATAGCATTATGATAAATGAGTAAGAATGAGACTTGAGCTATCTCAACCATAGAAATAAAGAAACAAATTATCGCCCTATCAGCTTAGCCAAATAGGACTTATGAGGAAAAACGATATTGCTTGGCTGGCGATTCACACCATCTCTAAGTATAAGTTATATTCAGTGCAAGATGGCTACCCATTGAGATATGCACAAATAATAATCCACGAGTGCGGATCTTTAACCATCTTTTAACAAATATACTCAATTTTCATAGATTTTATAAGAGTGTGGATCTTCAATCATCTTTTAATAAATACACTCTTATAGTTTATTTATATTTTTGACAGAAATGCACTTAAGTACATATATAGATAAGTATCATGCTAGTTAAGTCATAAAAGCTCAAAAATTTGTGATATGACCTGCAATATCTAAGAACTAAATACAATACTCCTTCATCACTATTCCACAACACAAAACATGATAAGTATGAAATATGAGTGTGTGAATTGATACGTGAAATGTCTCCTTTAAACAAAGTGTCATGCAATCATCTTTTGATCATTGTCTCAGAATATATATACATATAGATTGAAAAACACATGTGAACTAGTGTATCATATTCAAGCCTATATACCAATGAATTATATTATCTAAATCATTCTGTAAAAGCATATACATAAGCATGTCCAAGTTTTTATTTTTAATTAAAACCAAAAAGAAAGAAATAGAAATTTTATTTTCTTCTCATATTTTTAAAAAATGAAAGAAAAAGAAAAAAATAAAAAAAATAGAAAGAAAAAATAAAACAAAAATCAAACCACACTATGTGCATCCAACAGGAAATGCAACATGCTAGATATCAAGAGATAGTATGCCTAAGTCTTATCTCAATCTAGTGAAACAGTCTTTAGGCCAATGTTTGATAAAAATATCTACAAGCTATTGATCAGTGGGGACAAACTCAATTTGAATGTTCTCCTTAGCAATGTGGTCCTTAATAAACTGATACCTAACATCTATGTGCTTTGTTCGTGAATGATAAACTGGGTTATTACTCAAGTTAATAACACTCTTATTGTCACACATAAGAGAAACTTTCTTAAAGTTAATGTTGAAGTCCTGTAGTATCAAAGATATCCAAAGAGCTTGTGCCCAACAATTACCTAGTGCAATGTATTCAGCTTCAGTACTTGACAAGGCTACACAGTTCTGTTTCCTACTTGACCAAGACACAGTAGAATATCCTAGAAGGTGTACTATATCATTAGAGCTTTTCCTATCTGTATGACTCCCAGCATAATCACTATCAGAATATCAAACCAGATCAAAAGAATTGCACATTGAAAATCATAAACAGAATTTTTGCATTCCAATAAGATTTCAAAAAATTTGTTTTATAGGCTTCAAATGTGATTCCTTTATGTTCGCTTGGAATTATATTCGCTTCGAATCTCGCACATAAACACTCAAAAAATATAATATTAGGGTGAGAAGCAGTAAGATATAAGCGACACCGGTCATACCTCTGTACCTTTTTTTGTCAATTGAGACTTATTTTTCATCCTTCGTAAGCTTTGTCGATGGACTCATCGGAGTAGAAGCTGCTTTCAAGTTATCCATTCCGAAGTGTTTGAGAAGTCCTTTCACTTATTTCTCCCATGAGATAAACAGACCATCTTTCATCTGCTTCACCTAGAATCCTAGAAAAAAATTCAGCTCTCCCATCATGCTCATCTCGCACTCATCATGCATCAACTTTTTAAACGTATGGAAAATATCCTTATTAATAGCTCTAAAAATTATATCATTAACATACACTTGTGAAGTTTGAATATCTTTACGAATAAATTAAACAAATAAGGTCTTATCAGCAAACCCCTTTTTAAAATTATATTTTAGCAGATAAGAACTTAGACGATCACACAAGCTTGATGTGCTTGTTTAAGACCATATAAATCTTTATCTAACTTATGAACATAATCTTGAAAAGCATGATCAATAAAACCTAGGAGTTGTTCTACAAAGACTTCTTCCTTTAGGTACATATTTAGAAATATACTTTTCACATCTATTTGATAGAACTTGAAACCTTTATAATAAGAAAATGTAAGAAAAGTACTGATGGATTCAAGTCTAGCAACCGGAGCAAAAGTTTTATTGACATTGATTCCTTCTATTTGGTTATAATCTTTAACAACAAGTCTAGCCTTATTTCTTACTACATTACCCTCTTCATCCGATTTGTTTTCAAAGACCCATTTAGTTCCCACTATTGAGTGGTCATTGGGTTTCTAAATAAAATTCTAAACTTTGTTTCTTGTGAATCAGTTAAGTTCTTCTTGCATAGCAATAATTCAATTTTCATCATTTATAGCTTCATTCACATTCTTCAGCTCTATTTCAGAGATGAAATTAACATAAGCACAAATCTCTTCAAGAAACGAAACCTTCACTTACACTTGATGTTGCCATGGAACAGTAGTCATCATTCAAGTGATTAGAAGGATGTTAATTTCTTTTGGGGTGATCTATGGTTGACACTGCTTGTTGATTGTTTGAGTCAGATGGATTTGGAATGATGTTTGAATCTTCCGGAGTTGACTTGTTATTCTTGTCCCTAATTTCATCCTGAGCCTTCTTCTCACTTTTCATCTATGTCTTTTCTTGTTCAATTTGATCATTTGGATTAATCACAAGAGGGTCATCTGCATTATCAATTGAAACAATTGAGGTGTGAGTTTAATCAAATTTAATATGGATAGATTCTTTAAGAATTATTATTCTTTTATTGTAAATTTTGTATGCTTTGGGACGTGAAAATTATCCCCAAAACACACAATTATCAGCTTCATAATTAAATTTATCTAATTTATCTTTCGTGTTTAAAATATAATATTTGCAACCAAAAACACGAAGATGTGCAACACTTGAAGACTTTTGATAGTAAAGCTCAAAAGAGGTCTTATTCAGCAGTGGTCTTAGATAGGCTCTATTGCTTACATAACATGTTTTATTAACTGCCTCGGCCCAAAAGTACTTTGGCAGTTTATACTCATTTAACATGGTTCTAGCCATTTGTTGTAAAGTTTGATTCTTCCTCTAGACTACCCTATTTTGTTGAGGCAGTTTATTCTCATTTAGCATGGTTCTAGCACAAGAGTCTTTAAAAATTTTATTTTCAAATTCACCTCCATGATGCGACTAGATGGTACAAATAGGAAGGTCTTTTTCTTTTCCATCTCTTTATGAAAAAGTTTTTACAATTTTAAATTAATCAATCTTTTTAGCTAAAAACATGGCCCATGTAAATTTCGAGTAATCATCAACCACCACCAAATAATAACTCTTGCCTCCAAAACTCTATGTTGACACAGGCCCAAAAGGATCTAAGTGAAGTAATTGTAGAGGTTTAGAAGAGCTCACCTGGTTCTTCAAATTATGAGAGGGTCTAATAAATTTACCTTTTGTGCAAGCCTCACAAAAACTCTCATTTTTGAATGTAGAGATAGGCAAAAATATCACTAGTTCCTTCCTCAAGAGCTTCTGCAACAAACCCCTGCTTGCATCTTTGATCCTCCTATACCAAAACTTGCTATCCTCTCCTTCTACAACCAGGCATTTAACAATGTCAAGTTTAATATCATTAAAGTTTAATACCATGTGCTGCATTGCTCGTTAACTCTCCATTGTACATCATTAATAGAATTCCCCTCATCTGAGTCGTCTGGGGTGTCATCCTTGGCCATGAAACAATGACTCCTCTTATCCTCACCTAATTTTTTTTCTAATTTATCATCATCACTCGATAAATCCCCACAACGTTTCCTTGAAGCACCTGATCATTCCTTTGTATGCCATTTTGGTAGGGGGCATTCATTTCTGAAATGATCGGGGTTTCTTGCAACGATGATAAACCGGTTCAGTGTCTAAACTTTCATATTTGTTCTTCCTTACCTTAGAGAAGTCTTGGTTCTGTCTATTGCGCATAAATTTTTGCCCATCCTTTGTCTTCAAGAATGAATTGAATCCCTTGACCACGAGCCCCATTTCACTCTTACCATCATCCTCAATGTCTGAATTTGCCTCCTTTCTCAACTTATATTTCTTGGCCTGTAGAACCATTGACTTCTTTTTTGAGCTACCTTTGAAGTCCTCCTCTCTCTCTCCTTCACTCTTACTCGTATATGAGAAGGTTTCCTACACGATTTTCAAGGGTTAGTTTAGAGATTTTATAATTTTTTGATGGCCGACCTTTGGTTCCCAATCCCTAGAAAGAGAATGAATAATTTTTCTCACAAGCTCCTTATTTTTATACTCTTTACTCAAAACTTTTGATTCACTTACAATGTCCATGAAGTGGGTAAACATTTCTTGAATGCTCTCTGAGGCATTCTTCTTAAAATTTTCGTACTTACTCTTGAGCATCACAAGCTTTTCCTCCTTTACTTGTGAAGCTTCTTTGTGTGTACCTTTCAATACGTTCTAGATTTCTTGCGTAATAGAGAAATTAGACAGATGGTTAAATTTTTTAGTAGTGAAAGAACAATAAAGAGCATTCATTACTTTTTAATTCAAAAAGTAAAGCTTTTTGTCACTAGGGGTCCACTTATCTGTAGATGCGACTACAGTGGTCTCATAACAGTGGTAGCGGGTTCACTATAGCCAGTCTCAACAATATTCCAAACATCTAAATTAGTGGACAACAAAGAGACTTTCATGCGCATTATCCAATAGGTATAGTTTGACTCATTGAAAAGCAGGGATTAGTTGACAGTGTGTCACTCTAGAAAAGCCGTTCTGACAGTCAAACTAGACATCTCTATTCTAGGTTGTGAATCCTAAGGATGGGTAATGAGAGCTTTGATACCACTTGTTGGATCTAAGATGCAAGCCTAGAGGGGGGGTGAATCGGATTGCTACTATTTTTTACCTCAACATAGAATATGCAGCATAATATTGCGAACAAAAGCGATGAATGATATAAAGAAATATAAAATGACAAACATAATCAACCAACGAACACACTAGATTTTATAGTGGTTTAGATAAATAATCCAATGTCCACTCTTTTCTCTCGTGAAGGGGCTTCCTCACTATGAAAAGATTTCACCTGAATCACAAATCCGATTCAATAGGCTTACAAGACAGCACCCTGGTATCTACCCGAAATCAGTCATTTAAAATAACTCTCACAATGAGTAACTCCCAGCCCTAGCTAGTCCTAACCATCAATTCAACTGGCTTGAGTACGCCGTAAAAGAAGTTTAAAGAAAAACAAAACCAAATATCAATTAAGTTTAGAATTAAAACGATCTTACAACCATTTCGAAAAAACAAACCATCCTTCAAGAGATATAATCGAAGTATGATGAAGAACGGTGATTTCAAGGGCAACTCTCCTTGCTGTAAAATCATTCGATGATGTTGTGCACGGCAAGTAAGACTTTGACAAGGCTCCGGGGATTGAAAAGCTCTTTAAAATCTTAATAATCAAAACTCTAGTACTCCTCCTCCTCTTCTCTCTCTCTCTCTCTCTCTCTCTAAGTTTTTCATTCACATTTAGATTAGGAAAGAGATATGAGAAACGCGGTAGAAGATAGAGATCATATGAACAACGAATGGCTGCAATTCAATTATCAAAATAACCAAATAGCCGACTATACCATCGATGGTTGCTCTTGACCATTGATGGTCACCAAGCACCATCAATGATCAAAGGCCACCATCGATGGTCAAGATCCTGAAATAAGCTTTTGAGCTGATTTTGCGTTGTTTTGCTTTGTACATGTTCTATACCGTATTTACCTGTATTAAATCATCTCAAACTAATATTAGTATCAAAGGAGAGTTTGTTATTACTCACATAAGAGATATTGGATGGACAATGTCCTAATAGTAAATCCCCAAAAAAATTCAAAATCATACCAAACCCTCAGTAACTTTGCATTTTGCCGAAAACCCTCAATAAGTTTATGCATTTTGGAGATAATCCCCATAAATTAGAAAAAAAACAACATAAAAGAGGCATTTGGAGAATTATTGGGAGTTTAGTGTAATTTATCCAAAAGATATTGGATTTTTTTTTGCAAAAGTTATTGTATATTTAGTGTGATTTTGAAAGTTAATCGTTGTTTACTACAAAATGCTTACCCTATATTAAACTTCGCCTTATGCACTAGGATGAGACAAATCATGTTGAGTACCTTCATATTTAATGTTTCTCCATGCTCCTTTAGACATAAAATCTCGCCTCTTTCCCAATAATGTCGTGCGAAGATCTTTCTAAACGGAGACCTTCCATATTGACTTGCAAGATAATGAATTTTCACTTCCTATTGAGTTAGTACACATTCGAACCTTGATGAGAATATATTGCTTGTGATCTTGGCGAAGAAACCATGGATCACAAAATAGAATTCTAGTTGAGCTAGAAATAAAAAATATATAATTCTTGTTGAATAAAGAATCACAAGCATAATAGAAGTAAGACTTCCTAAAAGAAAATTCGAGGCACAAATCTTAACAATTTAAGAATGGTTAAACTTTGTTATGGATAAAAAGTAGTGATGAATAAAATTTATAGAATGAGTATTAGTTAGAGTAATGATAATTATACTACAATTTTCATACTACTTTGGTACTACCACAAATAAAAGAGTAGGGTCATATTGACTAACCAAATTTTTATTACAAATTTCAAGGAATGACTCCATACATTTCTTAGAGGTAGAACAAAAGTAGTATAAGAATTGTAGTATAATTAGCATTTTCCTATTAGTTATAATAGCACTACTAAAAATAAGGCTAGCCCCAATGATTGAAATTGTTGGGGCTGACTATGATCCCAACGGTTAGCACTGTTGGGGCAAAAAACTAAACCGTTTGAGGCATATCACGTCGGTGCTGACTCAGTCCCATCGGTTAAAAAATATGCCCCAATGGTTTAAGCCATAGGGGCAAGTAAATAATTAAGTTAATTTTCCAAAAAGGAAAAATATCAGCTTCAACGATTGCAATCGTTGGGGCAGACTTATACCAACGGTAGTAACCATTGGTGCAAGTTAATTTTCCAAAAAAGAAAAAGTGGCCCCAATGGTTGTAACCATTAGGACTAATGGCTTGCACCAACGGTTTCACCATTGGGGCAAGATTATTTCATCATCGGTTGTAACCGTTGGTGCAAATGATCAGCCCCAACGGTTACAACCGTTGGGGCCATTTTTTTCCCTATATACAAGTCATATTCCCATACTAATATATAATCACCCTGTTCACAAATTCATTTTCCCATGCAATTATATTTCATACAATTCATAATTTCTATGCAATTATGCAATCAACTACACAAGTATTTTTAAAATGGATTCAAAATTCTAATATCTCACACAATTGTAAACCAAAATACAAGAGTCACAATAACGAAAATCCAATGAATAATGTTTAAACTACTTAGTCTCAAACATAAAAAAGGATACCCAAAATACACATGTTTCTAATATCTTAAAATATAAGAGTCACTACTACAGATTGATACCAAAATGCTCAGGGAAGCCTTGCAAATTTTCTCCTCGGTGTGGTGCTGAAATATACTAGGAAGAGGAACTTGTGCTGAAATATCTTAAGGAGAACCTTGAGCAGCAGAAGTTAAAGCCTGAGGGCTGGGAGAAGGATGAGAAGCCGGTAGAGTAGTGGTAGCCGGTGCAACAAAAGGTGGATGAGCGTTCTAAGAATAAACCTGTAAAATAGTACGTGTATGAGTGAGAGAGAGGGGGAGAGAGAGGGGGAGAGAGAGAGAGAGAGAGAGAGAGAGAGAGAGAGAGAGAGAGAGAGAATGTGTGTATGAAAGTGTGTGTATATGAGCATGCGAGTGTGTGTATGAAAAGATGGCAAACAATTTAGAGTTACATTAGCAAGAATACTACTCAAAGAGTCAATTGTTCATGTGAACGATACTCAATTATGGTCGGCCATCAAATTGAGTACGGTGCATTTATTTTTTCTATGTGTAAGCCTTGTTCACATATTATGTTAATTTTATTATCAAAGAAATCATTCTGTCAAAAGATTGTCTATCGCGAGGTTTCCTACACATTATGTGTTTTGGTTAAAAGAACAAGCAAGATAGGGATTGTGTTGGGAAAAATAAGATTAAAAATAGATCCAGACATAAGCAGAACAAACCACATAGGAATAAAGGAATAGAGCAGAGAGTTAAAAATACCATAACTGACAAACTTAAAAACTTAAATACAGTACAAAAATGTCGAACTGCCCTCTAAACAGAGGACTAGCCTTGAAGAAATTATGCCCCACCTACGGTAGCGTTGGGTCTGCACAGTACTTCCGAGGATGAGACAGCAACAGTCCAAAGAAGCGCTCTCTTCTATTGAACATCTCGATTGCAACTTTACTTCACTAGAATCTTCAATACCATCAGCTTATAGAATTGTAAAAGGAAGACAAGAGAAGAATTTTGTTTATGTTTTTTGTGCCTCTCAAATGAATAGAGGAGGCCCTTTATATAGGGTTCAGGTTAGCTGAGGGGATAGACAAGGCTTTGAATGCCAGTTATTTCAAGTTTTATAACGTCTGCTATAACTATCATTCAAACCTTGTAACATTCATAATGTACAAAACATTGAGGTTGGTTAAATGCAGCACATGCAAAAAGGGCATGCGCCGGACCGCTCACACTGACCGCACGCTCGAGCCCACATGCACGTGCCCGCTCGCTCGCTTGCTTGCATGCTCGCTAGCATACCAACACAAATATACATTTCTAACACCTTTGTTATACCATATATAACACATATGTTAATTTGAACCATTTAAAATGCATTCAATTAGTCAATGTGGTATTGAAACTTACATACTACTAATTAAACACCTTTTAATTTTTATCTATGGAATCCAACCATATAAATGGTATCCTTCCATATAAATCCTCCATTATTCATTTATATCAACAATCCCCCACAATTCCATATCTGAAAGTAAATAAGAGTATACATATCATGCTTTCGGAAAGGGTATCTTCCCATTTGAACCTTCCCTATAGTTATCCAATTTTATCACCATAGGCACGAAGTGAAACTAAGTCTTGAACTTGAACCTTTGATGTGGTGATGTTTATTGGTAATAACACAATATATGCTTTAGTAGTAATCTTTAGATTTGACGCATTATGGCCATGCGTCCTTATCCTTTTCATGAACATTTTCAAGGAATAACCCACTTCCTCTAATTGCGGCCACCAATCATGTTCACATAGTTGGGCAAATCCAGGGGTGCACTTCTTGCATCTCGTCTTAAAGACTTGATCCCATTCAGAGTTAAAACACTCTTACTATACTAGCAGTTAACAACACCTTCCAGGTATAAATGAGAATAGATTTAGATACAAAGTATCAATCTATGATTAGGTGTTCAACTCACACAATAGCATGTTATCACCACATTGAACCTACTTTGTGGGATCAACACTCAGATAGGTTAGGTTGCTACCATCGATGAGTTAGGTAAGGGTTTCAGTCACATCCTCAACCTGAATTTAAGAACTAGTGACAACTCAAGTCCTTTTGTAAAGAGATCTGTTGTGTTGTCCTTGGACTTGACAAAGCCCATAGCAATCACCCCTTCATCCACAAACTTTTTCATGGTCTTTATCCATACTTGGATATGACCTCGAGTCTTGCAGTTATACTTTGAACTTTTAGTCCTTGCAATTGTGCTCATATTGTCACAATGCACAGAGATTGCCGGAATAGGCTTGCTGATCATGGGCAATTTGGACATAAGTTCCTTAAGCCATTCAGCTTCTAAACCAGTAGTATCCAAAACATATAGCTCTGCCTCAAAAGCAGACCTCGATAAAATGGTCTGTTTGACAGAGCTCTAGGCGACTACGCCGCCACCCAAGGTAAATACATACCATGTACAACCATTGCTACCTGAACCCATAGCAATCTAGCTAGCATCACTATATCCCTCAAGAACGGGAGAGAATCTACTATAATACAACTCAAGAGAAATAGTTCCCTTCAAATACCGAAGTATCCTATTCAAGGCCTCCCAATGAGTCCTATTTGGATAGCTAGTGTATCTACTTAATTTAGAAACCGAGTATGAAATATTCGGTCTCGTGCAGTTTGCAAGATACATCAAGCTACCAATAATCTGATAATATCTCAATTGAGATACAGAGACCCCACTTACATTCTTGTAGAGAGTTACTGAAGGATTGTATGGAGTTTTGACGGCTTTGCAATTCTTATAGCCAAATTTCTGAATAATCTTCTCAATATAGTGAGATTGAGAAATTGCTATGCCCTCGGTTGATCTAATTAGTTTTAGGCCAAGAATCACGTCAGACTCTCATGTCCTTCATACCAAACTTACTACTCAAGAATGACATAGTCTCATTGACTATCCCAATGTTTGATCCAAACAATAGAATATCATCAATATAAATGCACAGAAAAATACATGAGTCACCTCTTACTTTGCTATAAACACACTTATCAGACTCAATCATTTTAAAACTAAAATCAATGATAATCGTATCAAACCTTTTATGCCATTGTTTAGGGGCTTGTTTAAGTCCGTATAAAGACTTCACAAGTTTACATGCTTTCCTTTAATTGCCAGGTGTTACAAATCCCCCAGGCTAATCTATATAAATCTCTTCTTCAAGAAAATTATGAAGAAAACCAGTTTTCACATCCATCCACATCCATCTGATGGATTGTGAAATCATATATAGAAGCCAATGCAATAAGCATTTTGATTGTAGTCATTTGGGCAACTGGAGAGTATGTGTTAAAAAAAGCAATTTCTTCAACTTGTTTGAACCCCTTGGCATCAAGTCTGGCCTTAAACTTTTCTATAGTTCCATCTGGTTTTAATTTTCTTTTAATGATCCATTTAGACCCAATTGTCTTGCACCGACGAGGGAGATCAACTAATTCCCATGTCTCATTAGAGATAATAGAATCCATCTCACTTTTGACAGCATCCCTCCACTGCTTAGTCTCTTTTGAGGTCATAGCAGATCGGTGGAAGTAGGATCCTCCTCGATATTGTAAGTGACAAAGTCACTTCCAAAATCCTTGACAATCTTTGCTCTCTTACTCCTAGTTTCATCTAAATCATCTGATCTTTCAGATTTAGATTTAGAATTTTTTTATCCCCATATTTGTCATCCTTTCTACATGATCAGGAATGAAAGTTGAGACAGAGATAGGGTTTTCACTAGAAATATTTTGAGGCATTCCAGATTTCATAAGAAAAACATCTTAAAAAAACATTGCATCATGAAATTCAACAATTGTAGTAACATCTATGCCAGGGATTTTAGATTTGATCACTAAGAATCTAAATGCATAGGTGTTTTCTACATAACCTAAAAAAATAGAGTCCACTATCTTAGGACCTAGCTTCTTCCTCTTGTGTTCTGGGATTAATACTTTTGCAAGACACCCCCATATTTTAAGGTATTTCAAGCTTGTCTTTCGACCTCTCCAAAATTCAAATAGACTACTTTTCTTATATTTTTGAGGGACTCTATTCAGAATATGGCAAGCCGTATTGAATGCCTCTCCCCACATATATTTAGAAAGTCCAGAACTTGCAAGTATTCTATTAATCATATCTTTCAAGGTTCTATTTTTTCATTCTGCTATACCATTAGACTAAGGAGAATAAGGAGTAATTTCCTCATGCACTATGCCAAAAGATTGACATGCAAAAGTAAACTGATTTGATGTATATTCTCCTCCTCTATCAGATCTTAACCTTTTAAGTTTCTTGCCAGTTTGAGTTTCAGCTTCATTCTTAAAAATAATAAATTTTTCTTGAGCCTCATCTTTGGTTTGAAGCAAGTAAACATAACAATATTTTCTATAGTCATCTATAAAGGTTATGAAATAATTTTTATGTCTTTGGTCAAAACACCATTAAATTCACAAATGTCAAGATGAACTAAATCAAGCAACTCGATTTGTATCAACAGAATGAAAAGTTTTTCTTATTTGTTTAGTTGTTACACATACTTGATATTTTTTTGTGATCTATAGAGTGTTTTAGAATCATATTAAGATTCATCATTTTTTACGAATTAAAATTAACATGACCAATATGTTGATGCCAAATATCGATGATTCAAAATTGTTACTAACAGATAATCAAGAACAAAAATATTATTTAATTTAGAACTAAAAATAGGTTCTGCTCTAACCTTATACATTCTATCACAATCATAGCCCTTAAAAATAAAAGATCCAGTCTGCAACATAACCACTTTATTACATTTAAAAGAAAATTCATTACCCTCCCTAACTAAACATGAACCATCGATTATGTTGTGTCAACAAAGATGAGCTGATGTACCTCGTAATGATAGAACCCGCCCTAAAGGGAACTTGAGGTCCACTCGCCCATATCCCAACACCTTAGATGCGCTTTGGTTCCCCATCTTCAAGGTATTTTCATTTGCGGTGGTAAGACATAAACAATAATTTATCAACGAAATGTGTACATTTGCACCGGTGTCTACCAACCATTCATTGGGTTCATAAATACATAGTAACTCGGGGTTAATGAAACATACCCTTCGACGGATCTAGCAAGCTCACCATAACCATGTTAACCCGATGCACACTAGCGCACTCGGATTGGCTTTACCTTTCTTTGTAGGACAAACTTTAGCACAATGTCCAACCTGCCCACAATTTCAACATGGTTTGTTTGCTTTTGGTTTCTTTTGGATCTTAGCGTTGGCTTTAATTTTGTCATCAGGTTTGCCATTAGGTTTATTTTAAACTTTTTCCCAGAAGTTATAACATTTGCTTTGGGTTGGTGCTCAACAGGCATGTTCGCGAGAAAAATTTGAGAAATGTAAGATCGGAGTTATTCTCTCTAACTGATTTAGAAAAAGAATGAATACAATCTCTCAAAGTAATCCCTCTCTAACTGACTTAGACAAAGAAATTATAAAATTCCTCTATCGGTTGTCCGATTTACAAAAGAAGGAAAGATCAATGGAGATCCTTCCCTTTATTTAACCTGGGTTCTTCACGGTAGCGATGGGAGTTTGAATCTTGTGTCCCGTTGACTATCGAACATCTCGACTAGTGGAACAACGTTGAAAGAAACTTCATAAAAGTAAGTTTGCAACTCTAACGAGTTTGAGAACTCTAAAGAAAAATCCGATTTCCCAAAGAGAGAAGCCTCTCCCGATCGATCCAAAGAACTCCCCAAAGAAGAAGATCCCTCTTTTATAGGTGATTTAGGGGTGTAACCGTCCCCTTAAAATTCTCCTTGATAAGGGTTTAATGGGTGTAACCGCCCTTAAATCTCTTCATGATGGGGTGATTATCCCTTAAATCATGGGCAGCGGTTTAGAAACCGTTCACTCATGTTTGAGCGAAGTCAAGGTGAGCTCTGCGTTTTGGTGAGCTCGCATCTTAGCGGTGTCGTCTTAGCGAGCTCCGTCTTGGCGAAGCTCTGCGTCTTGGTGAGCTCGCGTCTTAGCGGCTCCGCGTTTTGACTTAGAACGCCGTGGTGAAACGCGGAGGTGAGCTCTGCGTCTTAGCGAGCTCTGCGTTTTAGTGGTGTGCGTCTTAACTCCAGCGTCTTTCGCGGTGTGCGTCTTAGCAAGCTCTGCGTCTAGCTGCTCTGCGTCTTAAGCTCGCATTTTAACTTAGAACGCCGTGGTGAGAGCGGTGAGACGTGTATTTTCTATAGTCATCTATAAAGGTTATGAAATAATTTTTATGTCTTTGGTCAAAACACCATTAAATTCACAAATGTCGGTATGAACTAAATCAAGCAACTCGATTTGTATCAACGAGAATGAAAAGTTTTTCTTATTTGTTTAGTTGTTACACATACTTGATATTTTTTGTGATCTATAGAGTGTTTTAGAATCATATTAAGATTCATCATTTTTTACGTAATTAAAATTAACATGACCAATATGTTGATGCCAAATATCGAGATGATTCAAAATTGTTACTAACAGGATAATCAAGAACAAAAATATTATTTAATTTAGAACTAAAAATAGGTTCTGCTCTAACCTTATACATTCTATCACAATCATAGCCCTTAAAAATAAAAGATCCAGTCTGCAACATAACCACTTTATTACATTTAAAAGAAAATTCATTACCCTCCCTAACTAAACATGAACCACTGATTATGTTGTGTCGAACAGCATGAGCGTGATGTACCCTGTGTAATGATAGAACCCGTCCTAAAGGGAACTTGAGGTCCACTCGCCCATATCCCAACACCTTAGATGCAGTTTGGTTCCCCATCTTCAAGGTATTTTCATTTGCAGGCTGGTAAGACATAAACAATAATTTATCAACAGAAATGTGTACATTTGCACCAGTGTCTACCAACCATTCATTGGGTTCATAAATACATAGTAACTCGGGGTTAACAGAAACATACCCTTCGACGGATCTAGCAAGCTCAGCCATAACCATGTTAACCTGATGCACACTAGCAGACCCCGGATTGGCTTTACCTTTCTTTGTAGGACAAACTTTAGCACAATGTCCAACCTGCCCACAATTTCAACATGGTTTGTTTGCTTTTGGTTTCTTTTGGATCTTAGCATTGGCTTTGATTTTGTCATCAGGTTTGCCATTAGGTTTGTTTTTAAACTTTTTCCCATAAGTTATAACATTTGCTTTGGGTTGGTGCTCAACAGGCACAACATGTTTACGATTCTTATGCTCTTCCTCTATTGCTATGGCAATCATCAAGTCATCGAGATTTATCTTTTCCTTTCGATGCATGAGAGACATTCCGAAACTCTCCCAAGAATGAGGAAATTCCTCGATGATTGTCATAACGTAAAATTTTTCAAGAAGCTCCATTTCAGCTTCTCGAAGAGCATAAAGAATGAACAGAAGTTCATGTGCTTGTTCTATCACATATTTACCCTCGACCATTTGAAACTTTAAGAACTTGGACACAGAATATTTTTTCAAGACCGTGGTCTTCAGTATTATATTTTTTGTCCAGTTCACCCATGATGCCTTAGTGATGGTCGAAGAAGAACAATAGACATTGAAGAGCACATTGTACATTGACAATAAAATGCATTCTCTTGCTATTTGATCCTTCTCCATCCATTGTGCAATTTTATCTACACTATTAGGATCTTTTTCATCTAGTTTTGGGCATTCTGACAGTATCATTGCCAGCAGCCCCTTAGTCGTTAGCCTAATCTTCATACGTTGCTAGCAACGTTTGAAGAGCTGACCCGTAAACTTTTTTGACATGTTAATTTTAGGGGCAAAGGCATCAGAACCAACTTCTAAAATAGAAGATATAACTTCAGATGTTAATAATTTCTTCAAGATTATTGGGAAAAATAAGATTAAAAATAGATCCAGACTTAAGCAGAACAAACCACACATGAATAAAGGAATAGAGAAGAGAGTTAAAAACACCATAACTGATAAACTTAAAGTCTGAAATACTTTACAGAAATGCTGAAACGCCCTTTGAATAGAGGACTAGTCTTGAAGAAATTATGCCCCACCTACGGTACCGTTGAGTCTGCACACTACTTTCGAGAATGAGACGGCAGCAGTCCAAAGAAGTGCTCTCTTCTGTTGAACACCCTGATTGCAACTTCTCTTTGCCGGAATCTTCAATACCAATAGCTTATAGAATTATAAAAGGAAGACAAGAGAAGATTTTGTTTCTATTTTCTGTGTCTCTCAAATGAACAGTGGACGCCCTTTATATAGTGTTCAGGTTACCTGAGGGGTTACACAAGGCTTTGAATGCCAGTTATTGCAACATTTATAACGTCTTCTATAACTATCATTCAAACCTTATAACGTTCGTAATGTACGACACGTTCAGGTTGGTTAAATATAGCACATGCAAAAAGGGCACGCGCCAAACCGCACACACGAACTGCATGCTCGAGCTCGCACGCACGTGCCCGCTCGCTAGCATACCAATACAAGTGTACATTTCTAACACCATTGTTATACCATATATAACACGTATGTTAATTTGAACCATGTAAAATGCATTCAATTAGTCAATGTGGTACTAAAACTCACATACTACTAATTAAACACTTTTAATTTTTATCTATGGAATCCAACCATATAAATGGTATCCTTCAATATAAATCCTCCATTATTTATTTATATCAATAGATTTTCTATCAATTGTTCATATTTCATTGAGAATTTGTAAGCTTTTTCTATTCAAATGGAATACTTGATCACAATATTAGTACTTTATTTTTGTGTCATAAATCATGATTATCTACATGTATTATTTAATTAGAATATAGATATATTATATTTATTTGACTCTCATAGTTTTAGATTTTGCATAAGTACCTGCTGAGTAAGCTAATCGATCTTGACCCTAAGCTCAGACAACTCATGTTGCACATCGTTGGGGGGGGGGGTGGCTGCAAGAGTGGAGGAAACCGTCAAGTAGAACCTGCTAACACCATGACTGATGCCTCTCTCATAGCCACCATGATACCCTCCATATACGTCATCCAATACCATTCTCATTGTGGCAAAATTGTTTCATCTTCAACCCCTAATGATTTTGTCTTTTCTATCATGTGGGCCTACACCACATGTAGTATTCAAATGTAAGTCAATAATGTTATTCCAAACATATTTAAGAAAAATAAATTGAATTAGCAGCAAAATAGTTGCACTTATGCAATACTCCTGGGTTTGCTTGTCAGGATATCTATATGTGTCACTTAGTGGATCCACTAATGTCTCATGAGTACTCAAATACTCCTTCAATACACTAGATTTCTCACCTGACGCTTCGATCTCAGCTCTCTATAATTTAGAAAAAATATATTTGTATAATATAGCATATCATTAATTAAAAATGCGCTTTTTTAAAAATTCAAGAATTAATGTTACCACTTTTTGCCTAGCCCGAAATATGCTTGTCAAGCCACCTACTCGACCTCTCTTCTTTGATTCTTGATTAGCCTTATTGCGTGCTGCCTCCTCCTGCACATCAATGTAAAATTTAGAGTGCGTGTAGCAATAAAAAAGATATAAATTATTAGAAGAAACTTTATAATACTAAACACTAAATTTGATTTTAATTATATACCTGCTTTGTCCTAGAAGAAAAAAATTTCTGTAGGCACGCCAACAATTTTTCATCAATCCCAGAAAACACCTCTTCCTTAAAGAGAACACCTCTCTTCTCTTCGGGAGTCTTCTCCGATAACTGATAACCCTCATTCTTCACCTGGTTCTTATTGTCTCGGACACTCTCCTCCATCTTGCGCTTCATGGTCTTCTGGATAGCAAGAATGTTGAGAGGACAAAAAGGATCTTCTGGAAGAAACACGTAATCTTTTTGTACATTCAACAAATTCATGTATTAAACTCTATATGTACCAAATGATACATAATTAATTGGATATTGTGAGTTAAAAATGTATTTAAACCTGAGCCCTCATAAAGAACTGTTAAAATGAGCGTTCATGATCCTTGCCCCATTTCTTATGAAGTGGATAGTTCATGTAGTGGCGGCTCTCCTCCTCCACATACTGCGTGAGTCAATCAGCATTGGGGCCAGTGATGCGAAACTCAGCATCAAACTGTAAGGGAAATGCTGGTTCATTCTTCTCAGGATCGGACCTTAGATTGGCTTTATTTGACCCTCAAAATTTTCAAGGCGTCCTTGGCAGCTATGCATCTAAAATATATATAACAAGACAAAGAGAATTAGACAATAAAAAGAATAATAACAAAAATAAAATAAAATAGAGGTGTGCTTTGGTGCTCTGAAAATAGTTTTTTATTTAATTTTTATTTAATGTTTATTTAAAGGGTAAAAGTAGACTTTTCCATCAATCTTCTTCCCCTCTTTTTCGCACCCAAAACGCATAGTCTCTGCCCAGAATTTTGCAGATCAATCACCGTCTTTGTCTATAAAGCCTTATATTCTAGTGATCAACCACCATCTTTGTCCATAAATCCTTATAGGAGAAATTTTCGAAATCGACCACTTAGAGAAATTAAACAGCAAAAACGACCGCATGGAAAATTAATAAGCAAAATCGACCGAAAACGGTCGATTTTACAATTGGTTGTCTTTTTTGATTACACGGGACTACTAGTCCCGTGTAATTTCTGTTCTTAACCACCTCCGTGACCCCCCCCTCTCTCTCTCTCTCTCTCTCTCTCTCTTCACATTCTCATAAAAACTCCCATGACCTCTCTTTCTCTCTTCATTCACTTTCCTCTTTACCTCTCTCTCTCTCTCTTTGTGCCCAGCCCGTCGTTTACAATCTTCCACCGCCGTCACTTCAAGACAAGCACCGCCAATCGCCATTCAGTCACCGCATCTAGGTCACGCCAACCCGAGTCAACGCCTTTGTCGCTCACAACATTTTCAAGGTGAAGTTTTCAATTTTGGTGCAATTTTTTCCAATTTGTGAAATTGATGAGTGATATGATGAAATTGGGATTTAATTTCAATAATAATTAATGTCATAATTAAATGTTTTTCAAATTTCAGAATTAATTTATTTCAAAATTGGTTTTAAATTCAGAATAATTTAAAACATAGGAACATGATCTAAATTAGCCAATTTAATTTTTTCTTCTTATAATTTCCTTAAACTATTAATTTATTATACATAAATTTATTAATTTGAATATTGCAACATAAATTTGGTAACTTGAAAGTTTTTGAAATTTCGGTATTAATTAACCTCAAAATTAGTATTAAATTTGGTATAAAAGTAAAGTTTCACAAATATCTAAAAATAAAAATCCAAAATTCAAATTAATATCTTAAATTCCGAAATTAAAACATTTGGGATAAAAATAAATTTGAAAAATATTTAAAACTAAAAAACAAAAGCTCAATTTAATTTTAGAAATTCTAAAACTAAACAATATGAATAAAAATAAATTTTAAATAATATTTAAAATAAAAATAGAAAATTTAAATTAACTTCGGTATTCATTAATATCTTAAATAATATTTTTGAAAAATTTTGGAGTTAATTTATTTTAAAATTGGTATGAAATTCGAATAATATGTAAAATTGGACACGATCTAAATTTTGTAATTTAATTAAAGTTAGCTTTTAAAAATTCAAAATTTTAGATATTTTGATAAATAAATCTTAATTTTAGAAAAATAATATATATTTTTTTCATATATTTTGATTAAAAGAAAAATTAAAAGGTTAATCTAATATCTTCTATTCTAATATATTCAATAAATCAAGTGTAGAAATTTCAATCAAAATATCGTCAAATTATGAATAAAAATGAATTTTTCGATATTAAAAAAATTCAACATATTAAATGGTGTATAATGTTTTGTACCAAAATTAAACTTGTAGATAGTTAGATGGGGGCATCCTCAGATCTTCAAATTTTCGATGATGATGTTCAATATTCTTGAGGGTTGTAGAATAAATACACGAATTTTTTTTCTCTCGAGCAAAAGCCCATGGGTTGTAGAATAAAAATAGGAGAAATTGTTTTGAGAATATTTTTTATTCGAGAAGAGTATTGAGCGAAAAAATATTATTTTTTAGAGAAGAATTGGCTCAAACATTTTCTCGAATGGCATTTGTTTGAGATTATTTACGATAATTAGAATTTTGTATAAAAGATATGGTGATTGATGGAAAAAATAGATTTTACTATATATAGAGATATTTAAATTAAAGGTAGAGATATTATAGCTATAACCATGGACGGTTAAAATGGGATGACATGTGTCAAAAAATTTTGTGAAGGTGGAAGATAATGTGGCATCCTCTGGTGAGTTTTAAAGTTATTTGGTTTTGCTTTAATGTATACCCTAGTAAAAGATAGCACTACTAAAAATAAGGCCAACCCCAACGGTTGAAACTGTTGGGCTTGACTATGATCCCAACGGTTAGCACCATTGGGGCAAAAACATAAATCGTTGGGGCATATCGTGTCAGTACTGACTCAGCCCAAACGGTTAAAAAATCTGCCCCAATGGTTTAAGCCGTAGGGGCAAGTAAATAATTAAGTTAATTTTCTAAAAAGGAAAAATGTCAGCCCCAACGGTTGTAACCGTTAGGGCAGACTTGTACCAACGGTAGTAACCATTAGTGAAAGTTAATTTTCTTAAAAAAAAAATAGCCCCAATGGTTGTAACCATTAGGGCTAATGACTTGCACCAACAGTTTAACCATTGGGGCAAGATTATTTCACAAATGGTTGTAACCGTTAGTGCAAGTGATCAGCCCCAACGGTTACAACCATTAGGGCCAGTTTTTTTCCCTATATACAAGTCATATTCCCATACAAATATATAATCACCCTGTTCGCAAATTCATATTCCCACGCAATTATATTTCATATAATTCATATTTTCTATGCAATTATGCAATCAACAACACAAGTATTAATAAAATGGATTCGAAATTCTAATATCTCACACAATTGTAAACTAAAATACAAGAGTCACAATAACCAAAACACAACGAATAATGTTTAAACTACTTAGTCTCAAACATAAAGAAGGATATCCAAAATATATATGTTTCTAATATCTAAAATACACAAGTCACTGCTACAGATTGATACCAAAATGCTCGGCAAAAGCCTTGCAAATTTCCTCCTCGGCGTAGTGCTGAATATACTAGGACGAGTTGTGCTGAAATATCTTGACGAGAACCTTGAGCAGCAGAAGTTAAAGCTTGAGGGCCCTGAGAAGGATGAGAAGCCGGTGGAGTAGTGGTTGCCAGTGCAATGGAAGGTGGATGAGCGTTCTAAGAATCAACCTGTAAAATAGTATATGTATGAGAGTGGGAGTGTGTGTGTGTGTGTGTGTGTGTGTGTGTGTGTGTGAAAGTGTGAGTGTATGAGCATGCGAGTGTGTGTATAAGTCGGGCATCCTACACAACTCTTGCAAACAAACTTTTTGAATCACTGCTTTAAGATAGCAAACAATTAAGAGTTACATTAGCAACAATACTACTTAAAGAGTCAATTGTTTATGTGAACTATACTCAATTATGGCTAGCCATCAAATTGAGTACGGTGCATTTATTTTTTTTTATGTGTGAGCCTTGTTCACATATTATGTTAATTTTATTATCAAAGAAATTATTCAATCAAAAGATTGTCTATCACGAGGTTTCCTACACGTTATGTGTTTCGGTTAAAAGGAAAAGCAAGACAAGGATTGGCTATCAATTGTTCATATTTCGATTACGAATTTGTAAGCTTTTTCTGTTCAAATGGAATACTTGATCACAATATTAGTACTTCATTTTTGTGTCATAAATCATGATTATCTACATATATTTTTTAATTGGAATATAGATATATTATATTTATTTGACTCTCATAATTTTAGATTTTGCATAAGTACTTGCTGAGTAAGCCAATCGATCTTGGCCCTAAGCTCAGCCAACTCGTGTTGCACATCGGGGGGAATGGTGGCTGCAAGAGTGGAGGAAGACATAAGTAGAACGTACTAACACCATGACCCATACCTCTCTCATAGCCACCATGATACCCTCCACATACGTCATCCAATACCATTCTCATTGTGGCAAAATTGGTTTCATCTTCAACCCCTAATGATTTTGCCTTTTCTATCATGTGTGCCTACACTACATGTAGTATTCAAATATAAGTCAACAATGTTATTCCAAACATATTTAAGAAAAATAACTTGAATTAGCAGCAAAATAGTTGCACTTACGCAATACTCCTGGGTTTGCTTGTCAGGATATGTGTATGTGTCACTATGTGGATCCACTAATTTTCGTGAGTACTCAAATACTCCTTCAATACACTAGACTTCTCACCTGACGTTTAGATCTCAGCTCTCTATAATTTAGCAAAAATATATTTGCATAATATATCATATCATTAATTAAAAATGCTTTTTTTTAAAACTCAAAGAATTAATTTTACCACTTTTTTCCTAGCCTGAACCATGCTCCGCGAGCCACCTGTATAGATTGCTCGGCCTCTCTTCGTCAATTCCTGATTAGCCTTATCGCGTGCTGCCTCCACCTGTACATCAATGTAAAATTTAGAGTGCGTGTACCAATAGAAAAGATATAAATTATTAGAAGAAACATTATAGCACACAAATACTAAACAATAAATTTGATTTTAATTATATTCCTGCTTTGTCTTAGAAAAAAAAAATTTGTGTAGTAGTGCCTACAATTTTTCATCAATCCCAGAAAACACCTCTTCCTTAAAGAGAACACCTCTCTTCTCTTCGGGAGTCTTCTCCCATAACTGATAACCCTCATTCTTCACCTAGTTCTTATTACCTCGGACCCTCTCCTGCATCTTGAGCTTCATGGATAGCAAGAATGTTGAGGGTCTTCTGGAAGAAACACGTAATCTTTCTGCACATTCAATAAATTCATGTATTAAACTATATATGTACCAAATGATACATAATTAATTGGATATTCTGAGTTAAAAAAGTATTTAAACCTGAGCCCTCATAAAGAACTGTTGAAATGACCGTTCATGATCCTTGTCCCATTTCTTATGAAGTGGATAGTTCATGTAGTGGCGGCTCTCTTCCCCCACATACTGCTTGAATCAATCGTGTTGGAGTCTATCGTGTTCACGAGAAAATTCAATGAAAACATCAACTCCTTCAATGGATTCAGGCTTTGTACATTCTCCACAATTCACATACATCTAGTCCTTAACTCTGATATAGTCATGGGCCACGTTAACCTAAATAACACATAGCTAGTGGTAACAACTCCTGAAAGCACACCTGCATTTATCTATACTATTTATAAAAGAGAATATGAGGTCACATCTTTTTATTACCTATTTTACCCCTTCCAATTTTCAAAATTCCCAGTTTATTTAGTATACTATACATGCATGACGCCCATTTAAATATTTATCTTTTTTGTTTTATTGATTGTGCTATTACATGCTATTTAAAAATCATAGGTATGTGAATTATTGATGAAGTGAACGGTGTGGACTTGTTCTATTACAGTAAACATTTAGAGAGGAAACTCGAAGAAGATGCTCTAATTATTTGGTTCGAAAGCAAGTCTGATAACTTTTCTATTTACTAACATCGTGCATCTTCTCCTGTCAAAAAAATTCACATAAGTTTAATACAGATAGAAGTTTTCTGTAAAAATTTTGAGGATGAGGCTTTAATGAACTCTTGGTTGTTGAGAGTAATGGAGGCAATATGCAAAATTAACTTTGTGGTATCAAAGTTAAATGATGCTTACAAGAACTCTTGGTTGTCGAGAGTAATGGAGGTAACATGAAAAATTAACTTTGTGGTATAGAAGTTAAATTTCACACAAGTTTTAGGATTTTGAAAGAAAAAGCTTTGAGATATTAAAGTTAAAAATAAGGTAAATTTTGGGATACTTAAGTACAAATAACCCTAATAAAAATAAATTTAAAATCATAAAAATGCAATAAACTAATACAATAACATTGTAGTACTTGCACGGAAAAACCTACGTTATACTTTATTATATTTATAATTTATATTCAAATTAAAGCTGCAATAAGAAATACAATAATCCTAATTTGTTTGATATACATGTTATAAGTTCTCAATAGTTGATTTATGAGAGCGTGATCCATGAATTCAAATATATATTTCTCTGCATGTTTTATGATCTTTATATTTTTATATCTTTGCATTATTAGTTTGTTATTTTTTCAAACATAGAAAAGTAACAATGAAAAGTAACTATATTCATATTCCTAAAAATTATTCTTCAAATAGCTTTATCATTTTCATATTCACAACAAATTTTAAAGTATAAAATAAGTATGTCCACGTGCATTGCACGTGCACTATACTAGTTAATTATAAATAAGATTATTCTTGGTTGATTTGAACACTACACCGGTTGTCATAGAAAAGGCTTTTATCCTACTAAGAATATAGTAGTGCGTACATCTAACTTTGTATACTTTGTCTGTTTTCTTTTCTACAGAATTCGGTAATGGACTAAAACACAAAACAACATACGCTTATAATACATGAAGAACAATGAGAAAGTGCTACAGAAATTTTCTAGAAATGAAAACACACAACGTATACAAAGTTAGATGATGCACTACTATATTCCTAGCCTGTTTGAGAAAGGACCCCGTTCCCGGACAGATCTAATAATTACGATTTTGAATGCCAATACTTTTTTATTTTTAATATAAAAGTACACAATACTTTATGGTTAGATACCCAAACTGAGTCGTGTATCTTATATTAGAAGTCCAAAGAATTAACATTAATTATTGGACGGGAGTTTAGAGCTAACGTTTACTTTTTCTTTTTTCATCTAAATTGGATATATAACATATTATTGTGTTATATATCGCACTAATAGTAACTATGATTGTGTAATTAAAGTTCAAGTTAGCGTTATGATGGTATTAATGGTAATTATGGTAACTAGATTAAGGGTAACTACAATTGCATCAATACCACACTAATAACATAACAAATTATACTAATTTTCACAAATAACCACAAAGTACAACAAATACGATAAAAAATAGACAGTCAATATTTTCAGAAAGTACCCTAAATCAGATGTGGAAGAACCTTGCATATTACAAGTCGCCTTGCTAGAGGTGGAAGGAGGCAGCAAGCAACGGATCGAGAGCTTTTGAGTGTAGACAACCTAATAATTTTAGAAAAAACCAAAAAATCTAGCTAACTATACCATAATTTTAGAAATTTTCCTAATTAGGGTTAGGGTTTTGATGGAATGGAGAGGACTTACAGCTATGAAGAGCAGGAGAGTCGGCGGCGAAGCATAAGAGGTGACGAAGGAGTTTGTGGTGCAGGCGATGGCGGAGCTTATGGTGCAGACGATGGCGGAGCTTCTAGTGGCGATGTTGGAGAGAGTTGAGGAGGACAAAGACCAATGGAGGATGGTTGGAGTAGAGGAGAAGCAGCGGCAAGGGTTTGAGTGGAGAGGAGGAATTAGGGTTAGGATTTTAAGGGGAGAGAGGAGGAGGGAGAATCAGGGTCGGTTAAGTTATGAAGGGGAGAAAGGAGGTGGCAGAGTTTGAGGTGAGAGGACAAGGCGGCGATGTAGTCTCTGGCAAGGAAGACATTAGGGTTTTATGGGATTTTAGGGACGAGAAAAGCGAGAGACGAGGGGGGTTTTGGGGGTTTTGGGGGTTTTGTGAAAGAGGAGGAGGCGAGGAATCTCTAGCGAGGTTGACATCAGCGATGATCTCTATCTGTGGTTTCGGAACAAGGAGGGAGAGAGAGGGGGGAGAGAGAGAGGTTGACTCACTTTTCTGATAGTAACAGGGTTTTTTTGGGTAAAAAATAGGGGGAAATTCACCCCAAATTTTTTGCTGGAAATTATAAGGCCACAACGGTTAGTATCATTGGGGCTGACAAAACTTGCCCCAACCGTACCAACCACCTGTTGGGGCTGAGTATGTTTATAGTAGTGTAGAAATGATTATTTGTATATACATATGGTCATTTATACCCTTAAACTACTTTATTAGCACATGGACCCTTTGAGCTTCAAACAATATTATTTTTTCCTTTAATTGAGATGTCACGGGAGAATCCCGTTATGATAATTAATTTAACTTTTCCTTTAGAACTAAAACAATGACTAAATTGCAATCTTAATTGAGGCACGTGTTGGGATTTTTAGATCATGCAAAAACCCCGAAAATCACCAAGCGCAGCAAATAGCATCTCACACAAGATTTTATGTGGAAATCCCTCAACAGGGAAAAACCACGGAATCTAAAACATCCACAATCACCTTCAAATCACAATCTTTTGCACAAATAAAGACTACAAATGCCTCTCCCTCACAATACCCTTGAACCCGGTTACACCTCTGTTAAACTCTGATTATAAGAATATTGTATCTCTCTCTACTAAAAATCCTAGAATAGGATGTCTTATTTAAAGACACCCATGACTTTCCCACCAAGTCAACTTGGCCTCCAAGAAAGCTGTCAACTTAGCTTCTAAGAAAACTACTAGAACTAGGCCTAGCCTTTGAATCCTGATCAAACTTGGAGTTTGAGTCGGCACCCAACATATCCTCCCTCGATAAAAAATCTCCAAGTATCTCAATGGCTTCAGAAAAACTCACTCTCTTCTTCTTATTCTTCACCTCTCCCTTGTGGACAAGAGTAACCTACATCATTAACAGAACGCCCATCGAAATAGCAAATATGCCTACTATTCTTCTTCTTCCCTCGCAAAATCAAATCACCATCTCTATACACTTCGCACCACTCTCCTTCATCCACATAGTTGTACCCACGCGATGCCATTTCACCCAACAAAATTAAATTAGCACCACATGACGGCACGTATCTCACATGTTAAAGAATTCTGACCTTCTCAATACAAAGCTTGAGGCCAACACTCTCAATGCCTTCAACTTTTATTTTCTCATTGTTTTCAACGGCCACGTCACTAAATTTTTCATATTTCTTCAACATGTCGAAACTATCTTTGTTCTTGTAAACGTGCATAGAGGTTGCGGAATCTAACACCCAAGTATTACTCGCATCACTACTGGTACTCACCATCATCAGCACCACATCTTCGTCACACATAACTGCCGAGGAGTCCACCTTCTTTCCATTTTCTTGAAGCTTCATCTGTCTAATACTCTTCAAATCATCTCGCATTTGGGAGCATCTGCACTGAATGTGACCTTTCTCTCTGCAATAGTAACACTCCCTTTTGCTGTCATCTCGGGCGCAAGATTTTGATCGTCCTCGATAACTGTCACATCTCCCCTTACTCCTCTCTTGATTAGAACCTCAAAAGTCAGTGCAGTTTTACCACCACTTGATGTGCTCTCCTTCCCTATTTTCTCATAGGAGTGCTGTGACATCATCAAATTTCAAAGTCTGCTTCCCCACAATTATTGTCTGAACCAACGGCTTGTATGACTTCGGTAGGGAAGACAGTAGGAGTAGCGCTTGCTTTTCTTCTTTAATCTCCTCATCCATATTCATAAGTTGACATACTAGTTGATTAAAGGCATTGATGTTGTCTTGAATAGTAGTACATTCTTCAATCTTCAATGAATAAAGATTCATCCTCAAACACAATCGGTTTGTCATCGACTTCAATACATAAATCCCCTCAAGCTTGTCCCACAACCCACTTGGCGCGGTCTCCTGCATAATGTTGTACTTGATCTCGGGGGCGAGTGGCAAACGAATTGTGCTGACAGCCTTTTTTTACGAGGAACTCCATTCAGCATCCTTCATCCCTTCAGGCTTCTTCTCTTCCAAAGCTTGATCAACACCCTACTGTACAAGAAGATCTTGAACTGCACACTGCCAGACTTCAAAATTTGTCTTGCCTTTAAATAGTGGAATATCAAAATTTGGAACCGAAGATGTCATCATCCTCTAACCACAATCAAATTCAAATAAGTCGCCATAGAAGTTGAATTTGGTAGAACCAACGTTGAAAATGAACTCAGCACGTCGACCCTAGGAACAACTCCTGGATCGTTAAATTCCACCTCCAATTCTCCGATTAGTACACAAATTAATCTGAACAGTTGATCTGGACACACCAGATCCACAATCACTCACGTGAATAGAATTCACACAAAGTTCCTCCTTTTCTTGCTGACTTCTTCTCACACTACGTGATCGGTTCACGTGATTCGTTCAAGATCTAACTTCACGCTCGAACCCAGCACCACCTCATGAGAAAATTAGCCGCCAACACTGCTGTCCATAGTCGCTCACACCTCGGATCTCGTCAGCGCCCAACCTCACCGCCACCACTCCGACCAGTCTCTGGCGTCCTCCATGTCTCTGCACTATCTCTGCCGCCATCGTCGATCGCCGCTACCGACGCCGATGCCTTCACCAATTGCACACCGCTCGAACCTTCACGAACCGTTGAACCCTGCTCTGATACCACTAGTTAGAATTTTAGATCACGCAAAAACTCTGAGAACTTCCAAACGTAGCAAATAGAATCTCACACAAGATTTAACGTGAAAAACTCTCAATAGGGAAAAACCACGGGACCGAAAATAATCCACTATCATCTCCAAATTACAATCTTTTGCATGAACAAAGACTGCGAAACCCTCTCTCACAATACCTTTGAACCTAGTTACACCCTTTGTTATGATTACGAGAATATTGTATCTCTCTCTTTACTAAAAAACCTCTAGAATAGGATACTTTATTTAAAGACAGCCCTGACTTGCCCACCAAATCAACTTGGCCTCAAAAAAAACTATCAACTTGGCCTTCAAGAAAACTATTAGAACTGAGCTTATCTTTCAAATCCGGAGCCAACTTAGAGTTTGAGTTGGCACCCAAGAGCAAGAAAATTATATCTTTTGACTTTTAGCCGGTACACATAATACTAAATAGTTTACAGTAAAAAACGTGCGCTTCTTGAATCGAAGATAATACTAAATAGTTTACAGTCAAAAACATGCGCTTCTTGAATTGAAGAAAATGGTCTTATAAGCGTCAAAGTTAATGAAAAGAACGCATGGAATTACGGTTCGTTAAGGGTGTCTCCATTTACCTGTGGTCAAGTTTGACTGGATCAAGAATGCATGGAATTACGGTTCGTGAAGGGTGTCTCCAACTACCTGTGGTCAAGTTTGACTGGCTCGAGAGCAAGAAGTCTGGATTTTCCCGAGAAAAAAAAAATTCTTCTAAACCTAAAGTCTTATTCTTATTAAATTTTAAACCCACTTACTTCTATATGTACTCTGACTCATACGTTCAAAAAAACTTTTTTTTTTTACCTTTAAGTCCAAAAAATGACATACATTTTATATTTACTCAATATTTATAAAAGTAAAATAAAAAAAACCCCAAAATGACCACCCAAAGTTCAACAAAAAATCAGTAGACAGCTTGGGTAAAACGTAACCCCTCATCTTCACTCTAGTGCATCATCTTGAAGACATTATGCAACTTAGCATCTATAAAAAAACAAAAACGATCTCACTATTCAAGTGCAAGCCAAAGCACGCCAATCCTGAAACCAAAAGGATTTTATTAGCATTCAACAAAAACGGCTTCAATCTGATGCATGTAACTTTTGAGCGACGAACAGCGTATGAAGTTCATCAGCATGTGATCAATGTTGATGAGCATGATGGATTCATCCGAGAACAAGTTTCTTAACTGTTTTATGCAACTATAGTGTAACTATGATTTATTTGTTAGTGGTAAATTTTGTATATAAAGTACTCTTGTTTAGTCCCACATTGGGTAGAGTAGTAGAACAATCCTATTCACATTGTATATAGAATACTCTTGTTTAGTCCCACATTGGATAGAGTAGTAGAACAATCATATTCACATTATATAAATAGATCATCATATCAATAAAGAAAGATATCATTTTCTCCTGATTTGCTCTGCATCTGACATGGTATCAGAGACACACAATCAATCCCTTCCTCAAATCCCAACCACACAAATCTAAACACCTCACACGCGGGCCCCACCCCATCCCCAATCCCCAATATCCAACCTGTAACCCTAGCCAGACCCCTAACCCTAACCCTAGAAGTTCATCCCGCCGCCACTCCCATCCCCCATCCCTCGTCGCCACTGTCTTCATCTGCACCACGCCCTCGTCCTCGTCCGCTCGCCCTCGTTCGTTCGCCCACACGCGCCGCCCGTCATTTGCGGCCTACGAGCACACCTTCACCGCGTCCACGCCCACTCGACCAGACTACTCGACCATGTTCGCACCCGCTCGACCTTGTCGCTGCTAGTCCTCGCCCGCTCCTTGGTCGCCTCCACTCAACCACGACTCGCCCACCACCGACCCTGCAACACCATCGTGGTCGAGTCCACTTTCGATATTTCGTCCACCACCTCTTAAGCGCCGCCACGCACCACGTTGACTCCCGCTTTCGACCAGCGACTTCATCCCTGCTTGACCATGCCGGACGAGCCGCACGCCACTCAACCACTGCCGATCGACAACGCCCCACGGCTATCCACGGTTGCCGATCTACATCACAGCTTGACCATTGTTCGAGCACGACCCCCTCCTCTCTGCTACTTATCACTTGAACCCCATATCACCAAGATGACAACGCCGGAGATGCACTTCCATCAGCAATCCATCGACGTCAAACTTGATGGCGACAAATACCATCTATGGTCTTACTCCCTGCGAGTCATTCTTCGTAGCCATGGGCTCTGGGGCCACATCGATGGCACCTCAAAACCCCCAATTCCACCACTCACCACCGGTGATCCCACTAAGGATACAGCCGCCCTCTCCTCTTACGACTCTACTCTTACGCCTTGGACCCTTGTTGAAGATAACGTCATTGCCGCAATCATTTAGTTCATCTCACCCTCCATCCGACTTTAGCTCGCACGGTTTGAGTCTGCCATATCCCTTTGAGAATATCTACAGCGATTCTATACCCAGTTGGATGATGCCCGGGAATTCCAGCTATACCAGGAGATCTCTATGGTCACACAGAGTGACCGATCGATCCGTAAGTTCTACACCCACATATTCGACCTCTGGGAACAACTCACGGCTCTTGAATCACCTCTCCCTAACCTTTCCTCCAGGACTATTTACCTTAACAACCAAGATCAACAATGTCTCTTTCAGTTCTTGATGAAGATCCAACCAGAGTTCAAATCCATTTGAAGCCAACTCATTCATCGGTCATCTAGACCCACTCTTGAGACAGTCGTCACAGAGTTACAGGCAGAGGAGATGCGCCTTCACCTTACCACTCTCCCTATCAGCTTGAGTTCTGTCCATGCCACCTCCCGTGCACAACCCTCTCACGGTCCACCTTCTAGAGCACATCCCTCACCGACAGACAACATCAATCAGTCCTAACTCCTCCCGTAGCATTTGTTGTGTGACTTTCACAAGCTCTGGGGACACTCCACGGACAAGTTACAACATTCTTGACCACACCACCTCAGGCGGCTATCTTCGAGATTCCATCCACATCCGCATAACCACCTTACACTAATCTCCTACAAGAGCTACAACCTTCTGCTACCTCACCAGCCATAGGTTCAGCTGCTACCTCATATGTCACTTACTCAGGTACAAAAACTAACTCATGGATTTTGGATTCGGGTGCCATACATCATCTGACGTCATCACAAAAACACCTCAATAACCAAACACCTCTTCCCCTTACCACTGTGGTTCTCACAGCCGATGGAACACCATTATCCATGACATCTGTTGGTCACCTCTCAATTAACCCTCATTTCTCAGTCCCTAACATACACCATGTCCCTAATGTCACAATGAATTTATTATCTATCTCCCAAATTACTTCACACAATTATACTGCTACATTCACTGCTTCCTCTTGTGTCATACAGGATCCTCACATCGGAAAAACGGTTGGGGCTGGCCGTAATCTCGGTGGGCTATACTATATGGACAAGCTCATTTTGCCCACTCCCATTGCTTTCGCTATCTGCCTTCTCAACTCCAAATCCACCACCTGCGATCTCTGGCATCATCACCTCGGGCACCTATCTCTTCCTCATCTTCGTACTCTCTGCTCAATAGGCAAACTAGGAACCTTTTCCATAGATGTATTGTGTCCTTGTACTGGCTGCAAGTTAGCAAAATCTTGGCCCTTCCTTTTCAAATAAATAATAAAACTGTATCTGCACCTTTCGAACTTATTCACACCGACATCTAGGGGCTATCCCCACACACATCTCATGGTCAAAATCCCTATTACATTCTATTTATCGATGATCACTCACATTTTACCTGGATTTACTTGATGAAAAATAAATCTGATGATTTTGAAATCTACAAGAACTTCGCCACCATGATCCTAACACAATTCTCCTCCTACATCAAAACTTTATGCTCAAACTCAGGGGAGGAATACACATCCCGTCATTTTATGAAATTCCTAGCCTCCCAAGGAACTCTTTCTCAATTCTCCTGTCCATATACCCATCAACAAACGGTGTAGCTGAATGGCTCCACCCATCCCTAGAAACCACTCCCTATATACTCTATCCAATTCTGTGCATGTTCACCCCTCCCTCCACAGTGTCTACCTCATCATGCACTCCATCCTCCACTATCCAAGGTCTTACACCCTTCCAACAACTATACAACTCACCACCGAACTACTCTCACCTTCGAGTCTTCGGCTGTACATATTTTGTTCAACTCTCACCATCAGACCGAGATAAACTTTCACCCCGCTCTGTTATGTGCGTATTCCTTGGATACAGTCTCCATCACAAAGGCTATTGCTACTATGATCCCCACACTGATCGCCTACATATCTCCCCACATGTAACCTTTTGTGAACACCTACTATACTGCGCTCTACCCTCTCCACCAGTACCCTCACCACCCTCTACTCCCACAGATCTCACATTCCTTGAACTTGACACACCGACTTCAAAAATAACACCTGATCCTTCCACATCAATTCCCACTCAAGCACAAAGTCCAGAAGATAGTCCTCTTATCGAGCAAGTGGCCAGTCTTGATCCCACTCCTGTTACGACGGATCAATCATCCTCTCCATCAACCTCCTCATATAAACCACACATCAATGAAGTCACACCTGAACCGAGATATCTCCCACGAGATCGCCAACCATCAGCCAAATACCATGACCCTAAGTTTACCTCCATTGCCTTTCACACAATTAATATGGTGACATCAGATTATGTGAAACCTAATTCTTATCATGATGTAGTTAAGTATCCTGAGTGGCAACAGTCAATGAAAGATGAACTTATAGCTCTCTAACAAACCCACACATGGGATCTCACATCTCTTCCCATTAGCTGCAAGTGGACCTACAAGGTCAAAACCAAAGCGGATGGAACCATTAACCGTCACAAGGCTCGGTTAGTTGCTTGAGGCTTTACACAACAATATGGAGTGGACTACGAGGAGACCTTTGCTCCAATTGCCAAAATGACCACTGTTCGCACACTACTCGCTAATGCTGCTTCCAAACAATAGTTATTATACCAAATGGATGTCAAAAATACTTTCTTACATGGACATCTCACTGAGGACATATATAGGACTCCACCTCCCGGACTTCCTAACTCCAAGGGTCTTGTTTGTCGCCCTCTGAAGAGCCCTCTATGGCCTCAAACAGTAACTTGAGCATGGTTATTTCGGTTCACACAGGTCATGCAACCAACAGCTTCCTTTCAAGTGTGAATGATCCGCCATGTTCATCTCTTCCTCGATAGACATCGCACAATCTTACTCCTATATGTTGACGACATGATCATCACCGTGGCAACCCATCAACCATCACTCAAATCAAATCTCACCTCCAACAAGAGTTTGAGATGAAATATCTAGGCGGCTTAAATAAGAAAGGTTTCACATAGAATTGTTGGAAAATTCAAGATTTGAATTTAAATGTACCATGGAAATTCTTTATTATTATTATTACTAACACAACGAGGACTAATGGGGACTAATAGAAACTCTATTATTATTATTACTAACACAACGAGGACTAATGGGGGACTAATTGGTGACTTGTTTCGTCGAGAGAGAGGACACACTACTACAAACTGGAGCTGCCCCAACGGTTGGAACCGTTGGGGCAAACCATGTCCCCAACGGTTACCACCGTTGGGGCTAAAAAGTTGGGGCAAATCGCGTTAGGGCTAACTTAGCCCCAACGGTTAGAATTGCCCCAACGGTTCTCGACCGTTGGGGCAAGTGAAAGTTGCCCCAACGGTTTGAACCGTTAGATATAGCGGTTAAGCCGTTGGGGCTAATGTCACTTAATTTAACAATATTATTTTTTCCTTTAATTGAGATGTCAAGGGAGAATCCGTTATGATAATTAATTTAACTTTTACTTTAGAGCTAAAAATGACTAAATTGCAATCTTAATTGAGGCAAGTGTTGGGATTTTTAGATCACGTAAAAAACCTGAAAACCACCAAACACAGCAAATAACATCTCATACAAGATTTTACGTGGAAAACCCTCAATAGGGAAAAACCACAGGATCGAAAACATCCACAATCACCTCCAAATCATAATTTTTTACACAAACAAAGACTACGAAACCCTCTCTCTCACAATACCCTTGAACTCGGTTGCACCTCTGTTAAACCCTGATTACAATAATATTATATCTCTCTCTACTAATAACCCTAGAATAGGATGCCTTATTTAAAGACACCCCTGGTTTGCCCACCAAATCAACTTGGCCTCCAAGAAAACTGTCAACTTGGCCTCTAAGAAAACTACTAGGACTGGCCTAGCCTTCGAATCCGGATCCAACTTAGAGTTTGAGTCGGCACCTAACAGATCCTCCCTCGATAAAAAATCTTCAAGTATCTCAACGGCTTCAGAAAAACTTACTCTCCTCTTCTTATTCTTCACCACTCCCTTGTGGACAAGAGTCAACTACATCATTAACAGAATGCCCGTCGAAATAGTAAATATGGCTACTATTCTTCTTCCCTCGCAAAATCAAATCACCATCTCTATACACTTCACACCACTCTCCTTCACCCATATACTTGTACCCACGCGATGTCATTTCACCCAACAAAATTAAATTAGCACCACATGACGACACATATCTCACATGACAAAGAACTCTGACCTTCTCAATATGAAGCTTGAGGCGAACATTCTCAATGCCTTCAAATTTTATTTTCTCGTTGTTTCGAACGATCACGTCACCAAATTTTTCATCTATCTTCAACGTGCCGAAACTATCTTTGTTCGTGCAAACGTGCATAGAGGTTGCAGAATCTAACACCTACGTGTTACTCGCATCACTACTGGTACTCTCCATCATCAACACCACATCTTCATCACACATAACTGCTGATGAGTCCTCCTTCTTCTTATTTTCTTGAAGCTTCATCTGTCTAATGCTCTTCAACTCATCTCGCATCTGGGAACATTGACTGAATGTGACATTTCTCTCTGCAATAGTAACACTCCCTTTTGCTATCATCTCGGGCCCGAGATTTGATTGTCCTTGATAACTGTCATATCTCCCCTTACTCCCACCTCGATTAGAACCTTCAAAAGGTAGTGCACTTTTACCACCACTAGATGCGCTCTCCTTCCCTATTCTCTCATTCTCTCATAGGAGTGCTATGACATTATCAAATTTCAAAGTCTGCTTCCCCACAATTATCGTTTGAACCAACGGCTTGTACGACTTCGGTAGGGAAGACAATAGGAGTAGTGATTATCATATTTTAATTATAAATTTATACCCTCATTACCTATTTTATATGAATAAAGATATTACTAATAATTATTTTTATCTTATTTTTGCAGGTTAATAAAGAAATAATGAATAAAAGTCCAAAAGACTCAAACTCTTTATTTTTCTGCCAATTATTGAAGCCCAAAAACAAAGTCCAAAGAAGGCCCAAGAAGACCCTAGGATCCAAGAGAAATTCGTGAAGAAAAATTAAGAAAAGACAAATTCTGTTGGAGACCAATCGGTCGGTCAACCAGTCAGCCAATCGGTCGGCCAACCGATTGGCCAACCGATTAGTTCGCAATAGATTTGATCAATGACTGATTTCAACTCCTTGGTGGCCAAGTTTGATCCAATGGTTCATGTTCACTCCGTTGCGCTATAAATAGGGGTAGATTGTGAAGGTTTTGAGTGTGAAATATTTTGTAAAAACTCCAATTGGAGAGGAGGGTTACTCTTAATTGAGAAGACCGTCCAAAAATTATAACTTTTGTTATACAATAAATAAATTTTTCACCCCTTCAATTTCCTTTCTCTTCTTCTTATCCAAGGACCAAAAGGAGGATGAGATGAAGATCAGGAGTTGTAGGTTTCTATTTTATTTCTTTTACATTTCTTTTTCTTTCTTGTTCGCTTAATTGCTTTGTAGTTTAGATTTAATTTCATGTAATTTACTTTCATGTAATTTACTTGCATGTCTTGTCTTTAATTTGTAGTATAGATTTAATTCCTTGCAATTAGTTAGATTGTCTTTATTTCTTTTCTTCTCATTTTCTTTTTCTTTTTCTTTATTTTCTTTGTTTTTATTTTCCTTTTGTACTTAGTTTTCTTTCCTCCTCCCTCTCTTGATTTCTTTTTATTTTTCACAGATGTGAAACTAACCTCTTGTGGGGATCTAGTTTTGCATGAAACTAGTCTAATTCTCTCTTATATTTGTGAATCACTCTCTTATGCTTAAAAAGATCATGTTTAGGCTAATCAACTAAAGAACTAATCGATAGAAGAAGAATTTGATAGTCTATGTTTTCCTTAAGTGGTTTGATAGGTTATACTTATGAATTCTAGGATTACTATCATGTTGTTATTCTCCTCATGAGTATTGATTTCATTTAGGTGATAATTTGATAGGTTAGCTTTCCTTAAGTGGTTTGATAGTCTATGCTTAATAAATCTAAAATGAAATGTGATAAAAGAGAATGGTTCATATCTTATAAGTAAGATTAGCTAGTGGATTCAATTCTAGATTCCTTCATATCTCTAATTGAATCCTCCATCTTTTACTTTATTGATTTTGTTTTCTTGACCTTGATTTTCCTTTACTCTCCTCTCTCTCAATCTTGTTTTCTTTTTATTTTGCACATACTTGGTTTTCATTTATCTATCTCTCCCTCATCTCAATCTCGTTTTATTTTCTTTGCATTTATTTTCTCTCACTCTCCATCTCTCCATTCTCACTTCCATTTTGATTTATTTACACATTGTCACCTTCACAATCTCAATCTCTCCACAACACATTTTCTTCCTCGCTTTATTTATTTTGCACATAATCCACAATCCACTCTCTAATCTTTTCATGACCACTTTCACCATGTACATAAACTCCTAATTGTCGTGCATAATTTGAGAACCAAAACTTGAACAAACTCTTCCTACTTCCCGTTCCTCGTGGGATCGATAACTCTTTATGCGATAACTTGAAGGTTGTATACTTACAACTCTAGGACATCATTTAGTCCCCATCAGTTTTGGCGCCGTTCTTGAGAGCGGCGCATAAGTAGAATTTTGATTAACTTTGGTTCCTTATTTTGTGTGTTTTCTTTGTGTAGGAACTTGGAGCTTGAAGGTTAAGAGTTGAAGATTTGAGATTGAGGATTTGCCTCCAACAAAGCTTTGCATTGCTTTTATGTGGGTAACTTCTCTATCTAGTATTTTCAATTCCACCCTTAGTTTGTTCACCACATTAGAGACAATTAGGTTAATAAAAAAAGAAAAAAATATATGGACATTCTTCCTTGTTAACCATAATAAAATATATCCTCCACTTGGACTTTGACTAACAAGTAATAAACTCAAACAATTTCCACCTCTCTCACATTGTTTGTTGCTAACCATAATTAAAAAAAAAGATTTTTCTTTTGCATCCTTTTTAGTTGCTTTTAATTTCTAGGGTTGCACTTCATATAATAGTAGGAATTCACCAAAGTGA
This sequence comes from Asparagus setaceus, assembly GCA_012295165.1. Taxonomy (NCBI): domain Eukaryota; kingdom Viridiplantae; phylum Streptophyta; class Magnoliopsida; order Asparagales; family Asparagaceae; genus Asparagus; species Asparagus setaceus. The sequence continues at coordinate 46,376,265 of CM022702.1, read as the reverse complement.
TTTGAGCATCTTGATTTGGCACACACTTGAAAATATCTTAAGGGCAAAACCCATTAATCAAGATAAGGTGAGGGATTTCATCACCCTTTCCTTAGCCCAAAAATCACTAATTCCTCACTGCACATACCCAAGCCTCTTAAAACTGATTAGACGTTGGCCCCTAAGGATTCGAGCTCATTAAGGAATAAGAATTCCTAAAGTGAACCGGACCAAGTTTATTTAGATTAATTGGTGTCTAAGGCAAGGTTTAGGGGTTGTGTAAAGCGCTCCGCAAGGAACGAGGTACTTAATTAATCTTTGATCTCCCTCTAGTACTATCCTTACCTGGCTAATTACCTGAGCAAATTTTGATCTTTTCACTAAGGGAATTTTTGGTTAGGAGCTGGTCTAAGTCGAGTTTAGGCTTAACCCTAGAGTTAGGGTGATTGAAAAGTGATTACCGTGATTTATTTTAGTTAGTTTTTCTTTTTCTTTTCTCATCATCTTCTTAATTTTTTCTCTTTTCCTTTTTCATTAAAAAAAACTAACTTTTACTTTTTCCTTTAAAAAATAAAAAAAACAAACAAAATTTTGATTTTGGTGTATGCAAGCTTGGGTTAGGGATAATACCAATCGTTTAATCCGTGTTGATTCATCCTTTGAAGCATTTGAAGAAATGACCAACCCTAATCCACCCGTTCTTCAAGATATATGTTACCCAACTAGGAATGCAATCCCTTCGTGCATTAAGCTCCCTGATGCAAATGGAACCAATTTTGAATTTCGACCACATTTCATAAACATGCTTCCAAAATTCTTAGGAGTCGAAACCGAAGACGCATACATCTTTATTTCCGAATTTGAAGAAGTTTGCCTCATGATTAAGATGAGTGACTTATCCGAGGATGCGATCAAGCTTCGATTTATTCCTTTTTCCCTTAAGGACAAAGCCAAAAAATAGCAGTATAGCTTACCCACAGATTCCATCTCAATTTGGGTGAATTTGTAAAAGTTTTTTTGAAAAATTCTTTCCTATCCACAAAACGGTCAATCTTAGAAACAACATTCAAAATTTTAAAGTTATCCCGGGAAAACCTTTTTGGAAGTATTTTGATAAATTTAAGGATCTTCTTATCCAATGTCCTCACCATGGCCTTGAAAAGTGGCGATTATACCAAATCATTTACTTAAGGATTGGATTATTCTTCTAAAACTTCCTTAGAGTCAATGTGTCAAGGAGATTTCATGAAGAAAAATGCGGATGAAGCTTGGGACTTTTAGAGAGTTTATCCGAGAAAACCATGCAAGGGGAACATTGTGATGACCGAAGTTTCATCGGTTTCCCAACCAAAACCAGTGGTCTTTCCTTAGAAATGAATATAGCCAAGCAAAGATGGCGACGATCATGTGTAGGTTAGAAGATTTAGAAGTCAAAGAACGAGCTCCCGCTCAAATCAATCAAGTTTCAGCCTCGGGATGTCATAACCGCCATCTCCATCTCATGTTTCAAAGGAATGTCCTCTTTTAGGACCCTACGACATTAGGTCGATAAACGCCGCATTCTAGCATCCTGAATGATCCATTTTCTCCAACCTACAATCCGGGTTGGAGAAATCATCTGAATTTTATATGGAACCAGGGAAACTACTCCGGAAATCAAAATTTCACTCCCTCTTCAAACAAATAATTTCCTAGGGGAAACACAGTTCCTCTCAATTTTCAACAACCGAATCTGTCATTTCAAAATCAGTCTCCTCATCACCAATCTGCAAATCACACTCCTCAAATTGCTGATCATGATAAACGTCTTAATGTTTTGGAAAAGGTCTAGAAACTTTGATTAAAACCTCTACACAGATCACGAACTTGTTGACTCAAACATCAAACACGTTGAATTCCTTCATGCAATCAACCGCAAATCACTTCCAACACTCAAGCCATAGCTAGGTTAGAAACCCAACTTGGTCAACTAGCTAATGCCATGAGTGAGAGAGAAAAGAACTTTTCCGAGTCAACTCGGACCAACCCAAAGGACACGGGTACAAGTTCACCTATGAGGCTCAAGTGAATGCAATCCATTCACTCCGACGTAGAGAAGTCGATAATCAAGTTAGAATGCCTCCAAGACAAACCCATGAACCTGAACAAGTTATTTCTCCTTCTAATGAATCACCCACTCGATAACCAAGAGCTCGAACCCGAACCCGAGCCTAATCTTGATAGGTTTAAACCAGGTTGCTCCATACCCGGATAGACTCGTGCCTAGGAATCACTCCTCTCACGAGGAGAAGATCCTAAAACCTTCAAGCAAGTTAAGGTCAACATTCCTCTCTTAGATATAATTGAACAAATCCCGACTTATGCCAAATTTTTGAAAGATTTGTGCACTAAAAAGAGAAGAATAAATGTTCCGAAGAAAGTCTTTCTTGCTGCCAATATCACTGATATAATCTCAAAATCCATGCCTCTAAAACATAAAGATCCAGGTTGCCCTACCATCCGTTGTATCATTGGTAATAGTCACATTGATAAGGCACTTTTAGACTTAGGGGCCAGTGTTAATTTGCTTCCATACTCGGTCTATCAATAACTAGGTGTAGGAGAACTCAAACCTACCAAATGCACCATACGCTTAGTCGATAGATCACCAAAGTCCCCATGGGTGAGATAATGATGTTTTGATTAAAGTTGGAGAATTCATTTTCCCTGTGGATTTCATCGTCCTGGAAACGCTGCCTGTTTCCAATCCAAAAGGACAGATACCTGTCATCTTAGGAAGACCATTCTTAGCCACGTCTAATGCTCTTATCAACTGTAGAACTGGTCAAATAAAGCTGTCCTTTGGGAATATGACTGCTAATATCAATATTTTCAATGTAGAGAATCAGCCAACTAATCAACCTTTTGAAATAAATTACATTCGGAGATAGAAGAAGAGAATGAGATAGACCTTAGTTTTGAGAAAATTTTTCGAGGAACTGAAAAATTTTTTGAGAATGAGAAAACTGTTGAAGAACTATTTTCAAATGAACTTAGATTTTTGAAAATAACCAACCAAAATGTCAAACCTTAAATTTTGTATTTGAGGAAATTTTAAAGAAGACTTGGTTGCACATAATTTTGTTAATAAAGAATCTAAGTTTAAAAGCACAACACCATTGTTACCTACCTTCTATTGCTTCAAACATCATCGAAAACCTCAAATTTTTCAGAATATAAACACATGTTTTATATCATTTTGGATTTCTTTAAATTTCGAGGTAGAATTTTCAGCAATAAGGTAGGATTTAATGTGGAATATGAGCTTTTCATGTTTTATTTGTTATTCTACATTTATATTTTTGTCCCACAATAATAATAAAAGAATTTATTCTTCTCTCATGTGAGAGTTTCTTATTCATTTCAAAAAAAGAAGAAAAACATATATAAAAAAGTAAACATATAAACAAAAAAAAGAATAATAAATTTTGATTTCATCCTCCTCATGCCAAAGGTAATTGCAAATTTTTTTTATTGTTCTAGGTTGACCTAACAAATATAAGTGCTTCAATTCTTATCTATTTTACTTTGTGCATAATAGAATTTGCATTGAGGACAATGCAAAATTTAGGTGTTGGGGTGGGGATTAGTCATTTTACTCTTTATCTTAGTCATTTGTCCTCTTTTTCTTACTATTTTTTTATGTTCTCTTTTCATATAAAAAATTATATATAAATATATAGTCACTTGCCAACTTAATAGAGTTGATTAATAATTGATCTACTTGATAGAATTTAAGTATTCTAATCTTTAACTAGTTTTATACTCAAGCTCACCTTTTATAATAACTCCAAATAAATTTTTAAGAAATGATTTTCAAAGTAGTATACTTCACTTTAGTCTTAACTTAGAATTTAAAGTAATGAAATTTTTGCATGTTTAGCTTAGAGTTAAAAATAAATTTTCAAGTTGTCCTAATCTATATATCTTTCAAAATATATACATATACTCATATATAAATATATGCATCATATATATATAATGCAAAAAAAAAAATCTTGAACTTCAATGTGGTTCTATCTTATTAAGCCTAAGTTGACTGAGTAATTAACCCCAAGGAGTATTTTCATACTTAATGACCTAAGCCCACTTGGGTTGGGATCCATTGGCCCAAAACTTTTAATAGTCACTTAGAAAGTCTCGACAAAGTAGAACAAAATCACTATGGAATAAAGATTGTCAAATATATATATATATATATATATATATATATATATATATATATATATATATATATATATATATATATATATATATATATATATATATATATATATATATATATATATATATATATATATATATATATATATATATATATATATATATAATTTTATATATATATAACAAATATATCTATATAGTTATATTTATATATTTTTAAAAATAAATTGATTAAGAGACTTGAAAATTTATTAAAGCAAAGAGCTAGCATGTTCTCTTCAAAACTTTTATTTTTCTAAGTTAAACTTGGTTTTGTATAACTATGATGAAAAGATTTTCTAAAGAAACTTACCTTGGAGTTATGATAAAAATATTTTCATGAGTAAAACCAAACTTTAATTAGATTGTTTGAATATATCAAATAAATTAATTATTTCATTAACTTCTTTAAAATTGGCAAGTTGACTGAATTTTGTGGGTATATTCACTGAAAACCCTCACGAGACTATAATTCGTCCACTAGGGTAACCTAGGGGTTTAAAGGCTTGTTGTATGCGCTAAATAAAATCGCGATTCCTGCGAAAGTGAGTTAAAATTTTTCTTTCTTTCCTTTTTAAATTCTTTCTTTGCTAGAGGACTAGCAAAAGTTTAGGTGTAGGGGTATTTGATTATCACATTTTAATTATAAATTTATACCCTCATTACCTATTTTATATGAATAAAGATATTACTAATAATTATTTTTATCTTATTTTGCAGGTTAATAAAGAAATAATGAATAAAAACCCAAAAGACTCAAACTCTTCATTTTTCTGCCAATTATTGAAGCCAAAAAACAAAGTCCAAAGAAGGCCCAAGAAGACCCTAGGATCCAAGAGAAATTCGTGAAGAAAAATTAAGAAAAGATAAATTCTCTTGGAGACCAATCGGTCGGCCAACCGGTCGGCCAATCGGTCGGCCAACCGATTAACCAACCGATTGTTCGCAACAGATTTGATCAATGGCTGATTTCAACTCCTTGGTGGCCAAGTTTGATCCAATGGTTCATGTTCACTCCGTTGGACTATAAATAAGGGTAGATTGTGAGGGTTTTGAGTGTGAAATATTTTATAAAAACTCTATTTGGAGAGGAGGGTTACTCTTAATTGAGAAGACCTTCTAAAAATTATAACTTTTGTTACACAATAAATAAAATTTTTCACCCCTTCAATTTTTTTTCTCTTCTTCTTATCCAAGGACCAAAAGGAGGATGAGATGAAGATCATGAGTTGTAGGTTTCTATTTTATTTCTTTTACATTTCTTTTTCTTTCTTGTTCATTTAATTGCTTTGTAGTTTAGATTTACTTTCATGCAATTTACTTTCATGTCTTGTTTTTAATTTGTAGTACAGATTTAATTCCTTGCAATTAGTTAGATTGTCTTTATTTTCTTTGTTTTTTTTTTTTTTTTTTTTTTTTTTTTTTTTTTTTTTTTTTTTTTTTTTTTGTACTTAGTTTTCTTTCCTCCTCCCTCTCTTGATTTCTTTTTATTTTTCAAAGATGTGGAACTAACCTCTTGTGGGGATCTAGTTTTGCATAAAACTAGTCTAATTCTCTCTTATATTTGTGAATCACTCTTTTATGCTTAAAAAGATCATGTTTAGGCTAATCAACTTGAGAACTAATCGATAGAAGAAGAATTTGATAGTCTATGCTTTCCTTAAGTGGTTTGATAGGTTATGCTTATGAATTCTAGGATTACTATCTTGTTGTTATTCTCCTCATGAGTATTGATTTCATTTAGGTGATAATTTGATAGGTTAGCTTTCCTTAAGTGGTTTGATAATCTATGCTTAATAAATCTAAAATGAAATGTGATAAAAGAGAATGGTTCATATCTTATAAGTAAGATTAGCTAGTGGATTCAATTCTAGATTCCTTCATATCTCTAATTGAATCCTCCATCTTTACTTTATTGATTTTATTTTCTTGATCTTGATTTTCCTTTACTCTCTCTCTCTCTCTCAATCTTGTTTTCTTTTTATTTTGCACATACTTGGTTTTCATTTTTCTATCTCTCCCTCATCGCAATCTCGTTTTATTTTCTTTGCATTTATTTTCTCTCACTCTCCATCTCTCCATTCTCACTTTCATTTTGATTTATTTACACTTTGTCACCTTCACAATCTCAATCTCTCCACAACACATTTTCTTCCTCGTTTCATTTATTTTGCACATAATCCACAATCCACTCTCTAATCTTTTCATGACCACTTTCACCATGTACATAAACTCCTAATTGTCGCGCATAATTTGAGAACCAAAACTTGAACAAACTCTTCCTACTTCCCGTTCCTCGTGGGATCGATAACTCTTTATACTATAACTTGAAGGTTGTATACTTGCAACTCTAGGACATCATTTAGTCCTAATCAAGTAGCTCCTGCTTCTTTTCTTTAATCTCCTCATCAATATTCATAAGTTGACACACTAGTTAATTAAAGGCATTGATGTGGTCTTGAATAACAGTACCTTCTTCAATCTTTAATGAATAAAGCTTCATCCTCAAACACAATCGGTTTGTCATCGACTTCAATGCATAAATCCCCTCTATATTGTCCCACAACCCCCTTGGCGTGGTCTCCTACATAATGTTGTACTTGATCTCGGGGACGAGTGCCAAACAAATTTTGCTGACAGCCTTTTTTCACAAGGAACTCCATTCAGCATCCTTCATCCCTTCAGCCTTCTTTTCTTCCAAAGCTTGATCAACACCCTATTGCACAAGAATATCTTGAACTGCACACTGCCAGACTACAAAATTTGTCTTGTTGTTGAATAGTGGAATATCGAATTTCGGACCCGAAGATGTCATCATCCTCAAACCACAATCAAATTCAAATCAGTTACTGTAGAAGTTGAATTTGGTAGAACCAACGTTGAAAATAGACTCGGCACGTCGACCTTGGGAACAACTCCCGGATCGTTAAATTCCACCTCTAATTCTCTGATCAGTAGACAAATTAATCTGAACAGTTGATCTGGACGCACAAGATCCACAAACACTCACGTGAATAGATTTCACATGAAGTTCCTCCTTTTCTTGCTGACTTCTTCTCACACTACGTGATGGGTTCACGTGACTCCTTCAAGATCTAACTTCACACTCAAACCCATCACCGCCTCACAAGAAAACCAGCCGCCAACACTGCTGTCCACAGCCGCTCACACCTCCGATCTCGTCGGTGCCTGACCTCACCGCTACCACTCCGACCAGTCTCTGGCATCCTCCACGTCTCTGCACTAGTCTCTCCGTCGCTCAATGCCGATCGCTGCACCTCGATCGCCAACGCCTTCACCAATCGTACACCGTTCGAACTTTCACGAACCGTTGAACCCTGCTTTGATACCATTAGTTGGGATTTTAGATCATACAAAAACCTTGAAAACCGCCAAACGCAGCAAATAGAATCTCACACAAGATTTAAGATGAAAAACTCCCAATATGGAAAAACCACGGGACCGAAAATAATCCACTATCACCTTCAAATTATAATCTTTTACTCAAACAAAGACGGCAAAATCCTCTCTCACAATACCTTCGAACCCGGTTACACCTTCTATTAAGATTACAAGAATATTGTCTCTCTCTCTCTCTCTTTACTAAAAAAACTCTAGAATAAAATGTCTTATTTAAAGGCACCATTGACTTGCCCACCAAGTCAACTTGGCCTCCAAGAAAACTATCAACTTGGTATTCAAGAAAACTATTAGGACTGGGCCTATTATTAAAAACCCGATAAGATACATTGGTGTCCAAATGAAAATCTGTTTCTAATTATTTTACCATGAAGGAATGAAATGCATGCCTTGATAGAGTAAGGAATTTCATAATATACATTTAGGAGAAGTTCTGCTAATCAGAGATGCTAACCTTTAGACCAAGATCTTCGCCAGGGAAACAGCATATTATCTCTATGGTTGAGTCCTCACCAAATTCCTCTTTGTCGAGAATTTCTGAAGCAAACAACGTGCAATTTGAGTTATGGTCCTTTCAGACACTACCTAAAAAAACTACATGGTAATCATTTATACCGTGGTCTCCAAGATGGCCTCCTCAATGGAAGTGTGACAGATAATCGAATGAGCATGGTCCTACATGAACAACCATCAAAACAAAATCATAACTACATTTTGAAAGGGTATATGAAAAGAAAGTGGTAAGGTTCTCCACTCACTCACCCATGGCTCAACATATTCCTTTACCGTTGGTATTGACATAACGTAATCATCCGAGAAAGAAAAGAAAACAATTACAAGCGAATAAAAGGAAATGTCAGAGACGGAGGATAAGAAGCCAAAGGTGTACCTTCATGAATGTTTTCAGTAAAAACTTCACTTTTAGAAATATTCAATGTTGTAACTGAACTTTTAGGATTGCCAAATGACCTGGCGAGTGATGAGTTTCCATGTCCAAAGGCAACTTGAATAGGGGCAGCTGCAATCACAAGGGGAAAAAAAAGAATTGTCTATCATGAATTTAGTATTGGCAACCATTCTTATCAGAACTATTAGGACAGCTAAAGGCTTCATCTAGTTATGAGAAAAGTAAGATCAAGAATTGCATCCATCTCAAAATTCTCATTTCAGCCCACTTATTCTGAACATAGCACTGATGGTTGTATAGTCATTGAATAGATGATTAAACTTTGCATTTCCTATTTCTCCAACATTTCCCCATCGGTTTCATCGGTATTCAATGATAATCAATAAAAGAGCACTAATGGAATATGATGAGAGAAGTGGATATATGAAATTAAGACAAACTATATCATTTATATGTTTAAGAATCGGTTTTGGTGCCAATAAAATGTATTATAGAAGAACAAGCCGACGTAAAATTCATCAAAGAAGCAAGCTCAGTTACACCGCCTAGAACCACACAGATGTGACATTTCAGGTGGAACAAATTCATACAAATCATCACTTGATGAGCTTCCATGTCCAAAGGCAACTTGAACCTGTTTTACTGCTTGACAACAGGTTAGAGATACTCTAATGAGTTGCAAGTTATAATACTAGCTTGATGGGTTCAAATAAAAAGATGAGCAGAGGTCATTAATTGCCAATGGTCGTAACACGAGCAAGAGCTTCATCATCATTTGGTACCTTTTAAGTCACACCATAAATTTATCCATTTATCCAATTCATTCATAAATAACATACCTTATCAAGACACTTATAATAATTAATTGGATTGTAGCCGGTTTAAGCCTGTTTCAATAAGAAAGCAAATCAAATAGCAAATTCATGATCACAATTCAATTTTAGGAAAAGTTGGAGGGAAAAAAGTTCACCACAGAAAAATGTTGAAATATGCATGATATATAGTTTGAATTTTTACCAATGGCAAGGATTTCCACCAAAGGTCAAGAAGTAGCTTAGTTCATTCACTAAAATACATACGTAAAATAAAAAATTCAAGACATCAAGATAAGAAAAAGATAAATGAAAAGTAAGATGATTTGAACTGACCTCTCGAAGAAGGCCGTCGGAGATGCCTGAGAGGAGGCGGAGCGACAAATTAGGGATCAGCGAGCGTCGAGCTTACGGTTTGGATATTTGGGAAGGCCTACAGAGATTGTTGTGGACGAGTGCGCGCTGTAGAGATCGGCGAAGAGAGGTCATCGTTCGGTGCGCGGTTGGGATTGGGAGGAATATGTGAGAGGGAAAGTAGAGGCAGATCTTGGGGACGGCGGCGTGGGGTTCTTCGGCATCAAATTAGGATGAGGAGAGGAATTAGGGTTTGTGAGAGATGGAAATTTGGGGGATTAGGGTTTGTGAGAGATGGAAATTTGGGGGATTAGGGTTTGTGAGAGGGATCTGAGAGGAGTTAGAGAGAAAGGGAAGAGACAGAAGAGGGCCACCAGAAATGGGGAGAGAGGGGGAATCGATTGGTTTTTGTTTTGTTTTTCAAGAAAAAACTAGCGGTGGAAATATTTAATTGGTCTGAGCGTGGTTGCCCCAACGGGTTCAACCCTTGGGCCTGCAAAACTTTGCCCCAACGGTTCATACCACCCATTGGGGCAGCCCTTCTTTGTACTAGTGACAATGGCCAATGTTTAAGGTTTTCTTCTTGGCTTACGCTATGGGACACTTTCTCCGATGCGTGATAGAAAAGATTGAATAATACTCTCAATGAATGCAAGAGGAAGCACATATAGGACTTTTCAACACCTTCTTGCATATGGAGCCTTCAAAACAAAAAAATAAATAATAAAAAATATAAACAAATAAAAATAAATAAATAAAAAAGAGCGAAAAAAAAGCACCTTCTTCCATTTTTTACAACCGAAAATTAAATGAGAAATGGAGAAATTATTTGAAATTTGTTTCATTTTGTTTTTTTTTCTTTTCTGCAATACAAAAATGGCTGAAAATTAAAGTAACTGCAAAGTGAAGCATGTTGCATCAATATTTTTTCACTTTATCCATATTTTCCAGAAATTGGATTGAAAACGAATGGAAGGAAGAGAGAATAGTTTTTATGTATTCTCTCTCGTTACTACTATACTATTAAACGATTGAGAATCCTATCAGAAAGTGAAGCACAATGCTGAACGTTCTGAGCAAAGTATTTCATCAAGTAGAGAATAGTTTGGACTTTTTACTGCTTACCAGTTTGGCTCAAAGAACCCCCGGTGTTTTTATAAGGTACATATTCTTGTTAAATTATCACTTTTGACCGTATATACCTAAACTTTCCATCCTTTTTTACTTTATATATCTAACAGGATGTGTAGACGAGTAATTAAATACTTTCTTGATAAATACTTTTTTAAAAAGTACGTTCACTTAACTTTTTGATTTCCCTTCACTTACGGTTACCAACCACCCCCTCTCAGTAATTAAGAGACGTTGACATTTCTCACTTCTTCTTGAAGTGTTAATGTAGTCGTCCTAACTTTATGACACAAGCATGAAGAGTTTTCTTTCATGGAAAAAAGAAAAAAAATTCAAGCTAATTATCTTTGTGCAATGAGAGAATAAAATATTTTAAATATGAGAAATTACTTTTATACCCCAAAACCTTGGGTTCAATTACTACTAGATATGTGATGTTTCTCTTTGTTAGCTTGGTTTGAATCCCAATAAAATGATATATGTCACATTGTCTCACAATTTCTTTATTTATTTCACCTTTTTCTGTGAAGGAAAATGGTCATAGCCTTTGCGTCTTTCATTTGGGGTCTGTTTGTTTGTATAGAAATATATATGAGTTAACCAAAGTAAAGGAAATAGATGCTAGTTTTGCTACTTCCCATAAAAAAAAGATTATTTGTTTCTCTAAAACAACCACTTCCGGTACTTCCAAAATGATGACTTGGCGCCTGTGTAGCATCCTACGTCTTTAATCTTTTTACGTCCCTCAAACCTTGAAAGTTGCTGAAATATGCATTATTTTAGGAATAAAATTATTATTTTTATTATGTGGATATTTCCCACTCTAAATAAAATTTCAAAAAGATCCCATATCTCTCTTCCTAAAGATATTTCCAATCCCCATCCAAATTAAAAAAAGTAAATAAAATGGAAGAAGTGTATTTCCACTACTTCCAAAAACAAGTGAAATGAACAAAAAAAGTACCACTTCCTCTACTTCCTTCTTCATAATTATCGAATAACTTTGTTAATCTACTTCTTACTTCTAATACTTCCGGTTATCCAAACGGGTCCTTAATGCAAACGCACACCAGAGGGTGACATACGAAAATCAAAATAGAATACATTTGATAATTCATGAGGGAGCCAATACCCATATAACTCGGAGGATGCAACAATGACCGTGATAGAATGAGCCGCCACATTTAGGGATCTATGAGTATATGATATCGACACCAACATATTTTGATAAAGAATACAAATGCATTCATGCACAATATGACAAACTTGTTGTGGTGGAGAGAAGGTGGGCGGGAGAATGCACTTGATGAGAACTTGTGCCTCGCTACATAGTGTCTACCTCCTATGTTAAAAGTTCATTTCACACAAACTTGCGAAAAAATACTTACTTCCGTAGTTTACAGTTCTACCTCGTATGTTTTGGGATGGAAATTTTTATATTTACCTATTATAAACATCTATTATTATAAAATCATTTTTAATTGGTTTAACTAACTGTTGACAACTGTTGAAACTAGGTAATCTCCCTACACAATGATATGTAATACGTAATCAGCACAGCAAAATAATGGTACTTTGGCACACTTTTTAGGGATCAATAGCTTAGGGATTAGCTTCTAGAGTGATCGTCCTATGGATTGCCACCTACGTTCATGTTCAATAGCCAGAGGGTAGCCACATTAATCGTACAGCCATTAATCGCACGGATGATGGCTCTCAATTTACCCAATTTTATCTGTATTTTACTATCTATTTTTGTCCCCTTCATATGATTATATAGAAAATGGAACTATAAATAGCAGTGCAACTATAATTCTAACATCATAAATGGTAACAACAAGAAAGCTCTACATATCATCACATTAGGTACCGGCAAGTATGAATTGTTTACGACAATAAATCTACAATAGGAGTGAGTTCAAAACTAAATTGGGTCCAATCTAGAGTTGATTAGTTTTAAATAGAGACTAAAAATTAATTTTAATCAAAAAGCTATACCTATTAATCTAAACTCTTATTTTAAAGTCATCAATCTTTTGTATAGTATTCAACCGTGAATATCCGTCAAATATGAACCATCCATGCTTGGCCAATAAACAATTGATTTAAAATTGCGAAAGTATGTTTCCAGAAATCGAAGGCTTATTGTCGTGATGCGGCGGCGATCCGTTATAAATACCCCCCAACCTCGCTCAAACTTTCACTCATCTCAACCCATCCAAACTAAAGAGAAACAAAGAAAGAAAAATATGGAGGGGAAGAGAGTGTGCATCATAGGCGCAGGTGTGAGCGGCCTGACCGCATGCAAGCACGTCCTCTCCAAGGGCTTCGTCCCCACCGTCTTCGAGGCGGGGTCCACCATCTGCGGGCTCTGGAACCGGACGCTCGCGTCCACCCGCCTCCAGACGCCGCAGTTCATGTACCGGTTTTCTGACCACCCGTGGCCGAAGGACGTGACCGACATCTACCCGGATCACGTGCAGGTGAGGGAGTACCTCCGGTCGTACGCAAGAAAGTTCAACGTGCTTGAGCACGTGAGGTTTGGGATGAAGGTGGCTGGCGTTGAGTATGTGGGTGCGCCAGAGGAGGAGATAATGACGTGGGATATGTGGGCAGGAAATGGAGAGGCGTTTGGGAGTAGCAAAGGGGTGTGGCACGTGAGAGTGCAGCATGGAGATGAAGGGGAAATTGAGGTAATTTTCAAATTACTTAAAAAATAAAGTAATATCACTCAAATAGCATAATCTTTTATGAGTAAATGGGAATCATTTGTTTCCTTCACGGTTTCGACTAGTGTGTCGCTTAATTATATGGTCCAAATCCATGTTATTAGTTATGAAAAATCTTAAAATTAAATATCTTGAGCATCAAAATTAAAATCAAATCGATTAATTTAGTGATTAAAATACGTTTGCAACTATATGGTCAACATACATTCGGATATTATGGATACAGATCCGGATATTTTACTACATATCTGCATTTATAACCATATCCATATAGACATTTACTAACCATATCCATATCTGCGGATATATCCGCGTATACGGACTTTTTTTCACCACACCTACTTTTAGGTATTGTCAATAGTTTTTTTTTGTCTTTATATAGCATGTGATATTTTCTAGGGATTTTTGCAAATGAACCCATAGATTTACCCCCATTTAAAACCCACCAACTTTCATAAACACCTATACACCCAAAGTACTTTCATCCACTCATTTTTAAGCCCAAAATGTCTAGTATTGACAAAAAGTACATATCAAAGAAAACTTAAATCCCCAATTTAACCTTTCCTTCCTTCTCCTGTTGCCCCCCTCTAAGCTAATAAACTATTCTCAGTTCTATTTTCATAGTCACAAAATAGAATATCCTTCTCAATTTTGTTGATTACTCTCCTCTATTCATTTCCACATGAGTGCAGTATGCGCGCATCTCTGTTTACATATTCACAAGCCCTAGAAATTGATCCATCTCACTTCTTTTCTTTGAAATTTTCTTCGCCGAAGAAAGAATTTGTAATATAGGGGAGTGAATGTTAGAATTAAACAATGAACGCCAATGATCAGAAATATTAATTAACAATGGATTACCAGTAATATAAGACTACCTCCAAGAAGTTCTTTTTTCATGCTTCTTGCATAGATTCTCAAATCTTTTTTTAACTCATTATATCTCATATATTTTTATTTTATTGTGATTTCTATTTACAATCTTTTAAAATTTTCTTTTTGGTGTGACAAAATCCATAAAGTGCTATACTCATCCAATAGGACAAATTTTCAAAACCAACCTTTTTGGAACTTTATTTTCAAAAATCGGCCCATTTATCTTTTATTTAGTATTTTTGACCTAGTTCAGCCAGCTGGCAGAAACTGGGTTGAAAATGCTAAATAAGTTGCAAAAACTTCACGAGATTTAGAATCACATGAAGTTTAGCACTTAATTAATCACCTCTGATCAAAATTGCCTGGAGCAGAGGGAGGATTAGCCCTGGATAATTAAGTGCTAAACATCACGGGATTCTAAATCTCTTGAAGTTGTTGCAACTTATTTAAGATGACCTAGTTTCACCGGTCTAAACTAGGTTGAAAATGGTAAATAAATGATAAACATGTCGATTTTTAAAAATAAAGTTCAAAAAGGGTTGGTTTTGAAAATTTGTCCCATCCAATAAAGACATATACCTATGGGATAAAGAGCTACACTTTGCTTTAAGCTATACTTCTCTTGATATAAAAGTTATACTTTGAGTGGTCAAAACTAGAATATTTTCAGCTTCCTTTTTCATTATAGTTCTAATATTCACTTTATTACCTTTTTTCGAATTTACTCACCCATTTTAAAGCACTTATATGCTAAACTTTTTATTTCTTTTGGCATGGCATAACATCTAAAGAATTATTAATGCTTCAATAAGGAGTCATACTTATGGGATAAGGAGGTTCACTTTGTTCTAAAGTGTTACACTTCTGTTATAAAGAACTACACTATGAAATAAAAAGCTATACTTTGAGCAGTCAAAACTCGTATATTTTAAGCTCCATTTTTTATTATAGTTGTATCTTCACATATATTACCTTTGTTTTCTATTTTACTTAGATATTTTAATGGTAATGCATGCCAAACAGTTTATTTCTTGTTGGGATGACAGAACACGTAAAGAGTTATAATGCTCTAATAAATAGTTACATTAATATCACAAGGAGCTACACTTTGTATTTAGGAGCTGTACTTTTGCTATAAAGAGCTACATAATTTTACAAAGAGCTATAAAATTTTACAAAAAGATATATATTACAACTAGGAAATAGGAAATATTATAGCCCATTACAAATGAAAGTTAGTCCTTAGACACACCAAAAACAAAACATCTTCCTCCAAAAGAAAATCTGCTTTTGTTCCATAAAAATAGAGTATTTTCAAGACCTTGTTTCTGACCGACCGAGATACTTTGTTCACCAACCTATACACATAAATAAATGATTTGAAGGACATGAACAACATTCTACTCATTTCTTGATGAACCCCCAAATTCACTGGTTTTTGTAAGGAGTTAATGGGTTGGTGAGGAAAGGGATGAAGAGAGGGGAAATTAATGAAGGTGAGAGAAATTATATGAAGAATGAGAAGAGATAATAAATTGGGAGGTGTTTAGCAAATCGGGGTGCCAAAAATCTTCTTTCCTACTGCCGCCAATAAAGGGAATGGGTTTGAGAAACTCTAGCTTGCATCAGGGAGAGATGGAAGATAGAGGGCAATTTCAAGGTTTCATATTTTCTGCAGAGTAACGCAGCGCGGAAGTAAAAGTCTCGGAATCCACAAAGGGGTGTTCTCTAGAATCCACAAAGAACGATCTCCGAATCCACGAAGAGCTTCGAATCCACGAAGAAAATATTAAAGAGAAATTTAATTGATAAAAATTATATTATTCATTGGGGTTACATGACTCTTCTTAAATAGAAAAATAAAATAGACCCCTAATAAGACTAGAATTACAAAGAAATAGAAAGTATCAAATCTTACCCTAAAAAAACTCCTATAATAGAGGAAACAAATTATGAAATAAAATTAAATTTGTTTTTAATCTAATTTGACTCTAACATTGAATTTATTTCCTAATCTAAATAGACTCCAACTTTATTGTTAAAAATAAACTAAAAGATAATTATTTTTGGATTTCTACTAAAAACTGGTCATACTAATGAGATTTTAGAAATTTGACAATCTGGTTGGCTTCGTCTCGTCGAGATAGGTGATTTTCATATATAATATATCAGAATCCACCTTTCGGATTAGAAGATATGATCGTTTCTTTGCGGAAGTCAATTACGTGTGTGTATTCGTATTTAGCTTGTGATTATCCCGCTCCTCCATGAAATTGTCCGTTAAGTGTCCCACATCAGTCTCCCCTTGTTGAAAGAAGCTCGACCTCGACCTTGTATTTACTTGAATAGTAGCTTCATTGATAAACACTTTTCTTCTTTTGCATCGATCAACGTCTGCCTTATACATAGCATTGATTTTCTCCATCTATTCTTTTGCTTTCTCAGCTAGAGCTACTTTTGAATCAAACTCTTGAAAGAATCTTTCCCACATTATTTTAATGTGATTGACGGCATGTGGATCTAAAGATGACTTGAAAAACTTCTCAAAATATGTTCCATGTTGCTTCTCATATTCTAGTGTTGGAAATATCATCAAAATCTTCTTAAAATTATTCACAACTTTTGCTTCCAGAGAAGAAAATTCTCCTTCATACCCCATACACAATTCTTCCATCTCTTTTGCCTCGAGCCCTCCACCAAATGATTCACACATATCATCAATTGCCCCACTCTCTAATTTATCCTTCTCCTCCATCGGGACAACATCAATATGTGCAATATCGCTCACAACCTCTTTGGGAATATCATGCATAGTATCCATCTTCACTATCATATCACCATCAGCATCATGAATCTCATGCATAACGAGTGCTTGCACCTTAGGAGGAATTTCAGCACGGGCAGATTCTCCTTTTCCAGTTACAACCAAGTCATAGACCTCTTCATATTGCTTTAAGTTTTCTGCAAAAGTTTCTTTCCTCAGTAGTCTTTATCATACATGACTCCTTTTCTGGACGAGGCATGAGTGCAATTTGACGTCCATTCTTCTTGAAGATACAAGCATTGTCTTTGCTCCTGTGGGTGGCACCAATATTGAACTGCCATGGCCAACCTAAAAGCATATGACATCTCGACCACATTACACAACACCTCATCGACATAGTTGCGGCTAATAGAAAAAGGTACGCGACACATCTCATCGTTCTGCACATTATTGCCCTTGTGAATCCAGTCGATCTTATAGGGAGGTGGGTGTTTCTCTGTCTTCAAACCTAACTTATTCACCATACGCCGCGAGACAAGATTCTCGCTACTGTGACTGTCAATGATAACATCACAAACCATGTGCATCACAGTGCATCTCGTGCGAAAGATATTGTGCTCTGGAGGTGGTTCTTCTTTCTTTGTTGCTACTTCAATGCTCTACACAAATCCAGACTCTTTATCGGAGATGAATTGAGCTTTTTTAGTTTTGTCATAATCATAATTAGTTTGATAACTCTCTAAAAACATCCATGATGAAGGTCCTTTGTCATTCTGCTAAAGTTCTCGCTCCACCTTCTTCGCTAGACGGACCATGTCGGATAAAGTAAAAGAATCTTTTAAAGACATCCGACATTGTTTGTAGTTAGAAGGCGAGAAACGGTCTCTCAATAATTTCTTCATTCTTGTCCACGTTCGAACCGGATCCTTTCCTTGATGGTATCGATTTATCAATACTTCATCCCAGCATGCAGATGCTTTTCCTTTAAATTTGTAAATCACTAATTTAACTTTCAATCTTATGGGATTATCTCATACTCAAAATATCTATCCACTTCATCAACCCAATCAAGAAAACCATCAACATGAAACTTTCCATTGACGGATGGTATCTTTAATCCTCTAGCATCATAGTTCTCCTTTCTTCAGTAGCCTCTATGATCATCACTATAGGATTTATCTTGCCGAGTTGAATCTCGTCTTTGGCAGCCATCAACGTGATCTCGAACTCGTCCCGGATTCAAACGCTCCGCTGCCAACGCAAGTAGGTCTACGTGAGTTTTAAGCTGAGTCAGGTAATAGGGTTTTCATCGCCTGCCATCGGATCAAAAAAATAAGTCTCTGATACCAATTAACGCAGTGCGGAAGTAAAAACCTCGAAATCCACTAAGGAGTGTTCTCTGAATCCATAAAGAACGATCTCCGAATCCACGAAGAAAATATTAAAGAAAAATTTAATTGATAAAAAGTTATATTATTCATTGGGGTTACATGACTCTTCTTAAATAGAAAAATAAAATGGACTCCTAATAAGACTAGAATTGCAAAGAAATAGAAAGTATCAAATCCTACCGTAAAAAGACTCCCTATAATAGAGGAAAGAAATCATGAAATAAAATTAAATTTGTTTTCTAATATAATTTGACTCTAACATTGAATTTATTTCCTAAGCTAAATAGACTCCAATATTATTACTAAAAATAAACTAAAAGCTGATTATTTTATTTCTACTAAAAACTGGTGATACTGATGAGATTTTGGAAATCTGACAATCTGGTTGGATTCGTCTCGTCGAGATTGGCGATTTTCATACATAATATGTCAGAATCTGCTTCCGGATTAGAAGATATGATCATTTCTTTGCGGAAGTCAATAACATGTGTGTATTCGTATTTAGTTTGTGATTGTCCCACTCCTCCATAAAATTATCCGTTAAGTGTCCTACATCAGAGAGGCCCACATACTTGTCAGTCACCTTCAAGCCGTCATTTTCTCGCACATGTTTCGGTGTACACAACTAAATTCCCGAAACAAATGAAAAGGAAAATAAGAAAGCTGACGATCTCTATGTCTTTTACAATTTTAATAACATTTATGGAAGACTGACTCTCAAACACGCCCTTAATAAACCTCATCTCCATCTGTAATATTATGACAACGCAAACACTTTTGGATTTGCGGATTTATGTTACATAAATTAACTTCATACGTTGGTCAACACATTGCGTACTTCTATCAAAGATGACATTAAAAATTAGAACACCTCTCAGATTACGGCCCACTGAACAGTTATATTTAACCACTTATTCCCAAGATATATAGGAATGATTAGCAGAGTTAGCGTTTGCATCCTCTCACAAACACTTAACATTCTATATGGTGACCGAGCTGATATTACCAAATACAACTGAATTGCACAATTTATACAGATAATTTTAATCTAATTTTACTTTTATTCATCGTGTAGGACATTATTAAAAGGATAAAATTATAAAATTGACCATGTATGATAAACTATATGGGGGCACCACTAGGACAAAATCTTGCACCTGCCATTGATTTTGGATTTAAAAATAATTTTGGGTGATTTTGGATTTAAAAATAATTTCTGGAAGATACTTACGCGCATGCTACCTAGGGCGGCAGCATGGGTAAGGTCTAGTGATTATGCGTTAAATTAATTCTGGATTGATCTATACATGTCAAATATACCCTGTCTGTTTAGTTAATAGATCAAGAATATTTGTCTATAGCCTATCTGCTTAATAATCATATAAGTACTTTTTTTTACCCAAAAATTCATGGGACTAGCTATGAGACAATAATATCATCAGGTATTACAAACGTATAGATGCTAATAAAATAACTTAAGAGGGTACGATTATACTGTATTAACGTTTTTAGTCCTTCCTAACTCCTTGTCAACTCCAGGTGCATGAAACAGACTTCTTGATTCTGTGCATAGGATTCTACAGTGGTGTTCCAAACATCCCTGATTTCCCTATAAACAAGGGGCCTGAAGTGCTCGATGGAGAGGTTATCCACTCCATGGACTACGCTGACATGGGTACTGCCCGTGCGCACGAGCTGATCAAGGGAAAGCGAGTTACTGTAATCGGATACCTAAAGTCAGCTGTAGATATTGCATCAGAGTGCGCCGATGTAAATGGTAAAATGATTAAATTTATGAAGGCTTAATAATAGAAAACTCCCTTATTTTTTTGATTATTGGATAACCACCCATAAATTTCAAAATATTAATAAAAAATCTTAATTTTATGAGTTATCAGAGAACCCTATTTAATTTTAAGATTTTATCAGGAAACCCCCCAAACGGCATTAGCCATAATGTTTACATGGGTGAGTAAAATTATGTAGGGAGATATTTTGCCAGTGAAAACTGAGGTTCACACTTGTGCGGGGTTTTCTAAAATAATCTTACTGTTAATGTGGTTTAAAGGGGCTTTTCTCATATTTTGCCATCTATGAGTACAAAAATATGAAAAAAGAAATAATAATTGCGAATATCTTTCTGATTTACACAAGATAAGTATAGTTTCAGTTCTAGTTGTCTATTGAACTGAAAACTGTAACTGTAAAAGAGAGAAAATGTTTTCAAACAAACCAACGAAAAG
Source organism: Asparagus setaceus (assembly GCA_012295165.1). Lineage (NCBI taxonomy): Eukaryota > Viridiplantae > Streptophyta > Magnoliopsida > Asparagales > Asparagaceae > Asparagus > Asparagus setaceus. The sequence goes on along the minus strand of CM022702.1, from coordinate 46,355,414 downwards.
TTTATTTAACATTACCATAGTTTTGACATGCGCTTGAAATTTCAGGTCCTGAGAATCCATGCACAGTACTATGTCGAACCAAACGGTGGATGATACCAAACCAAACTGCGTGGGGTATTCCTCTCGGTTTCTTCTATCGTAGTCGCTTCTCTGAGCTTCTGTTTCACAAGCCTGGTGAAGGACTGTTGCTTACCATATTAGCCACTTTATTGTCACCATTGGTAAATAATTGCATTAAATTTGAGTTTTTATCTTTAATTCTCCTAATATAAAATGACCATAAGGTATATCATGTAGAACTAATTAAGGAAAATTATGTTGCATTTAAGTATACAAAAGTGTAGTCTCACATATTGACAATGATGTTACTCTAATTTGAATTTTTAAATGAATGATCAACTATAGTTAAAGTACCTTTTAAAAAGAATCCTTTGGTGGTTGTAGGCATGGATGATTTCAAAATTCGCTGAGAGCTACTACAAATGGACACTACCGTTGAAGAAGTATGGAATGGTACCAGAGCAGAGCTTCTTCTATGGCATGTCTTCTTGCTTGGTTGGTATACTTCCGAATAAATTCTACGACAAAGTTGAAGAAGGGAAGATTATCCTTCGCACAATTCAGAAGTTTAGTTTCTGTAAGAACGGCTTGATCGTTGATGAAGAATCTTCACCATTAGAGACAGACATTGTCATTCTTGCAACGGGGTACAAAGGGGACCAGAAGCTCAAGGATATCTTTGTTTCGCCGTTATTTCAGAAGGTTGTTGCAGGTTCATCAACAACTACTGTCCCACTCTACAGGTCTGTACACACTTTCTTTTGTAGAGACTAATTTCGTAGAATTTGGTCTTCAATACTGTCATGTTGGTAATGGAGAAATCATTTTTCAATGGGTTAGTTGCGGATAGACCCCTAGTAGTACCAATCTATGGCGGATAGACACCCAGTAGTTCTATTGTTGCAAATAAACCCCCTGAATAAATTATTTTGACTATAATAGTGCAGTTCGTAAATAGTACAAATAAACCCCCTGAATAAATTATTTTTCACTAATAGTGCAGTTGGTAAATAGTGCAAATGTCATGAATTATTAGGATCACAATTTTGAAAACATAGTTATGTACATATTTTTACGTAATCAAGCAATATTAACAATGGAATTTTTTTCAGGGAATGCGTCCATCCTAGGATTCCTCAGCTTGCAATCATCGGCTTCTCTGAGAGCCTCTCGCATCTACACTCGTCCGAGATGAGGGCAAAATGGGTGGCTAGCTTTCTAGATGGAGCTTTTCGATTGCCAAGCATTACGAAAATGGAAGAAAATGTGAAGGAGTGGGAGAAGTACATGAAGAAACACTCCCGGGAATACTTTAGAAGGTCCTGTATTGGAATTATACATACTTGGTACAATGACCAGTTGTGCAAGGATATGGGGTGTAATCCTAAAAGGAAGAAGGGTTTTCTTGCTGATTTGTTCCTTCCTTATTTTCCTACAGATTATGCTGATCTGTGAAGAGCAAGTCGTTTCTCCTTCTTGGCATAGTTTGAAGTAGAATAATGAGATGTGAGCCAAAGAGGCGGAGGAATAAGTAAAATAGATGACTAGAAGGGAGTGCAAGTGTGCTTGCAGCATAATAATACTAAAGTCTTTTATGTAATGTATTACCAGCGTGAACCTGAATTTCCATTTACGTTATAATAATTACAGATTATAGCGTGTTCTCTCTTAAGTTTCTTTCATTACATCAAAGTTTGAAGTTGCGATTGCTCTGATTGAAAGATGCCGGGAGAATTATATTTCGGATCGGTGCACAGATCTAAAACTAGCGATGACCAGCTCGGATTCTGACGGTGGAGTAATTGTATCGGACTCTCCCGCTCTGTTCACGACACACGCAACAACCTTCAATCAATCTCACGAGCAAACACCACTTCACATACTCAAATTGGTGACGGTTCATGAGATTGATCGGAGGTTACTGATTGGAGGTTACTACATGTGTCATGAATAGCATGGGGGATCAATCTCGCCTATCGTATTTCCTTCCATCATTGGGGATCCAAGCCGGTTATCACTAGCTTCAGATCTGAGTATCAATCTAAGATATAATTCTCCTCGCATCTTTCAATAAGAAAATTGAGGGTTATAACTTAAACTCTAGCATGTTCTTTCGGTTTGTACACTCTTCTTCGTGGATATTCTTTTTAAGTCTGCTTGAAATTTGTTCCGATGAGATATGTTCCAATGGGATTTTCATATGACTTGTTGTGATACGATCTCAAATATATCTGAACTACCAAAAATCCAAGAGTGCGGTGAGTATTGAGGATTATTATTTTATATTTAGCATACACGCTTAGGTTGTGTAGAGCAGGAATAAGTAAAATGGAGAACTAGAAGAGAGTGAAGTGCAATTGTTGTAGTAATAGAGCAATCAAATCTTGTCGCAATGTGCAAGAAGTATGAAAATCAATTCAATGTACTTCATCATGTATATTATTCTCAAATAAAAAAAGAGATTTTTCACAGGTTATACACCCCATTTATCTCCTAAATGTTATATTTTCCGAGTATGCTCCAATTTATAGTCAGACATTTAGGTTTCCATCAAGTCCTTTGTTATAAGTCATAAACACTCTTATCTCTTATTCTAAGTAACGAATTTGGCTATCTCCCGCTTCATATTCGGCCATTAAAAGTGCAACTTCAAATCCCAATACATCTTTGTTCCTTCAGGATGCACAGAATACAAGGAATTGTGAGCATTTTTCGGCAACTCTTGATGAATATCTCTAGCTGGTATAGACAATTGATTTCCCAATCTCAAGGTTCCACCTCCATGGATTCGAATATCTCTTTGTTCTCCCTTCACTACTCGATGTTTTATCTCTTGGAGTTCCACGTCCTCTGCTTGTCCAGCCTTAATCGTCTCGATTAAAGTAGGTTGAATCTGCATATGCATCAATTGATCTACCGCTCCCTGTAACACAGCTTCCACTGGCATCTTAGCAATCTCAGCAACAAGTTCTAGTTGATGAGTCAATCTCTGCAACTTTGGATGTCTACTTGTTTATGTCAAAAACTTAATTGAGGGGATCAAAGTGGATTTAGGAGAGCTTAGGGTCCCTCAATCCTCTTCGACGGCTGATTGCCATGAGCATAAGATAATTTCCTGCACATACGAAACGTTAGAGGGTCAGACTTGGATTCTCCGATGGTTCCTCCGACGATCAAGTTAGTGATGATCTTAAGGGAGAGAAGTATATGAAATAAATAATTTTTAGGGTTTTTATTTGTAGAGAATAGCGTACCTCCATGCAGAAGACAATCTGCATATTTATAGTGCGCTGAAAAGAGTATTTGAGTAACTTCGGCCAAGTCCATGCAGTCAGCTTAGTTAGCTGAAACTTTACACACGTCGGCAGCTGGTGATCTGAGTCATCCTTGCGTTTAATATGGTGGCATCAGAATGGCTAAAGTGCTGGCGTGGTCCGCGGAGTCATTATGACTTCGGCGGAGAAGTAATGATGGCTCTGACTATGCATTTAATGCAACGATGACTAGCTGACGTCGCTAGGGAAGACGAAGCAGATAGGTTCTCCCGTGGTTTAAGATGTGTCGCCGGGTCTGAGTCTAGACACCTTTCATCTCGGCCTTCCGAGAGAGTCCGAGTTAGGACGCCTTTCGTCTTGGTTTTTCGAGAGAGTTCGAGTGAGGACGCCTTTCATCTCGGTCCTTCGAGAGAGTCCGAGTGACGATGTCTTTCATCTTGGATCTCAAGATGCATTAAGGAGGAGATTCAGCGTTTGTGAGACCCGGGTCGGGTTAGTGTTATGATGCTTAAGTTTAAATGACACGTGTCGCCTTCTCAAAAATAGTTTACACTTAGTAATTTTTGTGAACATTGGCCCCTTTCACTTGAACCCAGGTTGCCGGGTCCGAGTAAAATTCAAATTGTATCCTGGGAATCTAAAGCGTATTTAATGAGGGGGCATTGATGGGTCACTATTGACGTGATGTTATGACGTTAGAGGAGTTTGTGCGTCGGTTTCTGGGGGCACCTCTTGAACTACTGAGTGGTCGCTTTGAATTCCGTGTGCCTTTTTAGCCGTCCTTCGATAGCCACGTCCATTGTTCAGATCATGCCACGTGTCCCCTTCCTCACCTTTATATACGCTTGTTTTTCCAGTAACTTAGCTTATTATTCTTCAAGACCTAGAGTTTCACCTGCTATGCTTGCGCGATTTCCGATCATCTACCTCGATTTGCTTTGATTTCTATCGCCGAAAACAATGGCTTCTTCTGCTACAAGTGTTCCAATTCGCAACAAAGCTAGGATCTCTTTGCTTCGGGAGTTCCATTCCAAGGTGATCCCATTGCTTCTTGAGACCTACCATGATCGATTTGACATCCCTCAGCTGTTTACTCTGTCAGCACTGTTGAAGGATCAACCAATCTATCACCACAGAAGGAACATTGCTCTGGTCTACTTTCACCACTTGGTGTTTAGTCTGTGCTTTCTTCTTTATCCTTGTCTCCGACGTGTTTTTGAGGTCTTGAGGATCTCGCCATCGCAGCTGAAGCTGAATTCCCTTGCCATGCTCGTCGGCTTTATCGTCATTTGCCATCGCGTGGGTGTAGAGCCCATGCTGGGGATCCTTGGCCACCTGGTCTGCGCCAAAGTGGCTGAGAACAAGGGCCATTGTTATCTACAGACAACGGGGTGTTTCAAGCTGGTCTCCAACCCTCTAAAATCCAACAAGGGGTGGAAAGATCGGTTCTTCTTTATCTTTGGAGCCGACACCCTTCTGGCTTGCTCCACCTGGCCAGAGATAAAGAAGGATGCTTTGAAGGCAGGCCCTCTTTCGGAGTAGGAGAGGTGCGGGTTGGATAAGCTTTGGGCCTATACAGGGTCTTGTCGCAATGAGAATCTTTTTGACAACTCGGTGCTACGAGTTATCGGTATCTCCAGCACTCCTCCAACGGAATAAGACAAGGGTCGGGCCGCTCTTCTAGCGCTATGGAAGGAGGGAGCCTAAGCCTCTCAATGAGGGCCTTTGGCAAGGCCCCAAAAGTGCCTCCGAGCACAGGTTCAAATCTGATCACGGCTCAAGCCGAAAGGTTGGAGAAGAAGAGGAGGAGGAAGGTGAAAAGTTAGAGCCCATCAGGGGGCGCCGAGCCTTCGAAGAAAGTAGGGGCTGAAGGAGAGGCAAGCACACCCATTCTTGAGCAAGGGGAAGAGACGGTGACTCGGTAGTCGGGTGAGGCCTCTCCCTAACAAGAAAGTGAAGCTGCACCCGAGTCAGCGGGTGTGGCTCCTTCTCTTCTAACCCAGAGGAGTCCCCGGGTCACCTCATCAAACATTGTTATTTTGGATGATGAATGCCGGGGGTGACAATCCTCTTGCGGCTGAGTGTGATAGGGCTACGGTGTGGACCGAGAAGGGGGTGATGTCAGTTGCGCCTACCGAGTCTGCTCACCGACCCGAAAAGGAGCCGGCTGTTGAAGTGGCCCTTGTTACCGAGGTGGGCCAAAAGACAAATTTCAAGTGGCCCTATACCCAAAGCAATGATGAGCTCTCTCAAGCTATGGGAGGAACTGAGGACGCTGGTGATAGGGTCAGGAAAGGCTCATCCTTGGTATGATAGGGAGCCGTCAGAGGAGAATCAGTCCGTCAATGGGCATTGGCTTGATAAGAGGGGATCGATTTTGGAGTCCAGGGTCACCCAGGCCATGGCATTGGAGTAGATTCTGCTACCCCACGATGACAAAATCCTTGCTGAGATGTTGGATTTCGGTCTCCACCAGACCCTTAAAAGCTACATGCTCAGGAGAGCTCTCATGGAGCATGAACTGACGTCCAGTTTGTGCATGCGTGGGAGCACTTCTTCAAGCTCTGAGAGGAGATGGAGGCCTAAAGGGCTGCTCGGGTGGCTGCCGACCTGAGGGCAACAACAAAGGATAATGACCTCGTAGTGCTGAGGAGGGGTCTGGTTCGGCTAGAATGAGAGGTGGAAATGCTGGACAAGAAGATCAAGGGTCTGCTCGCCTCGTGTAGCCAACGGTTGGCCCAACATTTCGAGGCCCATCGTGAGAGGAATGATCCCTACAAGAGGGCTCGACTAGCCGAGCGATAGTACGAAGTCACTTCTCTCTAAAACATTGGTGTTTCGGGTCTTTTATATTGCAATTAACTTAGATTACAATAAAAGAAAAATAAGAAAATTTATATTATCTGAGGTTCTTTTCTGCGTGCCGATGGAGCGTCGATCTTATACTCCGTGGATGATCCGACTAAGATAACGGGTCTCTTACTGTTGGTCTTTGATTTGGTTACTTGGAAGATAGCTCAGTCTTCTCTTAGAACCGAAATAGAGGAAAAAGCGCGTTTGTATGGGGTGTTCGATTTCTCTTCTCTGCGTATGTGTGTCTGGTGGTGTAAAAATAAACAATCTCATCCTCCTTCTATAGGCTAAAAGAGTTAATAGTCTTTAATTATGGATTAAGTAGCCATCAAGATAGGAGATAGTGGGGGAGTAGTTATCCTCTTAAGAATAACTCTCAAACGGCTGATTGGTGAAGTTCGCTGATTGATTGCTTGGCGAACTTCGCTGAAGGTGTTTGGGCAAAGCTCACACGGATGTGGGTGAGCCATCTTCTGAATCGTGGATGACGAAACCCACATGGGTTGCTGTGAGCAAAGTTTTCTAATTGATTGGTTAGCGAACTTCACTGGCAAAGTTAATTGGTTGGCGAACTTTCCCGGTGAGTTTGAATTTAGCTCGTTACTTGGCCGACTTGATGATGCCATTCGACTCGGCCTAAGGTCTAAATTAGAAATCAACCCACTCTTGACTTGGTCGGGTTGGGTTGAGATGAGCCGTGGCTAAGTTCACAATTATTAACGTTCATTAACTAGCGATGGTCGTTGGAATTACGCCTTTGGATTCGCACTGTGATCTGCAGCTGAGATCTCTTGATTGAAGATTTACGAGATCCGCTGTATATTTGAAAGAGTTTTAGGCTAAGATTTAGCCTCTTTGTCCGGTCCTATCAAATCTGAAAAGATGTGATTTTCTCGGAAGTTGGATTTGGAGAAGGCTATAAATAGCGCTATTTTCTATCCAAATTCTTCATCTTTATCTTCATCTCCTCCATATCTAAGTCTCCATCACTTAGATCAGAGATGCTACTCAATAGATGAGCTAAAATAAAATAGCTCCAGCAGGAGCTTGCCTAAGTAGGGGGCAACCCAGCAGATGAACTCCGCATATTCTGCCCACTGGTGGACTTGCTGTCGGCCGAGAAGGCTAAGCTCGAGCAGACAATCGAGAATCAGTCGAGGGCTTGGGACAAGTTGAATCGTGATACAGACGCTTGGAGCTTTGAGTGCCAGGCTCTGCGTAAGATCGTTCGATGACTGAGATGGCGGTTGAAGAAAGATCCTTGGAGCTCTACAAGCGAGGACTCCAACAGTGATTAGGTTTCACAAATGTGAACCTAAAATGTAATTAGATATCGTGTGGCTGTCTCAGACCAGACGTTGAAGTTTGGTGCAAGAACGTGCTTCTTCCTATTGATATGCCTCATGTAGAGGAACATGGACAGTTCTTGTTTAACAACTTTCTTCTCCTCTCCTAACATAGGATCTAGGGAGGAGTAAGTAGGAGCTATTTTTTCTGCATAGGAAAAAGTTTAGCGCTCTAAGTTTTGTGAGATTGGAGGAACAAGGTCTTTAGCTTGGTGCAACTCGCTTATGTTACTCAGCCATCACATGACCCATAGTTAGGAATATAGGGTAATAACAAATAGCAACAAATATCCATCATCCCTAAAACTGGATAGTCTGAGTGTTGCCTTTATGTAGTAGAGTCTTTGATCAATAAAAATAAACTTTTTCCTGAAATTGTCCATATTTGTGTGTTTGATGTGTATGAACTTTACTTTTGCGGTAAACTTGAACGCTGCGTGGAGTTGTTGTGTTGGAAGTGAAGCTCGTGCTTCCTCGTGTCAACGAGAATCGAACTGAAGTTCACCAGGTAGGGTCTCCAATAAATTGAGTTAGAATTTTCTCAATTTGGAGACTTAGTGAAACTTGCCATATCATTCTGGAGAAGTTCGCTTCAGTGCCCAACTGAATGGGGTGAAGTTCGTTCACTTAATTTGAAAAATAGTCGGCTAGGCGAAGCTCGATAAGTTGGTTAGGCGGGGCTCAACAATTCTATTATGCGGGGCTTGCCTTGAGGATTTAAAATTTGAATCCTCGATTTATATGCCTCAAATTATGGTGAAGGTGGTTCAGAGCGAGATTCTCGGTGAAGTTCAAGGCGAGAATCTTTGGCAAAGTTCGGGGCGAGATTTACGGTGAAGCTCAGGGTGAAAATCTTCGGCAAAGTTCGGGGTCAATCTACAAATAGAGCTATTTACCTCATTTCTTCTTCACTTTAATTTTCAAAGTCCTAACTTTCTCAAAACCCTATTTTTCTCCAGAAACCACCAAAAAAATCTCAAGATCAATCTTTGATGGCTCCTTGTCGTGCAATCTCAAGGAGTAGAGGTGCTGCTAGAGGGTCTCGCTAACCAATACTTGACGACACACCGACAAAGTTGGAGATGGCCGTAGATAAGTTTCAAACCCATCCATGGTGATCTTCGGATCCATCAAAATACAGCCCCAATCGGGCTTCAAATAGTGCCTTTGGGCACTTAAAATTTATTCACTTTCAAAGGTACGATTTTTATGACCACTCGTGGTCTTATCGGCAAGCTTTTGTCGACGACGATGAAGCTTTGTCAGTGGCTATCAATGGCGCTTGATGTGGCTAGCTTCGCTTCTCAGACGAAACTCGTTGTTGTTAGCCTTTTGGGCTTCTAGAGCGAACTTGATTTGGGCGAAGGTCGTGATTTAGTTTGAGCGACCTTCGCCTGAGGGAGATTTGCCAATCTAATTTGAGCGACCTTCGTTTGAGCGACGTTTGCCAGTTTGATTTGAGCGACCTTCGCTTGAGCGATGTTTACCAGTTTGATTTTAGTGACCTTCACTTGAGTGAGGTTCACCAATAACTGTCTTTCATCTCGGCCTTCAAGGGGAGGAAAAGTGATGCCTTTCGTCTCGGCTTTCGAGACGAGAAGTCGGTATGTTTGGGTTGACTTCGTATGTAGTCGGCAAAACATCTTCTAACTTTTTTTTGCATCCTTTTGTGCAGTTTGCTTATCAAAGGTGGCTGTCGACTGTCACAACCACTTTGGGCATGATGGGACTCATGACTATGCAGTAAGACATGCTTTCGACAGGCACGTCCCTCTGTTTGTAGAGGGTAGCAGCCAAGAACGAATTAAGACAATCTAGTTGGGAGACAATCAAACTTTGAGGGAGATGATCACCGATGTCAAGTTCTCCATTCCCTAAGAGGGTATGTCAGAGAAGCCCCATTTTATGTTTGGGGACAGTAATCCTAATGGCACCTCCATATTTAATTGGCAAAAGAAGCATTGGTATATGCCCAAGGAGATCGCCGCTACTATCTAACGGTGATAGAACATCAAGTGTCCTTTGTGTACTTGCAGCATCTTGCTGTGCCTCGCCTAATGCACTTCACCCTCACCAATAAAGAAGGTAGTGTGAAGGTGGGCTCTCTGAAGTACGACGATGGCTTCTGTCGAAAAGGGCTCTATGGGGTCAACATTATAGGTTGGTGTCTAGGCTTTATTCATGAGGATGCCCATGTTAATGAAGTTCTTGTAGTCCTGAACATATTCGGGAGCGAACTTGCAAAGACCGATGCGCAGTATCCTGATGGGGATACTAGACTCCTTGGTTGGATGAGATCAATGGATACCCAATGGTGGACCCGTCTAGTGGATTACGCTCTCATCACTTTTGAGGGGAGTTTGAGAAGATGGGGGCTCTATTCTACAGTGAGAGCCTCAAAATATAGCATAGAGATTTGTGTGCCGGTGTTGTACAGTGTTTTGGAGTTGTATAATATCGACAGCAACACCTTTTTCACTCCAACGAGCGAAATCGGGATTGCCTTGCATGAAATGTTTGAAGTATCGTGACTGCTGATGGGAGACCGTCCATATGAAGAGTTATTCCTGACCAATGCAAAGTTGAATGCTTATAAGGAGACCGCCCATGTTGGAGAGGTATTCCGGGAGTTAGTCTGCCACTTCCTTATCTGTCAAAGGATTGTCGCAAACGCCGGACACGATTCTACTGTTACTCACATCGCTTGGGCTCAGTGTCTGTTCCCCAATGTTAGTAAGAAGGTGAGTGTCGATTCGATCCGTTCAGTGACAGAGACTGAAGGTGGAACCCGGATTTTCAATGAGGGTCAAGTACTTCATACTGTTGAATGAGATGAATGTGGGTTCCATGTAGGGACAAATTCGAGAGTTTCCACCATTAAGCAAAGGAGCAGATATCTGAGTTGGCATTGCTTGCAAGATTCCTTTTGATCTGGTCGAATGGCTGTGTTGTGCCTTCCCGGTCGAAAGACCGCATCTCCATCAAAGTGTTATTCCCTGCTATGTTGCTCGCTACTGGGTATAACTTGGCCCTTCTTCCAGCAATGGTTAGTTGCATACATCACGGGCTAAGGGAATTGGCCACCGAGTACCTAAATCAAGAGGATAATAGTCGGCGAGATCGGGTCCCGAACCCTAGAATGGAGTTACTACACATATATCTAGGATAATCTACCAGAAGGTGGATTATGAAGCCGACATCGACACCTATCTTACCGAGCCTGATGATGCAGGCTTCGAGGGCGATGTAGGTGGCTCTTTTTATATGCTAGGTAAGTTTTTCTCTGACCGATCTTGCGTAGCTTCTTTGCTTTGGTAACTGACACTTTGTCCATCTTTTTGGCAGATGATTAACCTGGATTGGAGACTGAGAGTGGAGAGGCTCCTATATCTATTCCTGATGGTGGCGTATTTGATTCAGCAGCTAATTTTGATGGTGATTCTGGTGCTCTCGAATATGTGCCGACTATCAACATAGTAGTGAGTCTTGCACCTACACCTATTTTAGCAGTGCGATATAGATTGGTTTGTCTGAGTCATCTAATAAAGATGATGGTGCATCAGTCTCTCCGATTCCAGCAGGAGTCAGAAGGGTAGTGCCGCCAAGTCCTGAGCCTCAGCTTGAAGATGATCCTATCAAAGTAGCAGATGCATCTGATGAGCTGGAGGTCATAATTACCAGTATTGAAGTTTTGCCCATGAACGTGCCGATAACTATAGCATTGGTTGTGAGAACCGTCGCCTCGTCAGCTGAGGTACCATTTGTGGTTTCTATCATGGTAGATGTTTCCAGCGTGTTGGCCACACTTGCACCATTCCTCTTATCGAGCGGTGAACAAATGGAAATCCTGCCAACCACTTCTTCATTGACCACTGATGCATTGGTGATTTCTACAGAAGTTGGTCCTTCGAATCATGCAGAAATTCTACAATCTCTTGACCCAGATGATTTGATCGAGTTGGAGATTCAGATTATGGTCGAGAGCTTAATGAAGCTATTCAACCAAAGTGTCGAATCTACTTTGGCTTTGCGAAAAGGCTTATCTGCTCACACTCTTGCTTTGTTGAGGAACCAACTCGGCCTTTTGACGTCGATTGCAGGAACTGTACATACTGAACCATTCAAGAAGATGATTGATGAGGTCAAGCTTCAATTTCAAGAGTTCTAATATCTTCGTGTAGCTCATATCGATAGCATTGCTGAACTTGAATTTCGTCAGCTCTCAATAAAGCACCGTGAGGCTGAAGAGTTTGCTCGCAAGGGGATGGAGCAGATCAATAGGAGGCTTTCAGGACTGAATGGTAGCCTTGCATCGGTTGATGGTAATTAGGCAAAGCTTCACAACGCCATTCTATAGAGGGAAGCCACCATCAATGAGGCCAAGGTAGCCATTGCTGTAGCTCAAGCTCGATTGGAAGCAGCTCAATAGCAGAAGGAGGAGATTGAACTTAAGTTGGTCGAATTGGCTAGGGAGTGGAATCTCAAAGCTGCTGAACTTCAAGCCAAGATGACCAAGCTGGAGGTTGTTAGAGTTCAAGCTGGTCCTATCAATCCCAGAACTCTGAGGGAGAGAGCCTAGAAGAACCCTCTTGAAGCTAGGGATTCCAGGATAGCCAAATGTATTGTTTGATTACAATCTTTTTATCTGTATTCCCTTTAGAATTTTTGTAATAGATTATCTCCTTTAATAATAAAATAACTTTTGCCCCTTTTGATATGTGTACGATAGAGGTGTAATGTTAATGTATCGTATTGATATCCTAGCTAGGGAGAAAATGATACAATCAAATTGATAGAGGTGTAGTGTTAACGTATCAAGTTTGGTTAAGTTGGTACTGTTCGGAGGTGTAATGTTACCATGACAGTATTAGAGTATTTGACAGAGGTGTAATGTTAATCAATCGACGAAATGGTCTGACAGAGGTGTAATGTTAACCGATCAAATTATTAGGGTGCAAACCATTTAGAAGTGTAATGTTAACATGATGATGGTAATGCATTTGTAGTCAAGCAGAGGTGTGGTGTTAACTTGATGACTCGCTGGGGATTTTAATTGGAATTTGAGATAAGGATGATCAATATTTACAGTCATAGGTGAAAGGTTAAGCGTGACCAGAATCTCTGTGGGGATATGAAATTGACCAGAATCAAGGGTAATATTTCTTGAGAAATTACCCGCTGATTGGCGCCATGAGCCTATTATCATTTGGGTCAATTAGGCGATATGCCCCATTTGAGTAGATCGTCTCTACTACAAATGGGCCTTGCCATTTAGGTCAGAATTTTCCTTAAGTCTTGTGTGTCATGACCATGGGTCGACGAACAGCTAAGACCAGATCGCCTTCTTTGAGGATCGTTCTCTGACTCTCCTGTTGATGGCTCTTAAGATCCATGACTGGTAGATCTCGATTTGCTGCTCAGTTTGTAGTCTCAATTCATCTAGCGCCTCTGGTTCTTGGAGCCGCTTCTAATGATGTTCTCCGGTCGTCATCTTTTTGACAAGAGCGATTCTTAACGATGGCATTTGAATCTCCAACAGTATCATGGCTTCACATCCATAGACTAAAGCGAAAGACGTGGAGCCAGTATGAGTGCGGACTGTTGTTCGATAATCCCATAAACACTCTTCTTTAGAAGTTTGATGATGGTCTTATTGAAAGCTTCAGCTAGACCATTAGCGGCCGAGTTATATGGCGTAGAAGTCACATCTTAAATTCTAAACTTATTACAGAATCTGAAGAATGGTCGACTGGCGAACTGCGGGCCATTATCGTGGATAATTCTTTGAGGGATGCCGAATCGATAAATCATGTGGTGTTTCAAGAACTTAACCACATTAGATGTCTTGACTTCTCTGAGTGGGATAACTTTGGCCTATTTGTAGAAGTAATCAATGATGGCTAGAATAAATCGATGGTTTTTAGCAGATGGTGGACTAATTGGTCCGATGACGTCCATGCCCCATGTTTCAAATGGCCATGAGGAAATAGTTGGATGCAATTCTTCCAGAGGTTGGTGTAAAAAATCAGCATGGACTTGACACGCATGACACCGCTTGGCGTAAGCCACTGCTATTTCAGGTCTTTTTAAATTGCAATTGACACAGATTACAAGTGAAAGACTTACAATGAAACTAAGAAAAAATTTATATTTCCTAGAGTCCTTTTCTCTGTGTCGATAGAACGTCGATCTTGTATTCTGTTGACGCACCGACTAAGACAATGAATCTTTTTCTGTTGATGAGAACTTAGTTGCTTGGAAGATATCTCAGTCTTCTCTTAGCACTTTTGCTCAATAGAATCGCAAGTACGAGATTAGTAATCTCTTTATGCGTGCGTGTTGATCTCTCTATCTTTCGATTAGCTTAAAAATGGGTAATCTCCTTTCCTTTTATAGGCTAAAAGAGAGAGTTAATGGCCTTTAATTATGGATTAAGTGGCCATTAAAATAGGAGATAATAGGAAGCAGTTATCTCCTTGAAAATAGCCTTCAAATGGCTATTTGGCAGGGTTCACTGATTTGACGAAGTTCACTGAAGATGTTTGGGCAAGGCTCGCTTGGCGTGGGTGAGCCGTCTTTGGAACTGTGGATGGCATGGTCCACTTGGGTTGTTATGAGCGAAGTTCATTAGTTGGCGAACTTTGTCTATGAGTTCTAATTTAGCATAGAATTCGACTCATGATTTGGCCGACTAATGACGCCTTTTGACTTGGCTTGGGGTATGAATTGGGAGTTGATCCGCTCTTGACTTGGTCTAGTCGAGTCGAGATGAGCTGCGTGGCGAGGTCCGCTACACCTATTTGTGGGTCGACCTGCTTGATTTGGTCGGGTCGAGTCAAGATGGGCTTCACAGCAAGGTTCACATGTGTTGTTAAGCAACCTTCGCTACAGCTTGTTGTGGGCTTGGTTTTGGGCCCATTCAAAGTGTTTAGCTCATGGACGTTCACTTCTTAGATCCAAGCTAAACATTGGCCGGGTTAGAAATATATTTTAACTGTCTACAAGCCCCCCCCCAAAGTTTTTAAGATCCTACATTTTGACTTGTAGCTAGAATTGAAATACTTTGGATAATAGCTAGAGGTGTACTGTTGAATGTAGCTCGAGTCGTCTTGTTTGGGTTTAAAAGTCATCTTCAGTCTGTTTGGTTGCTAGAGGTGTACTGTTTAACGTAGCTTCCTTGGTTGTAGACTCGTATTGAAGGCTCAATGATGTTTGTACTCGTCCAACTCTATGTTTGGAACGAAGTTTGCCTTCTCTATTGTTGAGACGAAGTTGAGAAATCAGCGAAGTTCGACTAATTCTGGGTATCAGCGAAGTTTGCTTAACTTTGAGCTATGTGGCCGAAGTTCATCGATTAACGATGTTCACTAACTAGCGGTAGTTATTGGGATTTCGCCTTTGGATTTGCGCCGTGATCTGTGGCTGAGATCTCTTGATTGAAGATTCACGAGATCCGCTGTAGATTTGTCTGAGTTTTAGGCTATGATTTAGCCTCTTTGTCCGGTCCAATCAAATCTTCAAAGATGTGATTTTCTTAGAAGTCTGGATTTGAAAAAGACTACAAATAGCACCATTCTCCTTGCATCTTCACCATCTTCATCTCTATCTTCTTCTCTATGTCTAAGTCTCCATGACTGAGGTTGGAGATGCTCCTCGATAGAGGAGCTGAAATAAAACAGCTACAACAGAAGCTTGCCCAAGTAAAGGGCAATCAAGCGGATGAACTCCGTATACTTCACCGACTGGCAGATCTGTTATCGACTGAGAAGGCAATGCTCGAGCAGATCATTGAGAATCAATCAATAGCTTGGGGTGAGTTGAATCACGATAGAGATGTGTGGAGCTTCGAGTACCGCGCTCTGCGTAAGACCGTTTGACGGCTGAGATGGCGGTTGAAAAAGGGTCCTTGGAGCTTCACAAGCGAGGACTCAGATAGTGACTAGATTTCACAAATGTGAACCTACAACGTAATTAGACGTCGTGTGGCTGACTCAGGCCCGACGTCAAATTTTAGTTGTAACAAGTGCTTCTTCCACTTGACATGTTTTAGTCCTGTGCAAGGGGGGCACTTCTTGTTTAACAGTTTCCTCTCCTCTCCTGGCATAAGGCCTATGGAGGAGTAAGTAGCAGCTATTTTTTCTGCATGGGAAAAATTTTTAATTCCCTAAGTATAATGAGATTGGAGGATCAAGGGCTATAGCTTTGTGCAGCTCGTGTATGATCCTCGGCTTTCACATTACCCATATCTTATGAGTATAGGGCCATAGCAAATAGCAACGAGTACCAATCATCCCTATAATTGAATAATCTGAATGTCACCTTTATGTAGTAGAGTCTTCGATCAATAAAAATAAACTTTCTTTTTTCTAAAATTGTCCATCTTCGTGTGCTTGATCTGTTTTGAACTTTACTTTTGTGGCGAACTTGAACTCCGCATGGAGTCATTGTGTTAGAAGTGAAGCTTAGGCTTCCTTATGTTGGCGAGGATTGAATTTTGAAGTTCGCCGAGTGGGGGTCTTAAACAAATTGAGTTAGAATTTTCTTAATTTGGAGACCTAGTGAAATTCACCATATAAGGTCTCAAACAAATTGAGTTAGAATCTCAATTTGGAGACTTAGTGAAGTTCACTATGTCATTTTGGCGAGATTCGCCTTAACGCTCCGCTGAATGGGGGAAAGTTCACTTACTTGAGAAACAGTCGGCTAGGCGAAGATCAGTAAGTCGGTTAGGCGAGGCTCGGTTTAAGAATTCAAAATTTGAATCTTCGATTTCTGTGCCTGAAATTGTGGCGAAGTTCGTTCAGAACGAGATTCTTGGCAAAGTTCAAAGCGAGAATCTTTGTTGAAGTTTGGGACGAGATCTTCGGCGAAGTTCAGGCCGAAAAATCTTCGGCGAAGTTCGGGGTTAGTCTATAAATAGAAATGTTTACCTCCTTTCTTCTTCACTTTGATTTTTAAAAACTCTATCTTCCTCAAAACCCTACCTTTCTCAGAACTCGGAAGATCGATCTTCAATGGCTCCTCGTCGTGCAATTTCTAGAGGAAGAGGAGCTGCTAGGGGAGGTCGTCGTCCAAGAGTACAAGACGTGCTGGCACAGCTGGAAATGGCCGTGGGTAAGCTTCGAACCCACTTATGGCAATCTTTGGATCCATCAAATTTTAGCCCATAAGGCTTCGAACAGTGTCTTAGGGCACTTTAAAACTCCATTAGCTGCCAAAGGTGTGATTTTTATGATCACTCATGGTCTTAACGACGAGCTTCCGTTGACGGCGATGAAGCTCCAATAGCAGCCGTTAATGGCGCTTGATATGACGAGCTTCGCTTCTCAGGCGGAGCTCGTTACTGTTAGCCTTTTGGATTTCTATAGCAAACTTCGTTTGTGTGGAGATCGCTATTTTGACTTGAGTGACCTTCGCTCGGGTGAAGTTCACCAGTTTGATCTAGGTGAACTTCGCTTGAGTGAGGCTCGCCTATTTGGATTGGGCGAAGTTCGCCAGTTTGATCTGGGTGACCTTCGCTTGAGCGAGGCTCGCCTATTTGAATTGGGCGAACTTTGCCAGTTTGATCCATGTGATATCCTGAAGGAGTTTGACTGCGGTTTTGAAGTTCACTGCTTTTATTGTGAACCTCGCTCATCTTCTCAACACTTAAGTTGATAGAGATGATCATCACTTATGAGTGAGGTTTGCCCATGGTGAACTTCACTTCTGAGTGTGAAGACTTTCATTCAATCTTCGTCCTCCGACTCATTTTTTGTTTGCCTTCTGTGAAGTTTGTTATTCAAAGGCTTCTGTTGACCGCCATAACCACTATGATGGTAGCTTGCATCAAGAGGGACTCTACAGAGTCAATATCATAGGTCTGCGTTCAGGTTTCATTCATGAGGATGCTCCTGTTAACGATGTTGCCGTTGTCCCGAACACTTTTGGAAATGAGCTTGCCAAGACCGACGCAGAATATTCTGATGGGGATACTAGATTTCCTGGTTAGGTTAAGTCAATGGATACCCAATGGTGGACCTGTCTGGTGAACTTTGTTCTCATCACCTTTGAGGAAAGGTTAAGAAGAACGGGGCTCTATTCTGTAGTAAGAGCCTCGCAATATGGTGTTGAGATTTGTGCACCTGTGTTGTACAGTATATTAGAGCTGTACAACATTAACAGCAACACTTTTTTCACTTCGGTGGGTGAAATCGGGATCGCTTTGCATGAGATGTTCGAAGTGTCGTGTTTGCCCATGGTGGATCGTCCCTGTGAAGAATTCTTTTTGACCAATGCAGAGTTGAGCACTTATTTGTAGATTGCTCACATTGGAGAGGCGTTCCAGGAATTAGTTTGCCAATTCCTTATCTGTCAAACGACCGTTACAAACATTGGACTTGATTCTACCGTTGCTCGCATTCCTGGGGTCGAATATATGTTCCCAATGTTAGCAAAAAGGGGATTGTGGATTCAATCCATCTAGCTATGGAGGCTAAAATTGGAATTTGAATCTTCAAGGACAGCTAAGTACTTCATACCGTCGAATCAGAAGAGTGCGCGTTCCATGCAGGTGACAAATTTGAGAGTTTCCACCACCAAGCAAAACAGCCGATATCTGACTTGGCCCTGCTTGTGGGATTTTTCTTGATTTGGTTGAATGGTTGCATTGTACCTTCTCAACAGAAGGATCACATTTCTATCAAGGTGTTATTCCTTGCTGGCTTGCTTGCTGGTGGGTATAACTTAGCCCTCCTTTCGGCAATGGTCAGTTGCATACATCACGGGCTAAGGGAGCTAGCTACTGAGTATCTGAACCAATAGGATAATAGTCCAAGAGATAGGGTTCTGAACCC
This sequence comes from Asparagus setaceus, assembly GCA_012295165.1. Classification (NCBI taxonomy): domain Eukaryota; kingdom Viridiplantae; phylum Streptophyta; class Magnoliopsida; order Asparagales; family Asparagaceae; genus Asparagus; species Asparagus setaceus. Next base: position 46,337,045 of record CM022702.1, on the reverse strand, counting down.
TAGAGTGGAGTTACCGCACACATATCTTGTGATATGGTACACTTTGCACTGCTCTTCATTGATGTCGGCTGCTGCACCAAGTGGAGATGACATTTCATTGCTCCAGAGATATGAACGTTTGAAGTGGATGATCAAATATCCTGCAGGGGTTCGTAGACTTCTTCAGAACAATGATCATTACCGCCTTTACTGTTGCTTTCCCACAATCGATGATATAAGCCCCGGGGACGAGTTTGAAGACCGCATAAGCAGCAAAGGTTTCACTTCCTTACCTAGCGGGTGTTTCAGGTGGTTGGTGAATATCAGACCAGGTCACCTTGCTGCTGGGTTGAATAGGACAGAATGTTACATCGAGCCCTACTTGCCTTGCCAATTTGCTTGTCAGTTTGGTTATGACCAGCTCTACGTCGGGAATCTGAATCCAGGATTGCTGTGCACAGGAAGATTGGTAGATGGAGCTTGTGCTTGGTATCATTTTGCTACAGGGGCACAGGGACTAAATTTTTGCTTCCCCGTCACATGCCGAACTGCTATATGACATTGGGATTCTGCAAATGGTATAGCGGGGTGATTGCTCACAATCCTGACTTTCACATGAACAACACTGGTTTATATTGGATCACCCGAAAATATAAGGAGCAAGTCAAGAAGGGTTCAAAGAGAAGGGCTCCTGGACTTCAAGATTTTCTTGCGGAAGGTGTGTCAGACGATGAAAATTGGCAGGCACCAAGTGGGCATCCTACTCCTCAAAGGCCGATTGGTGTTAGTATCCGAGAACCATCTAAATCTGCGGTTTGTCGAGGAGCACCTGGCAGAGGTAGAGGAAATAGGGGAAAGAGGCAATTACAAGCTCATCCCCATCAACAACCTTCAAAGAACCAACATTTGGTGTCTTCAGAGCCCGAGCCTATGCCTGGAGGCTCTTCAGGGATCAGAGAGGAGTCTCCTTTGATCCCAGTATAGGAACCTAAAGTTGAACCTTTAGGGGAATTCTATTCTTGTGTTTATATCAAGTTGTTTAAAGTGCATTTGGCTAACATGCGCTTATTGTATGCAGGCAAAGAGCCCATTCTTCTCGATCAAGATGATGAGGAGATGGTGGATTACGAGCCCGACATTGACGCCTATTTGACTGAGCTTGACGATATGGGCTTTGAGGGCGATGTTGGTGGATCTTCTTATATGTCAGGTATACTTTTCTCTGACCAATCTTGTGTGATTACTTCACTTTGATAACCGAAGCTTCCTCTGTCTCTTTAGCAGACGATGAACCCGATTTGGAAACCATGGGTAGGGCGGCTCCTTCATCGCTTCCTGCTAGTAGTGAGTTCAAGCATGTGGCTAATTTTGATAGTGCTTCTGGCATCTTGGAGTCTCGTCCAGCTGTCAACATGATAGTCAATCCTACACACCCACCTGTTTTAGCAGTGCGACGCAGATTGGTCGTTCGTGAGTCTTTCGATGAGGATGACGATACATCGGTCTCTCCGATCCTAGTAGGAGCAGGAAGAGTAGCGTCGCTCAGCCCTGAGCCTCATTTTGACGAAGACCCGATTATAGCTGCGATTACCTATGATGAGCCAGAGGTTACATCTACAGGCATTGAAGTCGTGCCTACAGATGTGCCGATGACTACAACACTGGTTGTGAGAACTGTCGTCCCCTCAACTGGGGTAACACCTGTGGCTCATTCCACAGTAAATATTTCTAGCATATTGGTCACGCTCGTGCCATACCTCCTATCGGGTAGCGAACAGATTCAAATCTTGCCACCTACTTTTTCAACAACCACAGATGCATTGGTGGTTTCTGCAGGAGCGGGTCCTTCAAGCCGTGTGGAGATCCCTCGATCTCCCGATTTTGATGATTTGATTGAGTTGGAGATTCAAATCCTGACCGATAGCTTGGTGAAGCTGTTCAACCAAAGTATTGAATTTTCTTTGGCTATGCGAAAAGGCTTATCAGCTCGTACTCTTGCCTTGTTGAGGAATCAGTTTCGTCATTTGACGTCGGTCGCATGTCCTGCACGTACTGAACCATTCAAGTCGATGATTGACGAAGTTGAGCTTCAATTTCAAGAGTTGCAATTGCTTTGTGTGGCTAATATTGACGGTATTGCTGAGCTCAAATTTTGTCATCTCTCGACGAAGCACCGTGGGGTCAAAGAATCCGCTCGAAAAGAAATGGAGTAGATTTAGATGAGGCTTCAAGGGTTGAACGATAGCCTTGCATCGGTTTACGGCTATCAAGCAGAGCTTCAGAACCCCATTCAAGAGAAAGAAGCCACCATCAAAGAGGCCAATGTAGCCATTGCCGCTGCTCAGGCACGGTTGAAAGCAGATCAGCATCAAAAAGAGGAGCTTGAACTTAAGTCAACCGAGTTGACTAAGGAGTGGGATCTCAAGGCCGCGGAGCTTGAGGCTAAGACAAAGAGGCTGGCAGCTGTTAGGACCCAAGCTGCTCCCATTGATCCCAGTGCTTTGAGGGAAAGGGCCTACAAGAATGCTCATGAGGCTAAGGATTCTAGGATAGCTGAGTGTACTGCACAAATACACGCTCTTTATCCATTTTTCCTTTGAAATCTTTGTAACAGTTTAGCTCTTTTGGTAATAAAAGAACCTTTATCTCCTTTGATGTGTATACAATAGAGGTGTAATGTTAACGTATCGTAGTGACATCTTTGCTGGGGAGAAAAATGATAGGATCAAACTAGCAAAGGTGTTTTGTTATCATATCGAGTTTGATCAAGTTGACACTGTTAAGAGGTGTAGTGCTAACATGACAGTATTAGGATTTTTTATAGAGGTGTAGTGTTAACGTGTCAAGTGGAATAACTGAAAGAGGTTTAATGTTAACTAGTCACTTTCAAAAGAGTCCAAAGGACGACTACCATTTGGAAATGTAGTGTTAACTTAATGGTAGAAAATCGATGGAAGTGTAATGTTAACTAATCAATTTTTGACAAGAGCGGATTGACAGAGGTGTAATATTAACCGGTCGAATCCAAATAGATAAATCAACAGAGGTGTAATGCTAACCGGTCGAGGAAATGGTCTGACAGAGGTGTAACGTTAACCAATCAGATCTTATAGAATGAAAACCGCTCAGAGGCGTAATGTTAACATGACGGTGATAAAACATTTGGAGCTAGATAGAGGTGTGGTGTTAACTTGATGACTCGTTAGGGATTTTGATTGGATTTTGGATCAAGATGATCAATATCTGTGATTAGAGGTGAAAACTTAAACGTGACCAAAATTTCTGTGGGGAGATAATATTGGCCAAGATTAATGGTAATATTTTTTGAGAAACTTCCCGTTGATTGGCCAAGATTAATGGGAGATAATATTATCATTTTGGTCAGTTAGGCGGTATGGTCCATTTGAATAGACTGTTTCTACTACTGTAGGCATAAAAAATTGCTTATCGGTGCGAGCGAAACTTCGTGGCGGTGGGTTGACAACAAACGATCCATTCGACAAGCCGGCGTCGCCAACGCATCCTTGTAAAAGCAGCGTGAAGCGAGTCGGCGAGCACATGAAGTGAGTCGGCAAGGCGTCTGAGCCAATGAAGCGGCGTGCGAGTTGATTAAACTCAAACGCCGATGAGACGGAATCAACCATACTTAGTCCGTCGATGCAAGCGAGCTGTTTGAGCTCGAAAGTTGATCGAACGCGGACTCAAACACAACGGCAACATCACCGGCAAAACCAAGCCGGAAGACCAAAAGAATCGGCCGGGCTTGACAAAAAGCGGAAGCAGCAAGGCGGCGCCCGGCGATAAACCTCGGCCAAAGTGGCCAAGGTGGCTCGGCCACTTTGGTAGAGCCACCCGGCCAACTTGGCCAGGAATGCCTAAACCAATGGCCAGGTGGCTCGACACCACCATGGCCGAGCCACCAAGGTTGAGGCACCCCTTCCATTGTATAAATAGGGGGTGTCATCTTCGAGAGGCACTTGGACTTGGGGGATTTTGGGCGGGCTTCGGTGGATTTTGGGATCTTTCAAAGGCTCGGACTTGAAGAGTTCTTGCGAGATCTCACAGTGTCGTATGCGGTTACGAGCAGCGAGCACAAGTCGATCAGCGTCGGATCTACAAGCAAAAGTAACGAATTGGTCGAACTCTGAGATACCCTCTAGATTAAGCTTCGCCTTTAATCTCGTGGATAGCTTGTGATTTCTCCTAGTAGATCTCACCGCTCGTGATCCTCTCCTTCGTGAGTGTGATCCCCTCGGTAGCCGTTTCCTTCGTGAAGCGAGCCTTTATCTGTAGTTCGAACTTCGGGTCTCTACGGATCGGGTTAGCGGTGGTCCACGGACACAATAAGTCCCGACACGGGCAAAGAACCCATAGCGAGGATCCGATATAACAGATCCGTGTTTGTTCAAAAGGATAAAAGTTGTAATCTTTTTGATTTTCATTGTAAGCCTTAAAATAAAAGCGATATTTCTCTTTGAATTTGTTTTGAGCGTGAAGTTTGTAAGCAAATTCAAATCAATGACAATCATCCCACTTTTCAGCGAACAGGCTGGCGACCGGTGGAATAGCGGTCTCAAGTCGAGATCGTCGTGTCGTAGCAGCGGATCAGATCCGGTCGAAGAAGAAGTCAAAGGCCTCAGGGCGGATAGGAAAAAAAATTTTCGAGATCCGGTTAAGGCGGGACCCCGTAGAAAAACTTCTGCGTAGGGTGTAATAATTATGCTCAGCGAAGTCAGCGAATCAAGTTGATCCGGGTTCGGCTGTGAGTATCATACTATCGTCCTTGTCGGTCGTCCTCCCCACAAATCGGAAGGATCTCGGCGCAAGAAAGATCCGTTTGTCCTTAGCTCGAGGAACTTTAAAGCGAGGATCTTAACTCGCCATTGCGAGTTGCACCAAATGGCATCCTTCAGGCATCAATATCGCGGATCTCGCGAGGAGATCACGGCGATGGCATGCCGACTCTCGGCGTGTGAGTTCGCCAAGGCCACGGAATCGGTCGGCGGTGTCGCTACAAAGTGGATCTGAAGTCGGGAGAGTCAAGAACCTCATCAGCAGGTGCGGCAACTCCTCCAAGCGTCAACAAATGATTGGGTCGCGTCAAGCGGAACCGATCAACACTGAAGCGTATCCAAAGCGCGTGCATTACTGCTTTACCTGCGGGCTCTAGTTCGGGGAGGCCGGATGTTGAAGAAGGAGAAGTGGACAAGCCACCGAAAATCGCCAAGTTTGGAGTCGAAATCGGGAACAACGATTGGACGAAGGCGAAATGTCGATCAGAATCGGCCACCTTAAAGCGATTCGGCTAAGGCTCGGCATGCGGGTGACTTGATTCAAAGAAGATCACACCTCCGTGATCTCATCCATCATCCATGGCGTGCTTGCTCGGTCAATCTGTTGGCGCATCGAGCAAAAGCGGTGTTAGAGTGCCTCGGCCCGTTGCCGCGATGATCGAGTAAAATTCGATCAAGGATTGTTTGGGCCGGTGAAGAGGCCCGACCAACTCCGCGGTGATGGGGTCCTACCCTCTCGCCATGATAAGAAGATTCTGCGGTGCTCTCCGGAATTGGATCGAAGTTGAGAGCCCGTCGAGCACCAGCTCATAAGGCGAATGTTGAGATTAGTGACTCTTGAAACCTCGATAATGTGACTCATCCTCGGAAGGAGGCGTTTTCATCGGCGGCGATGGCGTTATACGAGAAGTCATACCAACACGAAGGGTTGCTCCGACATTCATCTTAGATGAGTTGTACTATCGTCTTTGGGGAGTGCAGTAAATCTCGAAGAAGTTCCCGAATTGAACACGCATTGTCCGTGTTCTCAAACTATCGAGGCGGTGTTGTCGAATGTAGCGCACCAAGCGGCTCAAAGAAGCGTCGGCTCTTTGATAGGCTTGGCAACAAGATCGAGTCTCAAAGGCGATATGACCATGAGGGTTGGGATACGAATCCTCCTCGGAAGATGAATGCTCATGGTGATTAATAATAATCCACCCAATGAGGGAGGCGGATATTCGTCGATTCTTGACTCGGGATTACGACACCGGCCTCGGAGAAGCTTTCAAGGCTTTAATGTCAAATATGGCTACGATCGATCACTGCTACTTTGAGAGTGATGAAGACATGCCAACATGGGAAGACCCATGGATCCATCAACTCAAAGCGGTTTGGGGATAGGTTGAACAAAGAGAACCCCCACTAAGGCGAGTAGTCAGTTAATATGGGTGATGAAGAGCATCCTAAACTCATAAACATCAGCAATACTCTCCTTGGAAGAAAAGGAAGAGTTGATTGCCCTAATCGGGGAGTATATCGATGTATTAGCACGGAGTTCACGAGGACATGCGGGACTTCGACCCTAATGTGGCAACACATCGCCTCAACATCAAAGGCGGATGTCAAACTGTCAAGCAACAACAAAGGCGGTTTAGATCCACAAATATTGGAGGCAATTGTTGTGAAGTGAAGAAACTCATAGAATCGGGATTAGTCGAGGAAATTCAACATCCGGATTGGGTGGCGAATATAGTCGGTCATGAAGAAGAATGGTTCGATTAGGATGCAGTAGACTCTGAGAGACCTAGCGGCTGCTTGCCCAAAGGATGATTTCCCTCGCCAATCACCAGCGTCATAGTTGACAATACATGTGGATTGAGAGGATGTCCTTTATGGATGGCTTTTGAGGTATAATCAGATCAAGATGTACCCGATGGCGTAAACACGGCGTTGAGAACACCCATCGGCATATATTGCTACGGTCATGCCGTTCGGCCTCAAAATGCGGCGCAACATACCGGCGAGCAATGGCGGAGATTTTCGGGATCATCTTGGAAAGCGGTCGAATGCTACGTCGGCGATTTGGTGCGTGGCCGTGACAAAGGAGATCACATCAAAGATCTTAGAGCGGTATTGAACTCATGCGAACTCATCAACTAAAGATGAACCACCAAATCCTTCCTTGGGATGTCTAGTGGCAAGTTCCCGGCTTTGTCGTCACAAATAAGGGCATCCACGTCGATCGATAAAGTGAAGGCAATTCAAGAGTTGCAACCTCAGAAATCGAGAGAACTTCGGGGGTTACAAGGGCGATTGGCGTACATCCGGCGGTTCATATCGAACCTATCAGGAAGTGCCGGCCGTTCTCCAAGTTGAACAAGAAGGCGTGTCGTTTATTTGGGGCGGCGCTGCCGAGCATTGAAGAGATCAAATCATATCTCGCTAAACCTCCGGTTCGTTGCACGCGTCCAGGAAAACGTTTTGATCACGTCAAGGCAGCGGATCATTCGTTAAAGCTTTACTTGCACAAGGCGGCGGCGGCGGTCACGAGCGGCGATGTATTACGAGTCGAACATTGGTGGTCTGAGTCTCGTTATCAATGGTCGGCGATGCCTCGCATTAGTGTTAGCAATTGAGAAAATGCGACACTATTTAGTCGGACGAGGCGATTTATGTTATCTCTAGCGTAAATCGGTCAGGATATTTATGACCGGCCGGCCTCAATGAGTTGGCGTTTGGCGAAATGGGCCTTGCTCTTGTCCCAATATGACTTGTATTTCAAACAACGAAGTCGGTCAAAGGACAAGCGATTTGTGATCTCTTGGTACCCGGCCCGACAACGGATGCGGTTGAGCTATATGATGATCTTCGGATGAAGTTCAAAGTCAACACTACATCGCACCAACAAATATGGCGATTGTATTTTGTGAGCTTCTCGGGCCACCAATGTGGCAAGTACCCGGGCGTTCTAAAATCTCGGCTGAGTCGGAGTTGTCTTGATTTCCAGGAATCATGTCATGCCCGTGCTTATTCACTCACGAACCTGTTCCAATAGCGTAGCGAATACAGCGCTACTTATCGGACTTAAGCAGCGAAAGTCGAATATCTCGGCGTATGGGGATTCTGGCTGATAGTTAAGCGGTCGTGGTGACTCTGAAGTCGAGGAATCGGATCTAATCCCTATCATCGGATAGGCTGTTGAAATAGCGGACTCATTGAAAAGTTTTTCATCGAATATATCAGCGCCTCCAAAGCGCTTATGCGGATGCTTTGGCGTTAGGCGTGTCGTTAGCACAACCTTAGAGACCGAGCAACTAGTTACGGTCGGGACTCACCAACTCTTCGTACCATTATCACGATGAGGCACAAGAAGATAAGGGGTAGTTACCAAAAGTACATGCAACCCAAACCAAGTTGGAGCCAGAGATTGGCTTTTCTATCATCGACTCGTCTTACATGGCATTAGCAGGAAGGCGTGAGGAAGAAGAGTCAATCGGCGAAGAACTCTAAGATTCTTTATGACACTCAAACCCGGGCTATATGCGAGGAATGCGATGGTCTTTGCTCCGATGCCTCTCAAACAAGGAGGCGAAGAGGTCCTTCGGGGAAGCACGAGGGTGAATGTGGTGCACACCGGCTGGTCCCAAACTCTGATCGAATCGGAGAATGGGTTACTTTTGGCCCACAATGATTAATGGCCTTGATCGATGCATTTCGGAAATGCCAGCGTGTCAAATTCCGCGAATTATATGCATCGGCCGCTGAACAAGCGCATCCTTGACCACATCACGGCCATTGAGACATGGGGAATGGGCGTGGTAGGTCCCATTTTCCTCCGTCGGTTAAAGGAGATCGGTTTATTCTAGCGATCACCGACCACTTCTCAAGTGGGCTGAAGCAATCCCGCTAAAGAAAGTAAAGGCGAGTACGTCATCAAGTTTATCAAACACCATGTCATCTATCGACACGGTGTCCCAAAGCGGATCGTGCATGACAGCGGTCCCCAATTTATCGGCAATTCCTTCATCGGGTTTTGTGAAATTCAAGATACAAGATGTCGTCAGCGACTTATAATCCGGCAAATGGATTAGCGAAGCATTCAACAAGGCGATTATCAAAATTCTATCGAAGCTTGTGAAAAGTAACAAAGCGAGGCTGGGATGATAAACTTCGGAGAAGCACTACAGGCGTGTCGCTGCTTGATGCGCCAAGCTAGGCGACCCGTACTCTACGGTCTGGGTGTGAAGCGGTTCTCCCATTGGAAATTCAGATCCGTCGCCGCGCCAGCCCTTTCCAGCGAGATGACGACCGAAGAACAACATCAAAAACGTCTCGAAGAGCTTGAGATGTTAGATGAGAAGCGCCTGGAGGCTCAACAATGCATTGAGTTCTACCAAGCTAGGATGTCGAAGGCTTTCAACAAGAAAGTTCGACAGAGAACCTTTAGAGAAGGAGATTTGGTCCTCGCTGCTCGACGACCGATAATCCTCACTTCCAAAAAGAAAGGTAAATTCGAACCTAAATGGAGGGCCGTTTGTAATAGAAGCGGTTTACTCAATGGTGCGTATCGCCTAATTACCCAAAATGGCGACCGGTAATTAATCTTAGATAAATGGGAAGTTCCTGAAGAAATACTACCCATAGTATCTTCGGGATAACCCGTTTCGACGGGAAGTTCCTCGTGGGATGTTTCACCCACTTTTCGCGAGGATAACCTTAGATTTATCCTCCATCACAATTTCCCCCACCGATCAAATTCCTTGACGGTGGGTCTACAAACCTACGGTACATTACCAAAATCCCTCTTGATTCCTTCTATGAACAAGAGGCCCACTCAAAATTCCTTTCACGCCGGAGAGAATATAAAATCCTTCCTCTCCAAGCGTAAAATCCTTCGTGTCAAGCGGAAGGGTTTCATCCTTCATCTTAGGTAGCCGTGAAGGTATCTTGTAGGGATTTTCGGACCAGGTTGTCCGTGAAGGTGCTGAGTCTCTTCGGTTCTCGGTGGAGATCCCACTCTTAGTTCCATTTTCATCTTAGGTAGCCGATCAAGGTATGCGCCGATTTTCGCACTGTGTTGTCCGATCAAGGTCACCGAAGTCTTTTTCGCTCCTCGGAGTGGAGATCCCACTCTTAGTTCCATCTTCATCTTAGGTAGCCGTGAAGGTATCTTGTAGGGATTTTCGGACCAGGTTGTCCGTGAAGGTCGCTGAGTCTCTTCGGTTCTCGGTGGAGATCCCACTCTTAGTTCCATCTTCATCTTAGGTAGCCCGGTGAAGGTATCTTGTGGGATTTTCGGACCGGGTTGTCCGTGAAGGTCGCTGAGTCTCTTCGGTTCTCGGAGTGGAGATCCCACTCTTAGTTCCATCTTCATCTTAGGTAGCCGATCAAGGTATGCGCCGATTTTCGCACTGTGTTGTCCGATCAAGGTCACCGAAGTCTTTTTCGCTCTGAGTGGAGATCCCACTCTTAGTTCCATCTTCATCTTAGGTAGCCGTGAAGGTATCTTGTAGGGATTTTCGGACCGGGTTGTCCGTGAAGGTCACGAGTCTTTTCGGTTCTCGGTGGAGATCCCACTCTTAGTTCCATCTTCATCTTAGCCGACCGGTAAGGCGCCGATTTTCGCACTGTGTTGTCCGATCAAGGTCACCGAAGTCTTTTTCGCTCCTCGGAGTGGAGATCCCACTCTTAGTTCCATCTTCATCTTAGGTAGCCGGTGAAGGTATCTTGTGGGATTTTCGGACCAGGTTGTCCGTGAAGGTCGCTGAGTCTCTTCGGTTCTCGGTGGAGATCCCACTCTTAGTTCCATCTTCATCTTAGGTAGCTCGATCGGGTATGCGCCGATTTTCGCACTGTGTTGTCCGATAAAGGAGTCGGTTTATTCTAGCGATCACCGCCACTTCTCAAGTGGGCTGAAGCAATCGCTAAAAAAGTAAAATGCAGTCATCAAGTTTATCAAACACCATGTCATCTATCGACCACGGTGTCCCAAAGCGGATCGTGCATGACAAGCGGTCCCCAATTTATCGGCAATTCCTTCATCGGGTTTTGTGAGAAATTCAAGATACAATGTCGTCAGCGACTTATAATCCGGCGACAAATGGATTAGCGAAGCATTCAACAAGGCGATTATCAAAATTCTATGAAGCTTGTGAAAAGTAACAAGCGAGGCTGGGATAAACTTCGGGAAGCACTGCAGGTGTCGCTGTGATGCGCACGCCATGCTGGGCGACCCGTACTCTACGGTCTGGGTGTGAAGCGATTCTCCCATTGGAAATTGAGATCCGTCGCCGCGCCAGCCCTTTCCGCGAGATGGCGGCCGAAGAACAACATCAAAAGCGTCTCGAAGAGCTTGAGATGTTAGATGAGAAGCACGGAGGCTCAACAATGCATTGAGTTCTACCAAGCTAGGATGTGAAGGCTTTCAACAAGAAAGTTCGACGAGAGAACCTTTAGAGAAGGAGATTTGGTCCTCATTTTCGGCGACCGATAATCCTCACTTCAAAAAGAAAGGTAAATTCGAACCTAAATGGGAGGGCCGTTTGTAATAAAGCGGTTTACTCAATAGTGCGTATCGCCTAATTACCCAAAATGGCGGCCAGGTAATTAATCTTAGATAAATGGGAAGTTCTGAAGAAATACTACCCATAGTATATTGGGATAACCCGTTTGACGGGAAGTTCCTCGTGGGATGTTTCACCCACTTTTTGAGGATAACCTTAGATTTATCCTCCATCACAATCTCCCCACCGATCAAATTCCTTGGCGGTGGGTCTAAATACGGTACATTACCAAAATCCCTCTTGATTCCTTCTATGAACAAGAGGCCCTCAAAATTCCTTTCCTTGTTGGAGAGAATATAAAATCCTTCCTCTCCAAGCGTAAAATCCTTTAGTGTCAAGCGGAAGGGTTTCATCCTTCATCTTAGGTAGCCGGTGAAGGTATCTTGTGGGATTTTCGGACGGGTTGTCCGTGAAGATGCTTTGAGTCTCTTCGGTTCTCGGTGGAGATCCTCTTAGTTTCATCTTCATCTCGGGTAGCGCCGGTGAAGGTATCTTGTAGGGATTTTCGGACCGGGTTGTCCGTGAAGGTGCACGAGTCTCTTCGGTTCTCGGTGGAGATCCCTCTTAGTTCCATTTTCATCTTAGGTAGCGCCGGTGAAGGTATCTTGTAGGGATTTTCGAACCGGGTTGTCCGGTGAAGGTCACGAGTCTTTTAGGTTCGGTGGAGATCCCTCTTAGTTCCATCTTCATCTTAGGTAGCGCCGGTGAAGGTATCTTGTAGGGATTTTCGAACCAGTTGTCCGTGAAGGTCGCTGAGTCTCTTCGGTTCTCGGTGGAGATCCCACTCTTAGTTCCATTTTCATCTTAGGTAGCGCCGGTGAAGGTATCTTGGGATTTTCGAACCGGGTTGTCCGTGAAGGTCACTGAGTCTTTTCGGTTCTCGGTGGAGACCCACTCTTAGTTCCATCTTCATCTTAGGTAGCGCCGGTGAAGGTATCGTGGGATTTTCGAACCGGGTTGTCCGTGAAGGTCACGAGTCTTTTCGGTTCTCGGTGGAGATCCACTCTTAGTTCCATCTTCATCTTAGGTAGCCCGGTGAAGGTATCTTGTGGGATTTTCGAACCAGTTGTCCGTGAAGGTCACGGAGTCTTTTCGGTTCTGGTGGAGCCCACTCTTAGTTCCATCTTCATCTTAGGTAGCGCCGGTGAAGGTATCTTGTGGGATTTTGAACCGGGTTGTCCGTGAAGGTCACGAGTCTTTTAGGTTCGGTGGAGACCCACTCTTAGTTCCATCTTCATCTTGGGTAGCGCCCGTGAAGGTATCTTGTGGGATTTTCGGACCAGGTTGTCCGTGAAGGTCACACGAGTCTTTTCGGTTCTCGAGTGGAGACCCACTCTTAGTTCCATCTTCATCTTAGGTAGCGCCCGTGAAGGTATCTTGTAGGGATTTTCGGACCAGGTTGTCCGTGAAGGTCACACGAGTCTTTTAGGTTCTCGGTGGAGATCCTCTTAGTTCCATCTTCATCTTAGGTAAGCGCCGGTGAAGGTATCTTGTAGGGATTTTCAGACCGGGTTGTCCGGTGAAGGTCACGAGTCTTTTAGGTTCTCGGTGGAGATCCCTCTTAGTTCCATCTTCATCTTAGGTAGCCGGTGAAGGTATCTTGTAGGGATTTTCGGACCGGGTTGTCCGTGAAGGTCACACGAGTCTTTTCGGTTCTCGGAGTGGAGATCCCTCTTAGGTCCACCTTTCATCTTAGGTAGCGCCGGTGAAGGTATCGTAGGGATTTTCGGACCAGGTTGTCGGTGAAGGTCACGAGTCTTTTCAATTCTAAGCTAAGGAATCTCTTTGTTAAGCCTCATCAGGAAATAGAACACATTCTTCCTTCCCCACCTCAATCAATCTTAATCGGTTCGGTCATTCTCGGTCAAAGACACCAAGATTCATCTTGGGGCATTTTATCGAAGCCTAAGAAGGGATAAAGCCAGCGCCTCCTGCAGCGTTGCGGTTTAGTCTTTTCGATTGAAGAAGACACGAGTTGATTACGGGGCATTTTATCCGAAGCCTAAGAAGGGATAAAGCCAGCGCCTCCTGCAGCGTTGCGGTTTAGTCTTTCTCGATTGAAGAAGACACGAGTTGATTACGGGGCATTTTATCGAAGCCTAAGAAGGGATAAAGCCAATACCTCACAGCGTTCGGTTTAGTCTTTCTCAGATTGAAGAAGACACGAGTTGATTACAGGGTATTTTATCCTGAAGCCTAAGAAGGGATAAAGCCAACGCCTACCGCAGCGTTGCGGGTTAGTCTTCGAGTGAAAAAGGCCGAACCTATGTATTCAACATCGTAGCATTAAGTCTAGAGAGTCTCATTCTTTTAGCACAGCGTCAGTGTGAGAGCGGATCGAGATGATCCGCCGCGCTAGCCAACTCAAAGGGTAGTTGGTAAAGGCTAATCAAACCGTTGATGGTGAGGGTTTGCCAAAAATCCTATAAGTATTATGGTTAATTATTTACGGCCAGTAAAAGAATCATAATAAACAATGAAAGGAATGGATCTTATTCATTTGAAGCAAATATAGAAAGAACTACAAGCTGCTTAAACATCAAGTCTATGACAAAGGATTTCTTTGTTCAAGGCTGAGACACTTCACCATTGTAGGCTGGTGGAGTTCTTCTGCAACTACTTGAAGGACTCCTCATGGGTGTTCGATGTCTTTGTAGTTGCCTCCTCGAGCTTCGGCCGGTTTACGCCCGACGGTCGAGCTCCCTAGGCATAGCGATGAGGGCTTCTTCCTTGTTGGCCTTGGCGGCTCAAGCTGCTCATCCTATCTTCCTCGGCATGGAGCTCTCCCACGGCGATATTATCCTCTCCGCTTTTCGCCACAATATCGGTCCGGATGTGGCTTAAGGAAGAATATACCGGCAACAACGACTCCAAGCTGATCGGTCGCGGTCTCTGCATCACGGACTTGAGCCCGGTAAAAACATCGGCGCCATGCCTCTAATAGCGAGCGGTATGGCGGCTACATATGAGGAAGCCCGACTACCCCGGCTCTTGCGGTTCTGAAGCTTTCCCTCGGATGGGCAAGGTCATCAACAATGGTCGAGCCAGCTCGGGATAACCCATATCCGTATCAAAACCATCAGGGGATCAGCGGTGGCTGAGCTGAAGAAAGCCGCCATGAAGGACCTTTTCGATCCAGTGTTCACCAAAGAAAGAATGGCGTATTTCCAAGCGGATAATGAGATGGGATGGATCTTCATCGGCATCAGCTCTCACCGGATCATGGAGTCGAGATGTAGGCTCGCGCGAGAAGAAAAGAGGACTTTAGGATTTTAGTAAAAATTGGCCTTATTTGGCTAAAGACCCTTACGTCTCCTTGATTGTAGCCGGAGGCTAGTGAGTCCACGGGCGTATCTATCCGTGGGATCTTGTCAGCGGCTAAGTCCTCGGTGTGCTCATCTATCTCAGCGATTATTTGTGGTAGGCGATTACGAGCGGCGGAAAGAGGGTACGCATTTGCACAAATGGAATATCTCGGCCTCTTTTAATTATAGTGGTATTGGCGGCAGTGGTCCTATAGTGTCGAAGAAAGTTCATACCTTCTTGAGGGCGGTAGCTTGGGTAAATCCTCACCAGGGTATCTCCATCTTGTGACCAAGTCGTAGCAAGTCATCCGAGTGTTGCCATATAAACCCGAGATCCCACGAAATCTGCCATGGAGAATTCTAAAAAAGGGAAGGCATTAGGAAGGCGAATGCAATTAAGGCAAACAATAGGTAAAGCTACATACCTCTATAGTGGAGTTAGCTGCCTAGTCTCGGCTTGTGCACTTGTCTCTGCAATCCCTCTAAAAAGAACAAAAAGGCAAAGAGGCAATTAGTGGGGTACAAATCCGAGTCATTCCATTCGCATTACACCCGGAAGAGCAATTATCGATGTTAGATGTACACAGGTCCGCCGGATCAGGTCCTACATGGCCTCTTCGCCATAGCTCCATACATTTGTTGAGTAAAGCTGGGCTCCGGCCGCGGCGAGCCCAGGCTCAGCGAATTGTGGTGAGCAAAATCAAAGCGGGATCATAATCCTAGAACCCCACATGCGAGCGGAGAAATGTCGGTCTTCAAAGTGAAATTTGAGATTTCATCACGGTGAATTATTACCTCCGTCACCATTTGGAACATTAGGTCAAGTCTATATCAAAGGACCAGGGGATTCACGTGATTCTTGTGGGCTAGCCTCTTCGTTTAACCCCTTGAGAGGGTCGAAATTCTTCCTCTTCAATAGATTTTCACGAAAATTCAATTGGATGAGGACTCTAATGGAAAGGATGAAAACAAAAGGGAAAAGGAGAATCTGAGATCCTTCTCATGAGCTGCGACCTCGCTTGGTCCTCTCCTAAAGTAGCGGTGTCGGAGTGTGGAACTCCTCCTCGGCCTCACCGTCGATAAGATTGGCGGCGCTTCCTCTGAGCTTGGCCCGGCATCTGCGGGTGTGAATCTTGCTTTCATAGCGATGCCGGCTACAGGTCTGAGATAGCCCTCCGCGAGGGGCCAGCTCGTTAGCTACTAATAGCCAACTACAATGAAGGAATGTCGACTCCGGTGGCGATCACGAGCTCGGAGGCCCGAACCTAGCACGGTACACCCCATGGCGGCTCCAGCCATGCTTTCAGTCCATCCACAAGTCCACCCAGTGCAGGCTGCGGTTCGGGTTCCCAACATAAAGTTGGTGGTAACGAGCTGGCGAGCAAAGCGGCGGGGAAAATAAGGCTCAATGAAACATTCCTCACTTGCACCGGTGAGATACCACGGCACGATATTCACTAACCGGTTGAAATAGCCAATGTTAAGTGAAGTCTGGCGTGTCTTGGCACCTCCTCGTCGACCAAGGACTCACCATATTGACCGAGAATCGAGGAAAACATCGGAAAGATCCACCCTTTGTGAATGCGCATCGTTTCTTGATCTGCAAAACCACGCCCCTTCCATCGCAATCCTCTACCAAGCTGTAAGAAAGGTAGTAGGCGAATCACGTGGAACCGGTGCTTGACATCATGTCGGGACGATGAAGGACCAACCAGGTCATCAAATAGGTATATGGGAGCTCTACCGGACGGGAAGGATCGTGATGATGGCTCGTCCTTTCGGAGTAGCGCTTCGAACTATATGCGCCAATCCACGGTGAATCGCGGCCACCATCACGGAAGGAGAGAGTTCCTTCTTGTGGGCGAGTTGAGCTGCGGGATAAAGGACCTCAAAGGTAAAGCATCATCAGTTGATATGGAACCACACACTTCTTGAGGCAGTTGCAAGATAGCTGCTAGAAGAGTTGTCGGTTGGATAGGCTTCACCGCATGCCGAAAAAATGCAAACTTGGTCCACTGAAGGAAAGCCTTCTTTGGCGTAGGAGAGTGTATAAGTTAGCCTCGGACTTCTTGATCAGTTCATTAACCTTGAAGGAGTGGCGGTGATAGTTCACATATTTCCTCGCCAGTTGTCCTCCAAATCTTTGGAACAAGTAGTGGCAAAGCGCCGGACTCACTGCGATTTCCTCTTAAGCGCAAAGGTTCAGATTGGGCGAGCTATATGGTAATGACAAGTGAGATCCTTAAAGTCTTATAACGATCAGTCGCGTTCCTTGGCCGTTTCAGTTCTGATTGGAGGAAAGTACTCTGATATAGCATCTTCCCATGGGTAGACACTGAAATCTGGTACATCTCACAAAAAGCCAACCCAACTTCGCCATGTTTGGTGAAAGCGTGTCGAATCGGATTATAAAGCTCGAATAAGGTAAAGAAATGGTTGGCACTGATTGGAAGGCCATACATAGTGGCACGAATCGGAAATCTGAGCCATAAACCGAAGTTCTCCATCCCATCGGTGAGGGCGTGGCGGTCGGCGACCCGGTGCTTACTTGCGAGTGTACCCGCAAAGAATCTATGGTGGACGGCGGCATCTCGCTGATTTAGCAAAGGCGATTCTTCAAAGTCGGCGAGGAGCGAAAAGCTCATCAGGCGGTGTGTCCCGACCCTACAACCCAGTGAAGGCCGATGGCGATTCTGTTGGAACCGGAACGGTGGCGGGTAATAAACCCACAATGAATATGATCATGCTCCTCGGTCAGGCGCCATGACATCGGCGTGTCACGACATGGTGTCTAAGGTCGGTCAATGAGAGTGCGAGGTATCGAGGAATATACAAGGGGCCTCCGTCGTCTTTGTTCAACCACCTCTCACTCTCGATAAAGGCGTATCCGGATCCTTAAGCGAGTCGCGAATAGATAATCTGTCTTTCACAAAGGTTGATGAAATGGCGTCCCTCTGGCTTGCTCGGTGACCAATCGTCGGAGCGGGAACTCCCCTCAAATCTGACTGGATCGTCTCGGTGATGTCGAGCACAAATCGGCGAGATAAAAATGCGGGATCATCACACATGGAATAATAGTCACTATGGCGCCATGACGGCGTAAATTTGGAAAAGCTCGAGGAATAATCAGCTGAAAATCGAGAAAATATTCGGTTAGTAAATGGCGTTGAATTCATCTTACATAGATTGAGTCACGACCTTATAGCGAGGTATGATGATTTCATCCGTATTAAATACGGGAGAGCGAAAAATATAGCCCGTAATCAAGCGGCAATATATTCCGTTCTGTGAAGTCACGGTGTGAAATGCGCTCCGTTAAAACATCGAGGCGGGTGATCTTTGAAGCCTCAATCCTCCGCGAAGGAGAATCCGGCTCTTCAATCGCCTCACAAAGGAGAAACGGCGGGGTCATAGCGAGTACACAATCTGGCGTCGATCCTCACGAAGGAGAATCTCGGCTCTTCAATCGCCTCACAAAGGAGAAACGAAGCGGGGATACAACGCGTATATGCGAAAGAATATGATGGCGCTAGCGCGCACCACGAAAGAAGGCGTGCATTCCGCAGCCGTCGCGAGTTGATCGACTCCTCGAAGCAGCGTGATCTTCCGGCGACATCGGGCTGCAAAAAACGACGAAAAGTCAAATACAGTGAAAATCAACAAATAAAGTGTCAAAAGCTACATAATCGGCCTTAAACACCCGGCGAAGACCGCCGGGCAGCGACCCCGCCCGGTGCCGCGCGCCAGCGCCAGTACCCAGCAGCGCCAGCGAGCGTAGCTGGCGCCGATTACGCCAGCGCCGGCCGCCCACGCCAGCGGTATTGGCGTAACGCCGTAGTAATGGCATCCAACCGGTCAGCGGTATTGGCGCCAACCGCCAGCCCGAGCGTGGCCTAGCCGACCAGCGTAGCCGGCGCCCGATCTTACGAACGCCAGCGCCCGCTTGTTCATCCCAGCAGCCTCCTCACGCCGGTTACTGAGCCTTTTCTTCCACGCACCTGCATTTGAAATAGCAAAACAAAGAGGAGAAAGAAAAGAAGAAAAGAAAAAATTACCGTTACCGCATACCTCGTTGATCGAAGGCGGTGAGAAAGAAAACAAGAGCGAACCAGGTGGGGGCGGCCTAGGTCGAGGAAAGGAGGGTTGGTGGGTATTTATAACAATCTCACATAGACCCAATCCTCTTTGAATAAGGAGTCCTATTTGGCAAGCGGGAATTCTAATTGGAGGCCCAAATCAATTCTAGTGGGACTCTAATCAGCCCTAATTAGGAGTCCTAATTGGAACCTTATCAGGATGTCAAATTAGTGCCAAATCAGTCAGTTGATTGACTCCTACTCCCTCCTTAAGCTTGGAAAGATTAGAAGATTTATGAGAATAACACCCCTAAAGGCCCCATCGGCCTTAGATCAACCGTCGCCTAATCCTACTCCAACTAGGATTACGGTATAAGCTGTTTCCTAATTTGTAGTTCAGGAAGAATATTTTCTGAAATATTCTTAGGGATAACTTCGATCGTCTTGCGGATTACATCATAAATGACCGCATCGCCTAATCCTACTCCAACTAGGATTACGGTATAAGCTGTTTCCTAATTTGTCGAGAAGTTCAGGAAGAATATTTTCACAAGAAATATTCTTAGGGATAACTTCGATCGATGGATGGCATCGTGATCAACCGTCATGGAAATCCTACTCAACTAGGATTACAGGTATAAGCTGTTTCCTAATTTGTCGAGAAGTTCGGAAGAATATTTTCACAAGAAATATTCTTAGGGATAACTTCGATCGTCGCGGTTACCCATAAATCGACCGTCGCTAATCCTACTCAACTAGGATTACGGTATATTTGTTTCCTAATTTGTCAGTTCGGAAGAATATTTTCACAAGAAATATTCTTAGGGATAACTTCGATAGATGTGATTGCACCCGCAAATCGACCGTCGCCTAATCCTACTCAACTAGGATTACGGTATAAAGCTGTTTCCTAATTTGTAGAAGTTCAGGAAGAATATTTTCACAGAAATATTCTTAGGGATAACTTCGATCGTCTTGGATCGCATCGGCCTTCGATCAGCAGCGTCGCCTAATCCTACTCAACTAGGATTACGGTATAAACTGTTTCCTAATTTGTCGAGAAGTTCGGAAGAATATTTTCACAAGAAATATTCTTAGGGATAACTTCGATCGTCTGGATTGCACCCATAAATCGACCGTCGCCTAATCCTACTCAACTAGGATTACAGTATAAAGCTGTTTCCTAATTTATCGAGAAGTTCAGGAAGAATATTTTCAAGAAATATTCTTAGGGATAACTTCGATCGTCTTGGATCGCATCGGCCTTCGATCAGCGTCGCCTAATCCTACTCAACTAGGATTACGGTATAAGCTGTTACCTAATTTGTCGAGAAGTTCGGAAGAATATTTTCACAAGAAATATTCTTAGGGATAACTTCGATCGTGCGGATCGCATCGGCATCGATCAGCAGCGTCGCCTAATCCTACTCCAACTAGGATTACGGTATAAAGCTGTTTCCTAATTTATCGAGAAGTTCAGGAGAATATTTTCACAAAAATATTCTTAGGGATAACTTCGATCGTCTTGGATCGCATCGGCATCGATCAGCAGCGTCGCCTAATCCTACTCAACTAGGATTACGGTATAAAGCTGTTTCCTAATTTGTCGAGAAGTTCAGGAGAATATTTTCACAAAAATATTCTTAGGATAACTCGATCGTATGATGGCATCGACGATCAACACGCCGCCTAATCCTACTCCAACTAGGATTACGAGTATAAACCGCTTCCTAATTTGTCGAAGTTTAGGAAGAATATTTTCACAGAAATATTCTTAGGGATAACTTCGATCGATGCGGATGGCATCGGCGCTAATCAACCGTCGCCCAATCCTACTCCAACTAGGATTACGGTATAAAGCTGTTTCCAAAATTTCAGCGAGTGAAAGTCATGTTGACATGGGATAATCATATCCTCCGTAGCTAAACCAACAACGACGGATGATGAAGGGATTAGCGAGTGAGGGTTATGAAGTTCCATGTATTGACCACGACCAGCGTGTAAGCCAACAAGGAGTCGCCGACATCTGAGAGAAGTCAAAATCGATGGTTAGTCAAACAGCGACCAGCCGACCACGAGTTACAAACAAAACTCACCCACCGGCTTGAGTCAAGATAACAAGCGGTCGGACAATAAATGCAGCACCGTGATCTTATCGGGAATCCTACAAAGAAGCTGGATGATCTGAAAGAATCGAAGATTTGAAGCTATCTTTGGGACCCTCGGCCGGTGAAGGCGGGAACCATCATGTCCAAAGCATCGGACTCATCAAGAATCGAGGCGAGGCGGCTTTGGAGAAATATCTGTAGGCATAAAAATTGCTTATCGGTGCCGAGCGAAACTTCGTGGCGGTGGGTTGACAACCGGCGATCCATTCGACAAACCGGCGTCGCCAAGCATCCGCGCCGCCGCAGCGTAAGCGGTCGGCGAGCACATGAAGTGAGTCGGCAAGGCGTCTGAGCCAATGAAGCGGCGTGCGAGTTGATTAAACTCAAGCGTCGATGAGGCGGAATCAACCATACTTAGTCCATCGATGCAAACGAACCGCTTGAGCTCAAAGTTGATCGCACGGACTCAAACACAACGGCAACATCAGGGGCAAAACCAATCCGGGAAGACCAAAGAATGGCGGAGAGGCTTGGCGCAAAGCGGCGACGCCGCCAGGCGGCGCGTAAACCTGACCAAAGTGGCTCGGCCACTTTGGTAGAACTTCGGCCAACTTGGCGAGGTGCCTCGGCAAGTGGTAGAGGTGGCTCGGCACCTGGCGAGCCACCTCGACAACTGGCGAGTGGCTCGGCAAGTGGCGGAAACCACCAAAATAGCGAGCACTTCCATTGTATAAATAGGGGTGTCATCTTCGAGAGCACCCGGACTTGGGGGATTTTGGGCGAGCTTCGGTGGATTTTGGGATCTTTCAAAGGCTCGGACTTGAAGAGTTCTTGCGAGATCTCATGTCGGTATGGTTCTACGAACAGCGAGCACAAATCGATCAACGTCAGATCTACAAGCAAAGGTAACGAATTGGGTGAACTCTGAGATACCCTCTAGATTAAGCCGTCTTAATCTCGGGGATAATTGTGATTTCTCCTAGTAGATCTCACCGCTCGTGATCCTCTCCTTCGTGAGTGTGATCCCTCGAACGCCGTTTCGCCGTGAAGCGAGCCTTTATCTGTAGTTCGAGCAGGGTCTCTACGGATCGGGATTGGCGGTGGTCCACGGACACAATAAGTCCGACGCAGGCAGAACCCGCATGGCGAGGATCGATATAGCGAGATCCTCATGTTTGTTCAAAAGGATAAAAAGTTGTAATCTTTTTTGATTTTCATTGTAAGCCTTAAAATAAAAGGCGATATTTCTCTTTGAATTTGTTTCAGGCGACTGAAGTTTGTAAGCAAATTCAAATCAATGACAATCATCCCAACTTTTCCCGCGAACAACTACAAACGGGCCTTCCCATTTGGGTTGGAATTTCCCATTAGTCTTGTGCGTCACGACCATGGGTCGTCGAACGGCTAAGACTAGGTCGCCTTCTTTGAAGGATCGTTCTTTGACTCTACTATTAAAGGCACTTGAGATTCATGACTGGTAGATCTCAATTAATTGCTGAGCTTGGAGTCTCAATTCATCTAGCACTTCTAGTTCTTGGAGATGCTTTTGATGATATTCTTCAGTCGTCATCTTATCAGCAAGGGCGATTCTTAATGACGACACCTAGATTTCTAGGGGGGATCACGACTTCACATCCGTAAACCAAGGAGAAAGACATAGAGCCAGTGGGAGTGTGGACTGTTGTTCGATAAGCCTATAAACACTCTCCAAGTTTCCCGTCCCAGTCTCATTTATTAGAAGAGATGAACTTCTTCAGAAGTTTAATGACGGTTTTGTTGAAAGCTTCAGCTAGACCATTAGTAGTTGGGTTATATGGGGTAGAAGCCACATCTTGAATTTTAAATTTATTGTAGAATTTGAAGAACGGTCGACTGATGAAGTGTGGATCGTTATCATGGATGATCCTTCTAGAGACGCCGAATCGGTAAATCACGTGATGTCTCAAGAATTTGATTACTTGAGATGTCTTGACTTCCTTGAGCGGAACAACTTCGTCCCATTTTGAGAAGTAATCAGTGATGGCTAGGACGAATCTATGGCATTTAGCGGATGGTGGGCTGATTTGCCTGATGATGTCCATACCCTATATTTCGAATGGCCACGAGGTGACAGTCAGATGTAATTCTTTCGGAGGCTGGTGTAGAAAATCAGCATGGATTTGACACGCATGACACCATTTAGCATATGCTACTGCATCTGCTATTATTGTTGGTCAATAATAGCCTAGACGATGAAGTCGGCCCTGAAGTTTGGGATCTACTTGATGAGCTCCACATATACCATCGTGGGCTTCCTTTAGTGCTTCTTGAGCTTCACTTGGTCATAAGCATCGGAGCAATATGCCGTCGAATGATCGTCGGTATAGAGTCTGCATAGCAGAATCATAGAAGAAGCGTGAAGCCCTTCTTTGAATAGAGATTGCTTGCTTCGGGCTATCAGGTAGTATCCCTTGAAAGACATAATCAATGATTGGGAAACGCCAATCATTAACTTTGAAGTGAGCTGGCATGACATGCACTTTGTTAGCTTTCAGAACTTACTATGGCGAGCATAATTGATGGCTAGCCACTGTGATGTGCCTAGCAGATTTGGGCGTCAAGGCAAGAGTGGCTGAAAGAGATGCCAAAGCATCCGCATGAGTGTTTTCAAGGCGGGCTACATGATTGCTATAGAAGCTTTCGAATGAATGAGTGAGCGTCATTGCTACTTCATGGTAGGATATATGGTCATTATGGCTGAGCTCATATTCTCCTTTGATTTGATTTACGATCAGCTTGGAATCACCATAGGCTTAATGGTATTTGATGTCCATGTCTTGAGCAAGTGGCAAGCCAATTAAAGGGCGTTATACTCGGCCACATTATTTGAGCATGGCTCGGTCAATGAGTAGGCTCTAGGAAGGACATGACCATGGGGATCAATCAACACTATCCCCACTCCTACAATAATTGCTCCTTTGTGGTTGCGTCTTGACGCACCGTCAAAGTAAAGTCACCATATCTGGTGGTCTTAGGTAGCATTTGACTCGAAGACTTCATCTAGGATGTGTTCACAGTGCTTAGAAGATTCAGGGATGGGATTGTCTACTAAAAAGTCAGCTATTGCTTAACCTTTAACTGCTTTCTGTGGTACGAATGTCATATCGTACTATGAAAGTAGTATTGCCTATTTTGCTAACCAGGAGTTCAATGATCCGGGTTTTTTCATGAGTATCCGTAGAGGATTAAGTCTTGAGATGAAGTGAATGGATTGGCCATTGAGGTAGTGTTGCAACATCTGAATTGCGAAAACTAATGCTAGACATTCCTTTTCAACTGGATTGTAACGATGCTCGACACTAATCATAGTCCGGCTGAGTTAGTTAATGGCTTGCTCATGGCCATTGTTAGTAAGAAGTGCTCCGAGAGAGTGATCCATTACCTTGACGTAGATTAAGAATGGTTTACCTGATGCTGGTGTTGCTGGAACGGGTGGCTTTGTGAGATAACCCTTGATCTCATTGAAAGCTTATTGATAAATATTGTCCCAAACGAACGAGACACCTTTCTTCATCAGCTTTTAAAATAGTTGATATTTCCCTAACAAGTTGGCGATAAACCTACGGATATAGGCTAATCATCCTTGTAGGCCTCTGAGTTCTTTGAGATTTCTCGGAGGTGGCATCTCTTGGATGGCTTTCACTTTTTCGAGATCGGCATGTATTTCTTTGGATGTTACAATAAATCCTAGGAATTTACCTGATGATACCCCTAGGAAAGACTTGGTTGGATTCATCTTGAGTTGGTGTTTTCTCATAATTTCGATCACCGTTCTCAAATCATCAACATGATCATGCTTGTGATGACTTTTGATTGCAAGGTCATCGACATAGCATTCCACTGTTGTATGAAAATGCTCATGAAAGATTATGTTCATCGTGCATTGATAAGTCGCTCCAATATATTTTAGACCAAAGGGCATTATTATATAGTAAAATACTCCTAAGGGTGTCCTGAAAGCTGTATGCTTTTAATTATCTGGATGCATCTTGAGTTGGTTGTATCTAGAAAATCCATCCATGAATGACATCCTCTCAAACCCGCAAGTATTATCAACTATGATATCCGTGATTGTAGGCGTTGAAAAATACTTACAAGATCCCCGAAACCAACTCGTGACGGGGAGTTGGCGAATGACAACCCATCGAATGATAATGGACGCCGAATCGTTAAAACGCCGAACCGGCCAGAACCTAATCCATAATACAAGCACGGGCGAACCGGACTTGAAAAGACGATCGGATTCCAGATCGCTGAACCGAATCCAACCAAGAGTTAGTCCCGAACCAAATACGCACGGAACCTAAGTCCGAGAAGGCTAAGAGTCGGTCAGGTGGCCTAATCCCTAAGACCGAAAACGACGGAAACAACGAAAACGCAGACCTCGGCCAACTTCGTCGGCGAACGCTTTTTGGCGACTCACACCGGGCGAGCCTCAGGTTCACTTTGGCTAAGCCTCACCATTTCGCTAACTCCTTCCGCGAACCTCGTTTTTGGCGACTCGCCATTTGGGAAGCTCAGGCCCTTCATGCCTTCGCGATGGACTCTTTATTTGTGCCTTGTTCATGGTCTCAGCCTTTATAACCCGCGATAATCCCTCGGTTTATAACTTCGCTTTATGGATTTCATGATTCATAGCCTTGTTCACTTTTCGGCTGCCTCATTTCATTTCGGCTAACCCGCCTTCTTTGGCGAAGCCTCGTTTTTTGCGGACTCGCGATTTATGTAGCCTGTTCACTTATGGCCTTTGGCTTAACCTTGTTCTTCATGAACTCAAGGCGATGGAACTCTTTTATGACTCGGCCCGGGCGAACGCTCCTTCACTCGGGCGACTCCACCATTTGGCGAAGCCTTGTGTTCACTTCTGGCCCCTGCTCATTCTTGCTCCCTCGACTTAACCTCGATTCGCTGAACTCGTGGCCAGGCACTCCTAAGAGGGCCCTCCTACCGGGCACTCGCTAGGGCCCGCCGAGGCACTCCTACCAACTAAGCCGGTGCACTCGACTCGTTAGCCGAGGCACTCCGCCAACTTGGCCGAGGCATCTACCAACCCCCGACTTGTATAATATATGGGGAGGAGGAAAGAGGAAGAGAGGGGGATTTTCTGGAGTTCACCGACTTTTGCCGATTGGGGATTTGAGTCGAAAGAAGGCCGGATTTTTTGGGTCTTCATTGACATAAGGGCAGGTTGGGAAAGCTTGACTTTAGGCGGATTTGCTTGACTTTCATGATGCACGCCTCCGAAGCACCGCAGAAAGCACTAACCCACCAACGCCGATCTACAAGCGAAGGTAACCAATTCGTCGAATCCATAGATAATCTCTAGATTAAGCTTCGCCTTTAATCTCGTGGACACAGGATTTCTCCTAGTAGATTCACCCGCCTCCGCGATCCTCTCCTTCGGAGTGCGATCCCCAGCGCATCCTCTACTGCGGAGTGATCCTCAGCTTCGCTTCCTTCGTGGAACGAGCCCCTTTACGCCTCAGAAGTTCGTAACCCGTTTCCACTGATCGAATTGCGCTGGTCCACGGACACAAAAGTCCCCAGCTGCAAAGAACGACGCAAGTTTAGGATCCCGATATAATGAGATCCTCGTGGTTTGTTCATACAGAAGAAGTTGTAATCTTTTTGATTTTCATTGTAAGCCTTATAAAAAAAGGCGATATTTTTCTTTGAATTTGTTTCAGCGAATCGGGTTTGTAAAGTACTCAAATCAATGACAATCAAACCGACTTTCCCCTCAAGCGAACAAGTCGGGCGACCACAGCTGAGCCACCTACCAGACGGAGGGAGGTCGCCGTGGCCGCAACCGCGATCCCTATCCCTGGAGGAAGAGGTCGAAGTTCGAAGTTTGACAGCCAGGCACGAGGAGTATCTTTCGCCCTCCAGATCCGTCTCTCTCGCCGCTTCCAAGAAGGACTCACAAGTGAGAGAACCCGACCGGGCCTCCGATGTAGAGCCCCGTGATCGAAGTCCAACTCACGCCGCAGTAGCAAGAACCCCCTGCCTCAAGTCCGAACTGGCAATCAACGCCTCGAGATGAACGCCAATGACGCCCGCACTCTCCAAGCGAAGCCGGCCAAAGGCGACGCACAAAGCATGCGCTGCAAACATGCCAAAGCCGCAATCCATGGATGGGGTCCGCTACGCCTGACTAAGATCCGCACTTTACGCAGGCCGGGCCTCAAGAGATCGATGGCCCATCCAAGCCGCCACCAACGAAAGGGTCCGTCAAGCGGAACCGCTTCCACGCTCGTGAGCTGATCCGAAACGCCACAAGACTTCCTGCAATGCACGAAGCTTTGGTACAACAAGCTCGGAATTGAAGAAAGAGGTGGTAAAGAAGCCGCCGACGCATCACCGTGTTTGGAGGCCCAAGTCTAACGGTGTCCCAACCCCGCTTGTTCACGCCCTCGTCTTCAAGACTTAAGCCGGCTATAGCGCCTCTGCAAAACCAAAGCCCAAGACCGACGGCGCCATAGGTCAAAGGTGCTCAGACCTCGAACCGGCAGAAGCCAACTCCGCCATCACCACCAAACCAACTATCAAGGATCGCGGTCCTCTCAAGGATCACGTCACTCTCATACAGAGGGCTGCACCTGTCTGTAAAGGACCGAGATTCCCGCAACCCCACCAACCGGATTAAAGATCAAAGTCCGAGTCCCTCAAACTTCACGCCACATAAGCGAAGTCAAGGCGAAGTTACTTTCGTAGTTTTGGCCATTCTCGAAGGAGACGCCTGCCCGATGACGCACGACGCTATACCCGAGATCGCGCCAACACACGGCAGATTCCTCCGTGACACATCCCGATGAACAAGATATCGAGCAGGGGGTATGAGGAAATCTCGAGGATTCCCCAAATTACACGGTCGCTTTGTGCTCTAAGCTCATCAAAACGGTGCTCTCAGAGTGCAATTGCCGACGAGAAACTCCAGAAAGGGTATCGGTCTTCCAGAGGCTTAGCACCAACACGCCGATACCTAGGTCAAGGCGATTCCGCAGAAGGATGGCATCCCAAGAAGATGAATTGCCAGAGGTCACTAATAATATGACCAAAGAAAGAACCATCGCCACGGCTATTCCCACGATCGTATCCGCTAACTCGCTTATGTCCTGATCATCCGCACCCATACCACAAACTTCGAAAGGGATACCCGCGAGGATGACGCTGCCGGATGTTGGTCTGCAATCGCCTCGATCATATCGCGGTCTAGTGAAGGGAGCCCCTAAGAAACGCTTTATGATCGCATGCATCAAGTGGCTAAAATGCTAGACGGCTGCCGCTAAACAACGGAAAACTTCAAGCTAGAGATGGATTTGGCCATGCAGCATGGCGAGAGAAATGCACGCACCGATTCAAGCCTTGACAAAGCATCGGGTGAATGAGTGTACGCGATCGACGCCGCATCAAGATGACAATGATTCGACCGTGATGAAGCACAAGAGGATGATAACCTTCAACCACGAACGCATTACAACGAGATGCCGCTGCTCATGAGAACGAAAATCAAAGACCTCGAGCAAAATCAACTCATTGATTTCCGCCAAGAGGTGAAGAAGACAGTATTCCTTGCCCATACCCCAGGGAGTGGGAATCAATCCATACGCCAAAGTTTAACTTAATAAACTTTACACCGCTTGATCGAAGGGTTCCTCGACGCAAAGACTTGATTTACTTCAAGTCGCACTCGAGTCATATCCGAAACGAGCCCCGATGGTTCGGCCATTCGGTACCCTCGCGGGAGTCTCATCGGGTACCGCCATCTCGCCGTGAGCATTCATAGCCGGACGATATGGAATCTAGTTTCACCAATTTCTTCGGATGACGATACCGGCATCGATCGACCGCCGAAACGTAAAGACGGAGAAACTATAGATATCTTTGTCAAACGATTCTAACAAGGCAATGAACTGTCGGATCCGATAACGAGGAGTTCATCCTCCGCACTGCCATAACAACTTGTCGATAGACGCATAGAAGCAATGGGGACAGCACCGCCTATAATGTGGAAGGATTTGAAGGTTCGTGGAGAGCAAGTCGAAGATTCCTCAAAAGGAAAAAGGCGAAAGAGGTCACCGACGCCGAAGCTCCGTTTAACTTTGTCCCACGCGGCAAAGGGAAAGAGCAGCCAAGACGGGCGGTTATGAATCAAACATTCCAACTCCAACCCCAAAGAAGAAGAAGAAGCAAAGAACAACGGGCCGCAAGAACAGCACAATCAACGGGCAACCGGGCCACGTAAACGTAAGGCCTCAGAGCCGAGATTCCCAAGTCCTATTCCTTAGGGACGACAGATTCCCGATCTCTTCAAGTATCTTGTCGAAAATAACAAGATCAAGCCCTCCCATTCGTAATCAAGAAGAAGCAATGAGGACTAATGACCCAAAATATCGCTGTCATCACAGGCAATTCATCACCCCACTAAATCCTCGCTTCAAATTTAAGGATAAAAATAAGCTTTAATCGACGTAGGGCATTACTATGAAG
Organism: Asparagus setaceus; assembly: GCA_012295165.1. Classification (NCBI taxonomy): domain Eukaryota; kingdom Viridiplantae; phylum Streptophyta; class Magnoliopsida; order Asparagales; family Asparagaceae; genus Asparagus; species Asparagus setaceus. Next base: position 46,307,710 of record CM022702.1, on the reverse strand, counting down.
TCGCCCAAAGAAAAGAAGGTCGAGCCATTGACATGGTTCAACCCAAACCAAGGGTCAAAGTCGCAATGAAGACGGTGAATGACTAACTCCCACACAAGCAACGCCGTAAAGGACTTGTATCATATACGCCCCAAATGGCTAAGTCCTCGTGGATCCACCTGCACCGCTTGAGGATGAGCAATGGGTAGCCTCTTCTTCATTGAAGAAAAATCAAAGAAGGGAAAGGCATGCCGTACTACCGCAACTCGAGGGAGATGACGAACAGTGGTAGCATTCCGCTTGTCCAAGGAGAACTCAAGCCCACGCCACCGTGAGCGACATGAGTACAAATATAAGTACCCTAAGTCCCCACCCTAATGCCAAGATGCCGAATCGGGGTGCCAACGACTTCTCTCGACCGAAGGCGCACGCCAGTGGTCGCTAAGCCACAGCCAAGCACCACAAGAAGTTCAACTCCCGGCATTTCGCTCAATCACCCGATTAGAAGAGACAAACCGAAGTCGCAACGCCCCATATCGCCGACGCTATGGCCCAATGGCTAATATTCCGCAAGGATCACTCTTTACGAACTGCTGCGGTTGTCAAAAGAGACAAGAGAAGCCCTTCAAGAAGCTCCCTCGCCGATTCGAGGTCTTCACCTGATCGTGCCAAGTCCAAGAGTCGCCCAACAATGCAACCGCTTAAACACTTCCCCGCATCACTTTTACAAAGGAGGATATGCAGACGAGGAATTCCAAGCACGATAGGCCGCTATACTTCACCGTATATCGGCTCTAGTGAAGTTAACCGATCCAAGTTGATCCGGTTCCGGCCGGAGCATCATGCCCTCAAGGCCATGTATCATCTTGAATCCCCGCCGAAGTCAGGCCGACAGCACGGTGATCTACGATTTACCACCGGTCTCTACCGCTGGTAAAATCCGGATAAAGTGCCAAATGGGGACTTAAAGTCCGGTCACCGCTATGTGATTGACGCAGACTTCCTATAACTTATTGTCGGGTCGACTTTGATCCACAAGTAACGTTATAGTCCCATCTACTCTTCATCGTCTCAAATATGTAGACACTAATAATGAGGTCAAGACTCGTGGTCGCGACAAACAACCGCTTAAGGATGGAGAATTATTTCACCGATTCTCTCCTCTACTGTAATGAGTCCTAAATCGAACCATCTACCAAGGCAACCTTAATGAAGAAGCCGACACCGGCTTCCGGCTTATGGTGGGGTTTTGTTTTAAACGACATTGTACCCCTTGTAATCAATTTGACGATGAAGAATCGCCGATGAACATTGTAATTGGCAAATTGCCGATGAATCAATAAATGACGATTTAGAGTATCCTTTGTCTTTGAATGATGTGATGACAGTTTATACAACGCATCCGTGAAGTTGCACCGCCAACCTGGCCATCTTGCTTTACACAAAAGCTGCCCGGTGATCCTTTGGGATCTAAGACTCGCCATCCCACCTAAGATCAAGTAGTGAGAAAGACTTCATTTATTAAAAGGAAATGCAGCTCCAACGAATCATTTCTTTGAAGAAGATGAAGATGATAATGGCCTATCCTCCACACACATTCGTATATAGTCCGCAGACACCGTATCATGAAGAAGGCACGACTTGACAAGGGAAGGTCTATGTTTTGGGCGCAGGTCCTCGAGTCCCTCCCTAAAGTTTTATTTGTCCCAAGAGGGAAGCCTGATAACTACTACAATTTATCTCTAAGGGGATCGGGGATACCTAATCCTCCTCTAAGATGAATGCTCATGGTCGATTGATGGAGACTCGACATTCGCCCTCATTCTTCGGCTGGGATTCTGGACACCTCCTGGAGAAGCTTCAAGGCTTTGATGTCAATATGGCTACTGGCCGATCCCCGCATCAAGGAGAGTGATGAAGACATGGCAACATGGGAAGACCCATGGATCCATCAACTCCAAGAGCAGTTTTGGGATAGGTTCAACAAAGAGAACCCCACTAAGGACGCAGGTAGTCCAAGTTAATATGGGTGACAAAGAGCATCCTAAGCTCATAAACATCGAATACTCTTCCCCTAAGAAAAGGAAGAGTTGATTGCCTTAATCGTGAGTATATCGATGTATTCACTGGAGTTACGAGGACATGCCAGACTCGACTAATGTATTACACATCACCAACATCATGATGGATGTCAAACTCGCAAGCAAATCAAGAAGACGTTTCGGCCCACAAATCTTGTCAAGCAACGTGAACGGGTGAAGAAACTCATAGAATCTGGATTCATCGAGGAAATTCAACATCCGATGGGTGGTGAATATAGTCCCTACCATGAAGAAGAATGGTTCGATTAGGACTGTCGTCGACTACAGAGACCTAAAACGCTGCCCGAAGGATGATTTCTCCGCCAATCACCGACGCCATAGCTGACAATACATGTGGATTCGAGAGGATGTCCTTTATGGATGGCTTTTTCGGTATAATCAAATCAAGATGCACCCCGATGACGCTTAAACACACAGCCGCTCGTAACTTCATCGGTATATTTTGCTACACGGTCATGCCGCTCGGCTTAAAGAACGCCGCGACATACTAGCGAAGCAATGACGAGATTTTCCAAGATCATCTCCGAAAACAAATAATGCTACGCTGACGATTTGGTCGCGGAAAGCCGCGGACAAGAGAGATCACATCAAAGATCTTAGAACGGTATTCGAACTCATGCGACTCATCAACTAAAGATGAACCCCGCCAAATCTTTCCTTGGGATGTCCAGGGTAAGTTCTCGCTTCGCCATCACCGACAAAGGAATCCACGCCGATTCGACAAAGTGAAGGCAATTCAAGAGTTGCAACCTCCGAAACTGAGAGAACTCGGGGTTACAAGGGCGACATGACATCCGACGGTTCATATCGAACCTATCGGGAAGTGCCAACCGCTCTCTAAGTTGAACAAGAAGGGCGTAGTTTATTTGGGACGACGCCGCCGAAAGCCGCTCAAGAGATCAAATCATATCTCTCTAAACCTCCTCGTTTTGTTGCGCTGCGTCGGAAAACCGCTTCGATCTACGCCAAGGCAACGGATCACTCGTTAAAGCCTTACTCGCGCGGGGCGGCGGCAGCCCGATCCGCGAGCAGTGATGTATTACGGAGCCAAACATTAGTCGGTGCCGAAGTCTCGATACCCAATGGTCGAAGCAAAGGCTTTGCATTAGAGTTCGCGATTCGTAAAATGCGGCATCTATTTAGTCGGACAAACGATTTATGTTATCTCTAACGTAAATCCGTCCGAATATTTATGACCCACCGCCTCAATGAGTTGGCGCTTGGCTAAATGGGCCTTACTCTTGTCCCAATATGACTTGCACTTCAAGCAACAAAGTCGGTTAAAGGACAAGCGATTTGCGATTCTTGGTCGCCACCACAACGGATGCAGCTTGAGCTATATGATGATCTTCCGATGAAGTCCACGGTTAACACTACATCGCACCAACAAATATGGCGATCGTGACTTTGACGGAGCTTCGAAGCTACCAATGTGGCAAGTGCCCCTGATGTTCTAAGATTTCCGGGTCGGGTTGTCTTAGTTTCCCGGAATCATGTCATGCCCTGCTTATTCGCCACCAATCTTGTTCCAATAACGAGTCAATACAACACGCTACTTATCGGACTTAGCTTCGCCAAGGAGCCGGGGTAGAGTATCTCAAGCATACGGCGATTCGCAATTGATAGTCAAACAGATCCGCGGTGACTATGAAGTTAGGAACCCCGATCCGTCCCCTATCATCGATAGCCGCTGAAATGGCGTACTCATTTGAAGAATTCTTCATCGAATATATCCAGCCGAGCGCTCATGCGGTGCATTAGCGCATTAGCGATATCGGCACAACCAGAGGCGAGAGGCCGAGTTCACGGTCGGGACTCACCGACTCTTCATTACCCGATATGATGGGGTACAAGAAGACAAAGGGATAGTTACCAAAGAGGTAAATGCAACCCAAACCAAGTTGGAGCCCCGAGATTGGCTTTCCTATCATCGACACGCCTTACATGGTATTCTACCGTAAGACGGAAGGAGAGAGAGTCAATCCGGCTAAGAGCTCCAAGATTCTTTACCACACGTAAACCCGATGCTATATCGCCGGGTACGATGGTCTTTACTCCGATGCCTCTCAAACAAAGAAGCGAAGAGGTCCTTGGAAGCACGCAGGTGAATGTGGTCTTGCGGCACTGTCCCAAGCTCTGATCGAATCGAGAGAATGGGCTGCGCCAGCAATGATGATTAATGGCGGTCGATGCAGCTCGGAAATGCCTCGTGTGATTCACGCCGATTACATGCATCAGCCTCCTCGGCGGATTGCATCCCGGCCACATCCGGCCATTGAGACATGGGGAATGGGCGTTGTAGGTCCCATTTTTCCTCCGTCGATCAAAGCGTCGGTTTATTCTAGCGATCACCGACTACTTCTCAAGTGGTGAAGCAATCCGCTAAAAAAGTAAAGGAAGCCGTCAAGAGATCAAATCATATCTCTAAACCTCCTCGTTTGTTTACCGCATGGCCGAAAACCGCTTCGACCTACGCTGCAACGGATCACCGTTGTTTTACTCAAGCAGACGACGATACGCCACGTAATCGTGCAAGCAGTATTACCCGAGCCAAACATTAGTCGGGCCGAAGTCTCGACATACCCAATGGTCGAAGAAGTTTTGCATTAGAGTTCGCGATTCTAAAATGCGGTGACTATTTAGCTTAATAAACGATTTATGTTATTCTAACGTGAATCCGTCCAATATTTATGACCCAAACTACCAATGAGTTGGCTATAAATGGGCCTTACTTGTCCCAATATGACTTGCACTTCAAGCAACAAAGTCGGTTAAAGGACGTTTATTTATGATCTCTTCTTGGTCGCCACCACAACGGATGCAGCTTGAGCTATATGATGATCTTCCTGATGAAGTCCACGGTTAACACTACATCGCACCAACAAATATGGCGATCGACTTTGATCTGAGCTTCTCGAAGCTACCAATGTGGCAAGTGCCCCTGATGTTCTAAGATTTCCACTGGCTCTGGTTGTCTTAGTTTCCCTGAATCATGTCATGCCCGCTGCTTTATTCGGCCCCACCAATCTTGTTCCAATAACGAGTAATACAACACGCTACTTATCGGACTTAGCTTCGCCAAGGAGCCGGGGTAGAGTATCTCAAGCATACGGCGATTCGCAATTGATAGTCAAACAGATCCGTGGTGACTATGAAGTTAGGAACCCCGATCCGTCCCCTATCATCGATAGCCGCCAAAAATGGCGTATCTATTTGAAGAATTCTTCATCGAATATATCCTCCGCTTCGTAACGCCATGCATGCATTAGCCGATTAGCGTATCGCCGCACAACCTTCCGATCGAAAGCAATCGGGTTACTTGGCCAGACTCACTACTCTTCGCACTCAATATATGATGGGGTACAAGAAGACAAAGGGATAGTTACCAAAGAGGTAAATGCAACCTAAACTAAGTCAGAGCCCCGACGCGCCTTCTCATCGACACGCCTACGGTATTCTACCGTAAGACGGAAGGAGAGAGAGTCAATCCTACGAAGAGCTCCAAGATTCTTTACTTACTACGTAAACCTGCATGCTATATCACGGGTACGATGGTCTTTACTCCGATGCCTCTCAAACAAAGAAGCAGTAAGAGGTCCTTCTGAAGCACACGGCGTGAATGGTGCGACTACCGGTCCCAAGCTCTACGATCGAATCAGAGAACGGGCTACCCGCCAACGCATGATTAATGACGCAGTCACGCCGGAAATGCCTCAGCGCGGTCGACCACGCTGAATTACATGCATCGCTCTCGCCAGCTGCATCCTTCTACCACATCCTCGCCATTCGAGACATGGGGAATGGACGCTAGGTCCCATTTTTTCCGTACCAAAGGCTTATCTTTATTCTAGCGATCACCGACTACTTCTCCAAGGGCGGAAGCAATCCCGCTTAAAGGAAGTAAAGGCGAAGTACCGCCAATTTATCAAACACCATGTCATCTATCGACATGGTGTCCCAGACGATCGCATGAACCATTCCCAATTCACGAATTCCTTCATCGTGCCTACAGACCGATAAGACGCCCTCAGCCCAATCCACCTAAATGGATCTGCGGCATGCTCAACAAGACAATTATCAAAATTGGCCAAAGCTTGTGAAGAATAAAGCTTAGACCGGACGATAAACTCGAGAAGCACTCGGCATATCGCGACAACCAGACGACGCCAACCGAGCCACAGACTCTTGGTTTACTGCGCGGCGCTTCCCGTTGGAAATCCAGATTCGCCACTCGCATTCCTTCAACAGATGACGATCAAGAACAACATCAAAAGCATCTCAAGAGCTCGAGATGTTGATGAAAAGCTCGAAGCTCAACAATGCATTGAGTTCTACCAAGCTAGGATGTCGAGAGCTTTCAACAAGAAAGTGCGACAACGGTTTCAAAGAAGGAGATTTGGTCCTCGCCGCCGACCACCAATAATCCTCACTTCCAAAAGAAAGGTAAATTCAACCTAAATGGAAGGTCCGCTTGTAATAGAAACGGCTCCACTTAAATGCACTGCAATTACCCAAATGGCGACCGCAATTAATGCCGATAATGGGAAGTTCTCAAGAAATACTACCCTTAGTATCTTCGTGATAACCCGCTTCAACGGAAGTTCCTCGTGGATGTTTCACCCACTTTTCTTGAGGATAACCCTAGATTTATCCTCCATCATAATTTCCCCACCGATCAAATTCCTTGACGGTAGGTCTATAAATTTTCTCGTACATTACCAAAATCCCTCTTGATTCTTTCTATGAACAAGAGGCCCACTCGTATCTTTTCATCGAGACGTAATATAAAATTCTTCCTCTCCAAGCGTAAGATCCTTCCGTGATAACGGAAGGGTTCTATCCGCTCTATTCCTAGGTAGCCGACCAAGGTATGCGCCGAGGTTTTCGCACTGTGTTGTCCACCAAGGTCACCCGAAGTCTCTTCGTTCTCGGAGTGGAGATCCCACTCTTAGTTCCACCCTTTTCCGTAGCTGATCAAGGTAAGCACCGAACTTTCATCTTAGGTAGCACCGATCAAGGTATGCGCCGATTTTCAAACCAGTTGTCCACCAAGGTCACCTCGAAGTTTCGGTTCTCGGAGTGGAGATCCCACTCTTAGTTCCATCTCCTGTAGTACCATCGGGTTGTATGCGCCGATTTTCAAACCAGTTGTCCACCAAGGTCACCTCGAGTCTCTTCGTTCTCGGAGTGGAGATCCCACTCTTAGTTCCATCTCTCCTAGGTAGCCGACCAAGGTATGCGCCGAGGTTTTCGCACTGTGTTGTCCACCAAGGTCACCTCGAAGTCTCTTTCGATTCCTACAAGCCCCTCGCTATTGGTTTCATTCTCGAGAAATAGAACATAAAGTTCCTCCTCTCACCAATTTAATCATATCAATCAAAACGCTTTAATCCAAGATTCTTCTTGGGGTATTTTATCCCAAGCCTAAGAAGGGATAAAGCCAACGCCTAACACACGCTAGTTTGCCTTCGGCCATTCTCCCAAAGAAGACACCAAGATTCATCTTGGGGCATTTTATCCCAAGCCTAAGAAGGGATAAAGCCAACGCTTCACGCCGCTGTCGGGTTTAGTCTTTCTCCATTGAAGAAGACACCAAGATTCATCTTGGGGTATTTTATCCCAAGCCTAAGAAGGGATAAAGCCAACGCCACACGCTGCCGTTTAGTCTTTCTCCATTGAAGAAGACACCAAGATTCATCTTGGGGCATTTTATCCCAAGCCTAAGAAGGGATAAAGCCAACGCCTACCACGCTGTTCGGGTAGTCTATTCCGTGATAAAAGACGGCTTCACGATTCAACATCGTAACATTAAGTCTAGAAGAGTTTCATTCTTTAGCACAACGCCGCGGTGTAGAACGGATTTAGAAAATCTACATGCTAGCCCGACTCAAACCAGTAGTTGGTAAAGGCTCATCAAACCCGCTGAAGGTCCGCTTGTAATAGAAACGGCTACTCTAATGGTGCATAACTTAATTACCCAATGGCGACCGCAATTAATGCCGATATGGGAAGTTCTCAAGAAATACTACCCTTAGTATCTTCAGATAACCCGCTTCAACGGAAGTTTCGGGATGTTTCACCCACTTTTCTTGAGGATAACCCTAGATTTATCCTCCATCATAATTTCCCCACCGATCAAATTCCTTGACGGTAGGTCTATAAATTTTCCGTACATTACCAAAATCCCTCTTGATTCTTTCTATGAACAAGAGGCCCACTCAAAATTCCTTTCACCGAGACGAATATAAAATTCTTCCTCTCCAAGCGTAAGATCCCTTCGCGGATAACGGAAGGGTTCTATCCGCTCTATTCTAGGTAGCGCCGACCGGGTATAAGGCCGAGGTTTTCGACTGTGTTGTCCACCAAGGTCACCCGAAGTCTCTTTCGCTTCTCGGAGGGAGATCCCACTCTTAGTTCCACCCTTTTCCGTAGCTACCGATCAAGGTAAGCACCGAACTTCATCTTAGGTAGCACCGATCAAGGTATAAGCGCCGATTTTCAAACCAGTTGTCCGTCAAGGTCACTCGAAGTTTCTTCGGCTCTTGGAGTGGAGATCCCACTCTTAGTTCCATCTCTCCCAGGTAGCGCCGATCAAGGTATGCGCGGGATTTTAGACCAGTTGTCCTACCAAGGTCACCTCGAAGTCTCTTTTTCGCTCCTCGGAGGAGATCCCACTCTTAGTTCCATCTCTCCTAGGTAGCCGATCGAAGGTACGCCGATGATTTTCGCACTGTGTTGTCCTACCAAGGTCACCTCGAAGTCTCTTTCGATTCTACAAAGAGGCCCCCGCTATTGGTTTCATTCTCGAGAAATAGAACATGTTCCTCTCTCTCTCACCAATTTAATCATATCAATCAAAACGCCTTTAATCCAAGATTCTTTCGGTATTTTATCCCGCCTAAGAAGGATAAAGCCAACGCCTAACACACGCTGTTTGCTTCAGCCCATTCTCCGTCAAAAGAAGACACCAAGATTCATTCGGGCATTTTATCCCGAAGCCTAAGAAGGATAAAGCCAACGCCACACGCTAATGGGTTTAGTCTTTTCTCCATTGAAGAAGACACCAAGATTCATCTCGGGGTATTTTATCCCAAGCCTAAGAAGGGATAAAGCCAACGCCACACGCTGCCGGTTTAGTCTTTCTCCCATTGAAGAAGACACTGAGTTAGATTCTGGGCATTTTATCCCGGCCTAAGAAGGATAAAGCCAACGCCACCACGCTGTCGGGTAGTCTATTCCCGTGATAAAAGACGGCTTCACGATTCAACATCGTAACATTAAGTCTAGAAGAGTTTCATTCTTTAGCACAACGCCGTGTGTAGAACGGATTTAGAAAATCTACATGCTAGCCCAACTCAAACGAGTTGGTAAAGGCTCATCAAACCCGCTGAAGGCCGGGGTTGGCCAATAACCCTAAAGTCGACGCCAACACGCTGCCGCCGTTTAGTCTTTTTCCGATTGAAGAAGACACCGTGAGTTCGATTCGGGGTATTTTATCCCAAGCCTAAGAAGGGATAAAGCCAACGCCTAACACACGCTGTCGGGTTTAGTCTTTTCTCCATTGAAGAAGACACCAGATCGATTCGGGGTATTTCATCCCTAAGCTAAGAAGGGATGATTAAGCCAACGCCACACGCTGCTGTCGTGGTCTCTTGCCCGTAAAGATATAAAGCCTATGTATTCAATATCATAGCATTAAGTCTAAGAGAGTCTCATTCTTTAGCACAACGCCACGCGGAACGGATCTAGATAATCCGCACGCCAGCCCAACTCAAACGGTGGTTGGTAAAGGCTAATCAAACGCTGATGGTCGAGGGTTTGCCAAAATCCTATAAGTATTATGGTTAATTATTTCGACGAAGCAAAAGAATCATAATAAACAATGAAAGGAATGGATCTTATTCATTTGAAGCAAATATAGAAGGAGCTACAACCGCTTAAACATCAAGTCTATGACAAAGGATTTGCCGCTCAAGCCGAGACATTTCACCATGGTAAGCCCGTGGAGTTCTTCCCGCAACTTGGCCCCCAAGGACTCCTCATCGGTGTCCGTCTTCGCTGGTCTCCTCGAGCTCACCGCTGCTTTGATGATCGAAGTTCCCTAGACGCAACGGTGGGTGGCTTCCTTGTTGGCCTTGGCCACCCAAACCGCCATCTTATCTTCCTCAAGATGGAGCTCTCCCCGAGCAGATATCCTTCTCCGACTCGCCACAATATCACCGATGTGGCTTAGAAAGAATATGTCTCAAAGAACAACAGCCCGAGCTGATCGGCGGGGTCTCCAGATCTCGACTTCGAGCCCAAGAAAACACGAGCATCGCGCCATGCCTCTAAACGCGAAGTCGGTATGAGCAGCTACATATGAGGAAGCCCCAAATGCCCGCAGCCTCTGCGCCAAGCTCCGTGATGGGCGAGGTCATCAACAATGGCTCGAGCTACGGATAACCCATATCCCGTATCAAGGCCATCCGGGATCAAGCAAAGGGTCTGAATCGATGAAGAGAAAGTCGCCATGAAGGACCTTTTCGATCACCGTGTTCACCAAAGAAAAGAATGATGCATTTCCAAACAGATAATAAGATGGGATGGATCTTCATCCAAAGATCAACGCCTCGCCAGTCATGGAATCGAGATGTAGGCTCAAGACGAAGAAAAGAGAACCTTAGAATCTTCAACCAAAACTAATGGATGCATATTCGATTGGGGACTCTTACCGCCTCCTTCAGAAGTTTCGAGATTGGTGAGTCTACCGAGGTGTATCTATTGGCCGATACTATCAACCGCAAATGAGCCCTCAAGGTGCTCGCTTATCTCAACAGCCGTGGTAGCCGATTCAGAAAGCGCGGAAAGAGGAGTGCCCGCCACTACACAAAAGAAATGTCTCACCTCTTTAATTATAGTGATATTAGCCAAATGGCGGGTCCTATAATTAATCGAAGAGAAAATTTAGACCTTCTTCGTGGATGGTAGCTTCGCAAATCTTCACCAAGGGTATCACCATCCCGCGACTGCTGCCAGAAGCGTGTCATCCATGGAGGTGTTGTCATATAAACCTTCCACGAAATCTTCCATGGAGAAGTCTCAAAAAGAAGGCATTAAGAAGGCGAATGCAACTAAGACTAACAATAGGTAAAGCTATTTACCTCCCCGCATAGTTAGCTTGCTTAGTCTCGTCTGCATTTGTCTCCTGCAATCCCTCTAAAAGAGCAAAAAAACAAAGAGGCAATTAGTGGGGGTACGAATTCCGAGTCATTCGCCATCTAGAAGAGGAGTTATCGATGTTAGATGTACCTGGGTTCACCGAATCAGGTCCAACATCGCCTCCGCCATAGCTCCATACATTTGTTGAGTAAAACTTGCCTCAAAGATGAGCGTAACCGGGCCAGCCAGAATCGTGGTGGGGAAAATCAAAGCCGATCATAATCCCTAAAAATCCCTGATGCAAACGAGAAATGTCACCTCCAAAAGCCGAAAATTTCAGATTACATCACGTGAATTGTTACCTTCACACCGATTGATCATTACCGGGTCAAGTCTATATCAAGGGACCGAGGATTCACGCGATTCTTATGGGCTAACCTCTTTCGCTTAACCCTTGAGAGGGTTGAAATTCATCTTCCAACAGATTCGCCAAGATTCACTGGATGAGAAATCCAATGGAAAGGATGAGAAAACGAAGGAGAAAAGGAGAGAGTACCGAGGTTCTTCTCATAAACCGCAGCTTTAGCTTGGTCTTCCTAAAGTCGCAGCATCGAGTTGTGGAACCTCCTCGCCTCAAGCGGATGAGATTGGCGGCGCTTCCTTCAGCTTGAACGGCGCCCTGGTGCTCGAGTGTCGGCCGCGAACGATGCTTCGCCACTAGATCGAGATAGCCCTCACAGTGGACCGCTCAGCTACTAATAGCCAACTACAATGGAGGAACGCCGATTCCACCGACGGTCCGAGCTGACTGAATCTAGCACCGTACATCCCATGACGCCCACAACCATGCTCAAGGCCATCCACAAGTCCACCACGAGTTCGAGCCGCTTGGGTTCCCAACATAAAGTTGGTCGTGAACCGAACCGGGACGAGCAAAACGACGTGGAAAATAAGGCTCAATGAAGCATTCTTCCTTTACCGAAAAGTGAGATACCTCGCCTCGATATTCACTAGCCGCTTGAAATGTTCCCATGTCAAGTGAAGTCCGCCAGGTTCGCCTCGCCGACGCTGACTCGCCATATCACCGTGAGAATCGAGGAAAACATCCGAAAAGATCCATCCTTTATGAATCTCAGACTGCTTCTTGATCTCTCAGAAGCACGCCCTTCCATCTCCGCAACTCTACCAACCGCAGGAAAGGAGTACGAACTGCCGAACCCCGGCCGCATCATGTCGGACGATGAAGGACCAGCCGTGCCATCAAATAGGTATATGGGAGCTCCACTTGACGGAAGGAATACGTGATGATGGCTCGCCCTTTCTCTCGAAGTAAACGCCGCTATATGCCGTAATCCACGTGAATATTAGCCACCATTACCGAAGGAGAGAGTTCCTTCTTGAGCAAGCCGAACCAGAGGTAAAGGACCTCCAAAGGCAAAACATCCGGATTGATATGGAATTACACATTTCTTTAGCCAGACGCAAGATAGCCGTAGAAGAGTCGCCTACCGGATAGGCTTCACCGCATGCCACGTAAAGGTTGCAAACTTGGTCCCCGGGGAAAATCATCTTCGCCAGAGCCGAGCGCAGTAGGAGTTAGCCTCGACCTCTCGACATCTTCATTAACCTTCGGGAGTGAGCGTGACACCACATATTTCCTCGCCGATTTGTCCTCCAAATGCCGGAACAAATAATTGGCAAACCGCCTGCACTCACTTGCAATTTCCTAGGTTCAGATTGGGCCGTGAGCTATATAGTAATGACAAGTGAGATCCCACAAAATCTTGTGACGATCGGTGTGTGTTTCTTCACCACTCCGCCTCGATTGGAAGGAAGTACCTGATACAACATCTTCCCCATGGGTAAATCGAAATTCGGCACATCTCATGTAGAGCCACCCCAACTCGCCATGTTTGGTGAAAACGATTTGATTCCGATTGTAGAGCTCAAATAAGGCTAAGAAATGGTTAGCGCTGATTGGAAGGCCATACATGGTGGCACTAATCGCAATACAGCCGCAAGCCAAGTTCTCCATCCCATCGGTTGAGGACGAATTGGTCGCGACCCACCAATGTTTACCCGATGAGTGAACCCACCAAAACTGTGGACTAGATGATGGCATCTCGCCCAACGAAGCGCAGGCGATTCTTCAAAGTTGAAGCAGAACAAAGAGCTCATCACGGGCGTGTCCACCCCACAATCCTGTGGTGAAGGCCGATGACGCGATTCCTCGCTGGAACCCTGAATCGGCCGCCGGGTAATAAACCCGCAATGAATATGATCATGCTCCTCGGTAAGACGCCATGACATACGGCGTGTCACGGTGTGGTGTCTGAAATCAGTCAATGAGAGCTGACGAGGCATCCGAGGAATATACAAGGGACCTCTCCGCCTTGGTTCAACCATCGCCGCCTCGACAAAAGCCGATCCGGATCCTTAATCGAAGCCGAACGATAACTGCTTTTTGCAAAGGTGCAAGGAGCTGGTGTCCTTTATGAGTGGCACATCGGTGACCAATCGTCGGAGAATGCGGGAACTCCCCTCAACTACAAATCAATCGCTTCACGACGCATCGGTGCAAATCGAGGCGCAGATACAAATCGCGGATCATCACACGCGGAATAATAGTCACTACGGCGCCCATCAACCGCGCGTATGTCTAAAAGTTCCCGAGGAATAATCAACGAAATCGAAAATATTCGCTAGTAAAAGGCGTTGAATTCATCTTACATAGATTGAGTCACTTAATTTATAACGGTATGACGATTTCACCCATATCGAATACGTGAGAACGATAAATATAGTCGCAGAAACAAAGCGTAATATATTTCGCTTTACAGATCAAAGGTACGGTATGAAATCGCTCCCGTTAAAGATATCGAGACGGGTGATATTTGAAGCCCCAATCCTCACGAAGGAAGATTTCGGCTCTTCCCAATCGCCTTTCAAAGGAGGACGAAGCGGGGTCGTAACAAGGATACACAATCGGCGTCGGTCCCGCAAAGGAGGACCGGCTCTTCCCAATCGCCACAAAGGAGGACGGCGGGTCGTAACAAGTGTACACAATCTGCAGCGTCGATCCCCACAAAGGAGGATTTCGGCTCTTCCTAATCGCCTCACGAAGGAGAACGAAGCGGGGATACAACGCATATATGTATGAGAATATGATGACGCTGGGCGCACCACCGAAAGAAGGAGGCGTATTCACGCCGCGGCGAAGTTGATCGACTCCTCGGCGTGATCTTCCCGACGACATCGAAGCCGCAAAAATACGACGAAGGTCGATACGCAGCTGAAAATCGGCAAATATAGCATCAAAAGTCCAGTTTGGTCGGGTCATGGTCTATCAATCATGGCTGGGGCATCAGCGGGCGTCAACAAAACGACGGACAAAGCGACCGGCGGCGCCAAGTTCGGTCAGCGACGAAACGGCTTCGTCTTAGCTTCGGTCCGCGCCGAGAAACGAGCGGCCGAACCGATCTGGTCCTGGCAGGCGGTCGAACGACCACCGGCGCCGCCCTTGCGGTTATTCCGCTGGCCGCGCCAGCACGGCCGCCGCCGCCGTGGCCGCTTCGCCCGCCGCCACCGCCGCTGTCTGCCGCCGCCCGCCCGTAGCCACCGCCGCCATATTCATAGCCTATGGGTCCTTCTCCTCCCATGCATGCATGCAACAAAAAAAAAAAAAAAGAGAGAAAAGAAAAGAGAAGAGGAGGAAATATAAAACCCTCATCATACCTCGTTGTTCAGAGAAGATGAGACGACACGAGGCGGGAAGAAAACGAAAGAAAAAGTGCATAGAGAAGGGGGCCGGCCTAGGTCAAGAGGAAGGAGGGTTTATGGGTATTTATAACAATCCCATATGGACCCAATTCTCTTTGAATAAGGAGTCCTATTTGACGATGGGTAGGAATTCTAATTGGAGCCCAATTGGATATCTAAATGGAATCCAAAACAGCCCAATAATTTATCCATCCTCTTTCCTAAATATTTGGAAAGATTTTGGAGATGCTACCCGGCTCAATTCTCCAAATATTCTCCCATGTGGTCTAATCCTACTCCAACTAGGATTACGAGTATAAACTGTTTCCCAATTTGTCGAGAAGTTCTAAGAATATTCTCACAAGAAATATTCTTAGGGATAACTTCGATCGTCTTGGATCGCATCGGCCGATCAGCAGCGTCGCCCAATCCTACTCCAACTAGGATTACGAGTATAAACCGCTTCCCAATTTGTCGAGAAGTTCTAAGAATATTCTCACAAGAAATATTCTTAGGGATAACTTCGATCGTCGCGGGTTGCATCGGCCGATCAACGCGTCGCCCAATCCTACTCCAACTAGGATTACGAGTATAAACTATTTCCCAATTTGTCGAGAAGTTCCCGGAAGAATATTCTCACAAGAAATATTCTTAGGGATAACTCGATCGTGCGGGTTGCATCGGCCGATCAGCATTAAGCCCAATCCTACTCCAACTAGGATTACGAGTATAAACCGCTTCCCAATTTGTCGAGAAGTTCCCAAGAATATTCTCACAAGAAATATTCTTAGGGATAACTTCGATCGTCTTGGATCGCATCGGCCGATCAGCAGCGTCGCCCAATCCTACTCCAACTAGGATTACGAGTATAAACTATTTCCCAATTTGTCGAGAAGTTCCCGGAAGAATATTCTCACAAGAAATATTCTTAGGGATAACTCGATCGTGCGGATCGCATCGACGCCGATCAACGCGTCGCCCAATCCTACTCCAACTAGGATTACGAGTATAAACTATTTCCCAATTTGTCGAGAAGTTCTAAGAATATTCTCACAAGAAATATTCTTAGGGATAACTTCGATCGTCTTGGATCGCATCGGCCGATCAGCAGCGTCGCCCAATCCTAATCGCCTCAATGGCGAGAACGGGATACAACGCATATATGTATGAGAATATGATGACGCCGGGCGCACCACCGAAAGAAGGAGGCGTATTCACGCCGCCGGCGAAGTTGATCGACTGCTGCGGATCTTCCCGACGACATCGGGCCGCAAAAATACGACGAAGGTCGATACGCAGCTGAAAATCGGCAAATATAGCATCAAAAGTCCAGTTTGGTCGGGTCATGGTCTATCAATCATGACCGGAGCATCAACGGCATGTCAACAAGAACAACGGACGACCGCACCTGGTCCGAGGGTGCTCAGGTGGCCGAGCGCTTGTAGCCGCAGTTCGGTCGCGACCAGCTCGCCCAACGCCAGCGCCGGTCATGACCGAATCAAATGCTGCCGGCCGCGACCGAAGCCGGCTACCGCTGCCGCCACCGGCCGCCGCCGCCACCACCGCCACCCGGGTCAGCCGCCTCCGGCCACACCGTCCGGCCACCGTGCGCCGGGCCGCCACCTACTCATGGCCACGACGGGTTCGTCTCCTCCCATGCATGCATGCAACAAAAAAAAAAAAGAGAGAAAAGAAAAGAGAAGAGGAGGAAATATAAAACCCTCATCATACCTCGTTGTTCAGAGAAGATGAGACGACACGAGGCGGGAAGAAAACGAAAGAAAAAGTGCATAGAGAAGGGGGCCGGCCTAGGTCAAGAGGAAGGAGGGTTTATGGGTATTTATAACAATCCCATATGGATCCAATTCTCTTTGAATAAGGAGTCCTATTTGACGATGGGTAGGAATTCTAATTGGAGCCCAATTGGATATCTAAATGGAATCCAAAACAGCCCAATAATTTATCCATCCTCTTTCCTAAATATTTGGAAAGATTTTGGAGATGCTACCCGGCTCAATTCTCCAAATATTCTCCCATGTGGTCTAATCCTACTCCAACTAGGATTACGAGTATAAACTGTTTCCCAATTTGTCGAGAAGTTCCCGGAAGAATATTCTCACAAGAAATATTCTTAGGGATAACTCGATCGTATGGTTGCATCGACGCATCAACGCCGCCCAATCCTACCCAACTAGGATTACAGTATGAACTATTTCCCAATTTGTCGAAGTTCCCAAGAATATTCTCACAAGAAATATTCTTAGGGATAACTCGATCGTAAGGGTTGCATCGACGATCAACGCCCAACCTACTCCAACTAGGATTACGAGTATAAACCGCTTCCCAATTTGTCGAAGTTCCTAAGAATATTCTCACAAGAAATATTCTTAGGGATAACTCGATCGTATGGATCGATCGACGCATCAACGCCGCCCAATCCTACTCCAACTAGGATTACGAGTATAAACTATTTCCCAATTTGTCGAGAAGTTCCCGGAAGAATATTCTCACAAGAAATATTCTTAGGGATAACTCGATCGTGCGGGTTGCATCGACGCTGATCAACGCGTCGCCCAATCCTACCCAACTAGGATTACGGTATAAACTATTTCCCAATTTGTCGAGAAGTTCCCAAGAATATTCTCACAAGAAATATTCTTAGGATAACTCGATCGCGCGGGTTGCATCGACGACGATCAACGCCAATCCTACTCCAACTAGGATTACAGTATAAACCGCTTCCCAATTTGTCGAAGTTCCTAAGAATATTCTCACAAGAAATATTCTTAGGATAACTCGATCGTATGGTTGCATCGACGCCGATCAACGCGTCGCCCAATCCTACTCCAACTAGGATTACAGTATAAACTATTTCCCAATTTGTCGAAGTTCTAAGAATATTCTCACAAGAAATATTCTTAGGGATAACTCGATCGTAAGGGTTGCATCGACGATCAACGCCCAATCCTACCCAACTAGGATTACAGTATAAACCGCCCCTAAATTTGTCGAGACGTTCTCGAAGAATATTTCCATAAAAATATTCTTAGGGATAACTTCGATCGTGCGGATCACACCGACGAAATCAACGCTACGCCTAATCCTACTCCAACTAGGATTACGAGTATAAACTATTTCCCAATTTGTCGAGAAGTTCCTAAGAATATTCTCACAAGAAATATTCTTAGGGATAACTCGATCGTATGGATCGCATCGACGATCAACGCCCAATCCTACTCCAACTAGGATTACGGTATAAACTATTTCCCAATTTGTCGAGAAGTTCCTAAGAATATTCTCACAAGAAATATTCTTAGGGATAACTTCGATCGTCGCGGGTTGCATCGACGATCAACGCCCAATCCTACTCCAACTAGGATTACGAGTATAAACTATTTCCCAATTTGTCGAGAAGTTCCTAAGAATATTCTCACAAGAAATATTCTTAGGGATAACTCGATCGTATGGTTGCATCGACGATCAACGCCCAATCCTACTCCAACTAGGATTACGAGTATAAACTATTTCCCAATTTGTCGAGAAGTTCCCAAGAATATTCTCACAAGAAATATTCTTAGGGATAACTTCGATCGTCGCGGGTTGCATCGACGATCAACGCCCAATCCTACTCCAACTAGGATTACGAGTATAAACTATTTCCCAATTTGTCGAAGTTCCTAAGAATATTCTCACAAGAAATATTCTTAGGGATAACTTCGATCGTCGCGGGTTGCATCGACGATCAACGCCCAATCCTACTCCAACTAGGATTACGAGTATAAACTATTTCCCAATTTGTCGAGAAGTTCCTAAGAATATTCTCACAAGAAATATTCTTAGGGATAACTTCGATCGTCGCGGGTTGCATCGACGATCAACGCTTCGCCCAATCCTACTCCAACTAGGATTACGAGTATAAACTATTTCCCAATTTGTCGAGAAGTTCCCGGAAGAATATTCTCACAAGAAATATTCTTAGGGATAACTCGATCGTGCGGGTTGCATCGACGCTGATCAACGCGTCGCCCAATCCTACTCCAACTAGGATTACGAGTATAAACTGTCCCCTAAATTTGTCGAGACGTTCCTGGAAGAATATTTCCATAAAAAATATTCTTAGGGATAACTCGATCGTGCGGATCACACCGACGTAAATCAACGCGTCGCCTAATCCTACTCCAATCAGAAATACGAGTATAAACTGTTTCCAAATTTTCAACGAGGAGTTCCAAGTGAATAAACCCATATTCTTAAGGATAACTCGATAACCCTTAACTTCCTCCCACCATAATATCCAAGAGAGGAATAATCTGATGAGGCGTGAAAGTCATGTTGACACCGGACAACGTGTCCAGTCCCGAAGAAACTTCTCCCACTGTGGATAATCATATCCCAACAATGGTCAAAGCGTCGCACTCGCCGACTGAAGGCCAGGACGATGGTTGAAAGCCAAATGGTCTCCTGTTTCAACAAGGAATCCTCGGAGGATATCTCCATGAAAAGATCAGTCCTCCCGCTGTGGTTAAACCAATAACACACGTGATGATGGAAGAAATAGCCGACTGAGGGTTATGAAATTCCATGTATTCGACACAACCAACGTGTCGCCAACAAGGAGTTCGCCGACATACGGATAAGTCCAAAAGTCCGATGGTTAGTCAAACAACAACCAACCGACACGAGTTACAAACAAAACTCACCCACCAGCTTCGAATCTAGATTTTAACAAGCGGTCAGACAATAAATGCAGCACCGTGATCTTATCGTAAATCCTACAAAGAACCGATGGTCCGAAGAATCAAGACTTGAAGCTATCTTTTGGGACCCTCACCGACCGAAGGCCGGAACCATCATGTCCAAAGCATCCCGCACTCATCAATAATCGAGGCCGAGGCGCTTTGGAGGGTATCTGTGGCGTTAAAAATACTTACAAGATCCCGAAACCAACTCGTGACGGGAGTCGGCGAATGACAACCCATCGAATGATACAAACGCCGAATCGCTAAAACGCGAACCCGCTAAAACTCCACAATACCACAAGCACGGGCAAACCGACTTGAACAGACGATCGGATTCCAGATCGTTGAACCGAACGAACCAAGAGTTAGTCCCGAACCAAATACGACGGAACCTAAGTCCGGAGAAGGCCAAGAGTCAGAATAGGCAGGGCCTAAGCCCGGAAGACCGAGAAAACGACGGGAAACAACGAAAACGGCGCACCTCGGCCAACTTGGCCGGCGAACCTCGTCTTTTGGCGGACCTCGCCATTTGGCGAGCCTCGTGTTCACTTGGCGAAGCCTCAGCTCCTTTCGGCGAACCTCGGTTCCTTCTGGCGAACCTCGTCTTTTGGCGGACCTCGCCATTTGGCGAGCCTCGTGTTCACTTGGCGAAGCCTCGGCTCCTTTGGCGAACCTCGTCTTTTGGCGGACCTCGCCATTTGGCGAGCCTCGTGTTCACTTGGCGAAGCCTCAGCTCCTTTCGGCGAACCTCGGTTCCTTCTGGCGAACCTCGCCTTTTGGCGGACCTCGCCTTTTGGCGAACCTCGTCTTTTGGCGGACCTCGCCATTTGGCGAGCCTCGTGTTCACTTGGCGAAGCCTCAGCTCATTTTGGCGAACCTCGGTTCCTTCTGGCGAACCTCGTCTTTTGGCGGACCTCGCCATTTGGCGAACCTCGGTTCCTTGGCGAACCTCGTCTTTTGGCGGACCTCGCCATTTGGCGAAGCCTCGGCTCCTTTGGCGAACCTCGCCTTTTGGCGGACCTCGCCTTCTGGCGAACGTCGTACTTCTGGCGGACCTCGCCATTTGGCGAGCCTTGTGTTCACTTGGCGAAGCCCGGTTCATTTTGGCGAATCTAAGCCGGCGAACCTCGTATTCGCGAACCTGTGTAGGGCACCTCGGCAAATTGGCCGAGGCACCTCGGCAAATTCGGTAGAGCACCTCGACCAACTAAGCCGAGGCACTCGACTGGTTAGCCGAGGCACCTCGCCAACTAAGCCGAGGCACCTCGCCAACCCCACTTGTATAAATAGGGGGGAGGAGGAAAGAGGAAGAGAGGGGGGATTTTCTTGGAGTTCAGCTGGACTTTTGCTGATTGGGGGGGATTTGAGCTGGAAAGAAGGCTGGATTTTTTTTGGGTCTTGCTGATTATAAGGGGCTGGGCTTTGGGAAAGCTTGACTTTAGGCGGATTTGCTTGGACTTTGGGCAGATTTTTTGCACAGCTCGAAAGCACCGCAGCAGCACGAACCCAGCCAACGCCGATCTACAAGCGCAAAGTAACTGAATTGGTCGAACTCTGAGATACCCTCTAGATTAAGCTTCGCCTTAATCTCGGTGGACACAGATTTCTCCTAGTAGATCTCACCCGCTCCAGCGATCCTCTCCTTCGTGAATGCGATCCCCGCAGGCGATCCTCTCCTTCGTGAGTGTGATCCCCTCAGGCGCTTCGTTTCCTTCGTGAAACGAGCCCCTTTACGTCTGTAGTTCCAGAACCCGGGTTTCCACCTGGATCGGAATTGCGCGGTGGTCCACGGACACAAAAAGTCCCCGGCACAGGCAAAGAACCCACGCAAGCGAGGATCCCGATATAACAGAGATCCTCGTGTTTGTTCATACAGGAAGAAGTTGTAATCTTTTTTTATTTTCATTGTAAGCCTTATAAAAAAAAGGCGATATTTTTTCTTTGAATTTGTTTCAGGCGACTGAAGTTTGTAACAGTTCAAATCAATGACAATCAAACCGACTTTCCCCGCGAACAGTGATAGGGAGAGGGAATTCATCCTTAGCTAGCCAATCGGGATGTTGTTCCTCACGGATGAATTCACTTTTAATGAGTTTGTGGATTTCTTTTTCAATATGCTGTATCAATTCAGGACGAAAGCGTCGTTGCTGTTGTTTGACCGGGTTGACATTAGGGTTGATGTCAAGGCAATGTACACCCACAATGGGCTCTAAACCAGGCTTGTCTTCAGTACTTAAGGTGAAGACATCAATGTACTCTTGAAGGAGAGTTATGAGTTCTTCCTTTTCAGCAGGTGATAAACTTTCACTAATGAAGATGGGCCTAGGATTGTCTTCATCGCCTATGTTGATTTGAACCACTTTATCTTCGATGGGTGGTTCACTGACTTCAAGGCGTCACTTCCACTGCTTTTCAAGATGTCTTGCCCATGAATCATCTTTCGAATATTTGAACACTTTATAGTTAGATCGTATGAGACCATGTTAGCCGTGAATTCACCAAGCAAGACTCCAAGGCTAATGTTAGACTCCCAGTTGGATGTATTTGAAGAACTGCTTAGAAAGTCATCAGATGCTGGTCCTATTTGTGACTCGGCCTCAGGAAAAATATAACCGAGTCCACATTTGGTCCGATTATAATAATCAAAAACCTCCCCTTCTGGTATAAACAGGATTAGAGGAACTCTTAGTAATTGATTGAAACTTAGCCCTTATTTTGCAGTGAGGCTGTATCCCCATTTTTACCATTATGTGTTGAGATTGTTGGCTGTAATGAGAGAATTCTGGTACTCCTTTGGCTTCTTCATCTGAGCTTGATAAGTGAGGTGGCGGCTCAACCTTTTCAAAGATAATCGGATTTAGGGTACCTCTTTAAGGTTGGACCATGAAAGTAGCGTTGTCTGAGTTACCTAGCTACTTATGAGCTGAGTACGACTCGCTTATTGGCATGTATAATGCTGGTTATAAAGCTAGCCTGGACATTAAAGTTTTGACCCTTGAGTTTTTAGACTCAGAGTCTAAAGAGTAGTCATAAGTAAACTCTTCTTTATTAAAGATCAAGTCTCCCTGATCTCTGGTTGACTAGTCGATACATAGGTCATCGAGGGTAGTTACAAGTGGACCTATCTCCCAGATTAGATCATCGTTGGGATCTGGTTCATTATCTATTTCATTACCACTATTTTCATCATTGGAAAGGACAATCTCAATTGTATGATTTTCATCGTCTAAGAGAGAGTCGGTAAAGTAATTCTCCACTCCCTTAAAAGGATGCATTTCAGTTTCAACTCTTTGTTGGACCCGTGCCCATCAATATATTTGAAGCATTGATGAAGCGTTGAGGGGACGAGCATGTTAGAATGGATCCATGATCGTCCGAGGAGAAGGTTGTAATGTATTTCGACGTCAATGACATAGCAAGTCACCTCCGTCTTTAAGTTATCGATCTAGCATTTAAGTCAGATCTTTTTAAGAGATCGGCTATTGCTGGAATTGAAGCCGAATATGGTGGCGGAAGTCTTTGAGAGTTTGTGAAGGGGAACACCCAGAAAGCTTAAGAGTCTCCGCGGAATTACGCTCAGTGCAGAGCTCGAATCGATGTGAATCCTCTCGACCTTTGCCGACCCTACATACCCAATATAGTAAAGGGGTCGGTTATGATGGTGGTCTTTGATGAGCATGTCCTCTAGAGTGAAAGCGATAGAAGGCACCTGTAGTTGACATTGACAGCATTACTTGTGTTTTTCGTCTTGAGGAGGCTCAATCATGTGGGCGAGGAATGCCTCGCTATCATTCAAAGCTTTTTTTAAAGCTTCTCTCCGTCTCCTTACACAAATGTAAAAGTTTGAATAAGGTTATATGAGCCAGAATGTTGGCTAATTGAGCCGTGATATCATACCAAAATGGGGCTTTGGGATCATCTGAGGGATGCTACAAAGCCTTGTCGAACCGAGTCTCTTTGTGCTTGATCGGTTCGGGTTGTTTGGAAGGTCCTGGCTAATCACAATTATTCAAATAATCTCGGTCGGATCTCGTCCCTGCCATGATAATTTTTTTTCCTTTGAATCAGTGAGTGAAGTGACTTGTAGAGATTCCTCTCCAAGAATTGCATAGATGGCATTGCAAGACTTCATCTTGTGCTTGTTCTTAGACTTCTGAAGAGTCCAATGCTCATTTTGGAGAAGATCGGGATGTACCCACATTATTTTTCCTCTTGCTGTAATGAGAGGGACAAAGCCTTGGCTTTGTTAGTTTTATTGGTCATAATTGACCACTTCCATCCTTGAAGTAGGAATGGGGACAACACTGTTTTGAGCTTGGATTTCAGCATGGAGCCGAATTGTATGTTCATCTTTGAATGAATAATTTCGCTGAATATTCTTCCTTGGTTCTCTTTTCTGGTTGTTGGGATTTTGAACCCCAACTGCGAAAGCCTCTTTAGCTTTCGGTTGGGAGGTCTGACCTTGTTTGCCTTTGTTGCTCTTGAAGTTGGTGTGGGATTCAAATTTGTTGAAACGTTCTAATGACTTTTCTGCTATCTCAGCTTGTTCAATTAAATCTTTCCATGTATGGGTAGTATTAGCACCCATGTGAGCTTCTATTCGTCCCACAAAATTGTGCTGACAAGTTTGAAATAACATTGGTAGAGGCATATCTCGACATCGTAATGTCAGATTACGGTATCTCTCGATGAGTTCGCTGACCGTCTCATTTCTGCTTTGCTTTTCAGAAAGGAGTTTGGCCATGGTAACATAAGATTTTTCCTCGTGGAATTATGAGAGGAACTTTGATTCTAGATCTGCCCATGATTTGATTAAACCCTCGGGCAAATTCTAGAACCAATCGAAGGCTACCCCCTAGAGGGTGCCAATAAAAAGTCACAGCTTAATAGCATCGTTACCTACTATGTTCCTAGTTTGTTGGTGAAAGTAGTAGATATGTTGGTTTGGAGAACCTTTGCCATCAAACGTATGCAAAGTTGGTGGCTTGAATTTCATCGGGTAGGGAACCATGTCCCACTTGATGGGATAAGGTTGGGTAATTCCAACCTTCTTGAGCTCAGTTCATTGAGAAAGGACGTTTAGCTATTTTGTATGTCCTCCAGGGTCTTTGCTTCTTTGCTTGGCTTTGGAGGTGCTGACAATTCAGATCCTAAATGGTCAGAATATGTGTCATCTTGATGAGCTTGATCTTCTTCTTGAGAGGACTCATTGACTCGTTTCTTCCTTTTTGAAGAGCTTGGGTGTGGTTGAGATGCTGATAAGAGTTGTTCAAACATCTTTTCCAAATGTTCAAGTTGAATATCTGAATTCTTCTTTTGAGCTGCAATTTGAGCAAGAAGATTTTCTCGATCCATTACATCTGCTTCCCATTGTCGTTCTTGACTTGAACTTGGGGTTACGTTTGATGCTATGGTGGAATTGGCATCGCTAGAAGTGGGTTGGTTCACTTGAGATGAAGTCTGCGATGTTCGCATTTGGAGGAAGGAGTAGTCAAAAGGAATTGCTGTTCTTTGCCTTAATCTGGTGTGGCGATACACACCGTCACTTTCTGGCAATATGGCTCCAATACCAGGAGAATACACTGGGTCAGGTGAGCTGCCTACACCTTCTTCCTCATCTCAAAAAGTTACACTGATCATGTTGACAGTGAATTCTTGTGTTTTACCCTTTAGGTTAGATCGTCATCGTTTAGTCCGAACCTCTGAAAGCTCAGGACCGTGACTAAGACGGCTAAAAACTGATCCCTTTTTAGGAACAGCTTTGCATTGGCAACTCTTTTGAACTGCCGTGACTACTTATTTGAGGGTCCAATAATGATGACATTGGCCAGCTCTCTTCAGAGATAGGAACTCTCTTGGATCACCATTAGTTCCAAGTTGAGGGCACTTTTTAGTGCCAACTTTGCCGTCTTTAGCCTTGGAGTGCTAACGTCGCTTATGTTAATTTGAAAAATTAGATATTAATATAATATTTATAAGTTATTTTTAACACATAAATGTTAAATTTATAGATTATATGTTAACTTTAAGAAATAGATGTTTAATACACGAGTTAGTAGTGAAGTTTAGACAAATGTTAACGAAAACAATTAGTCGTTAAGTTTAATAGATGGGTGAATAGCTATATTTTTTTTTAAACCAAACCTGTATATATATAGATAATATAACAAAAGTACATCCAAAGCTCCTTTCATAAAAATGAGAGAGCAAAACCAATCAGTGAGACATTCCTCACTAGTACAATGGATACAAAAACAAAATGTGAGCTATAAACGTGTAAGCTCCTGAAAAAACAAGACAAAAAGGCAAGTGCACTGATTGACACTGCCGAAACAGACCACAATAATGAGATAGTCTCATTAATACACAAAATACCAGAAAAATAACCAAAACCAAATATCCACAGTTACCGCTGCCTGTAGAATGTGAAACCCATCCGATCCTGCCAAAGGAGGCGCTGGATGTGCCTGGGAAGTTCTGTTATATCAAAGTAATACCAGATGTGGGGAAGATCATGTCCCAGCTTTGACAAGGCGTCTACAACAGAATTTGCTTCTCTAAAGCAGTGTGCTACTGGGATATGCTTCAAGTGATGAGACATGTTATGCCACATGCGAGAAAATTACCATAGTGGGCATATATGTCCAATGCTCTGTGCTAGGCTCTTGGAGTCAGTATAAGCTGAAATGGGTTGGAGTTGTAACTCCTCAATAAATTCGGCACCCACGGCCAAAGCATGAATCTCTCCTTAGAAGTTGGTACTAGCACCCTTTGGCCCCGCATAGGCACATACAAGATTTCCAGTGTGGTCTCGGATCACACCCCCAATAGCCATAAGATTCCCACGGCATGAGCCATCCACATTGAGGGCATATGAATTAGCCTTTGGGGGGGTCCAAGCACACATGGAAAGCCGTTTTGCCTTTGGGGCCTTAGGGGTGATGCCTAAAGCTAACAAAGAGTCGATTCCATACTTTGATGAACACATCATAGGTTTAACTAGATGATCCACATGTTGGGGAGTATCGATGATCACCAATCTAGCGTGTTTGTGGTCATTCTTCATACCCCCATAGATAGTGAATAGCTATATTTGTTAGCTGTTAAATGCTTATTAAGTGTAACATATAATCAAAATAAACACTATACTTTAAACGTAAGAACCAATGGATAAGCTTAACACTCAACATTCAAAGGTAACATTCACTATATACGCTTAACAGTTTTGCTATAAATTTAACAGACAACAAGTAAAGTTAACATCAGCTAGAAACGATTCACAGCTAATCCTTCATAATTCACAATTAACTTATACAATCACCTCTTCTACTTTCCAAACAACACCAATTATACTAATTTTCACTGAACTTGAAACTTTTCGAAACTGCAAATAACTCCCTAAGTATTTTGTTAAAAAACCCTAAAAGTTTCAAAAGTTGCAAATGCCCCTTGTAAATTTTCCAAACAACCTCATGAAATTTTAGAAACTAAAAATAACCCCCTTAAACTTTTGCAAAAACCCCCCATAAAGTTTTAAAATTGTAAATAACCCCTAAAAGTTTGCAAAAAGCTCCCTAGAAGTTTAAAAATTGCAAAAAAACCTCTAAATGTTTTTTAATTGGAAATAAACTATGCATATTTTGCGAAATTCCCTGCCCCCAAAAATTTAGAAAATGCAAATAATCCCCTAAAAATTTGTGTACATCACCTGAAAGTTTCAAAAATTTCAAGTAACCCCCTGAAAATTGTTCAAATAACCCCTAAAAAATTTGTGGTTAACTGCAGCAGTGACCGTGGACATTATTAGGGGTATTTTGGGGAAAAGTATGAGGCTTTTCTCTCACTGATGAATTGGCACCATATAAACGGCGTAAACGGTACATGAAAATTTTATTTTTGGGGCTTAGTCACATACCCAGAAAGTTGAGGGGCTACGGCACATGAGCTTCTCAGAATATAAGACTAAACACATTTTTTTTTCCTTTTTTCTATCACCTTGTGCATTGTTACGCAATAAATTACTACATTGCATACATAGAATATCCAGATTCAACAATTCACCAAGATAGGAATGATTATAGTTCAAATTAACATCATCTCATGATCAAGTAACGTTTTGGATTAATAGCACTTAAAGTCAATGCTACTTAAATATTGTGCATATGCAGTCTTATATTCTATTTCTTTAGCTAAATTACAAGATTGGTATTTTTTCTTGACCCTTTTTACCACTTTGATAATTTTTCTTGTTTGGCTTCATTTTGATATTTTTTTTTTTGGTCCATTGTTCGGTATCAAATCTTCACTATTTTTATATTAGTCCCCTAAATCATTAAACTTTAAAATTATTCCCAAAAACCCTTAGTCCCCTCCCCCTCTCTATTATCCCTTTCACCACCTACACTTCCTCTTTTGCCACCACTTTCAACTCCTCCCCATCGTATTCTCTAGCCCATAGATTTCTCTTAGATGGGTCCGGATCTCACTTCTGGGGCTCCTAATTTCTTTATAGGGCCCTGATCTATGAGAGGAAGCATAGGCGTGGGGGTGGGAGGGTGGAGGGGGTGGGGTGGGGAGGTTTTTGGGGACTAATTTCAAATTTTAATGATTTGAGGACTAATACCAATATAGTGAAAACTTGAGGGACTAATGTCAAAAAATGCCTACCCTTTTACACACTCCACATTAGCAATTCGCAGGTTTTTTTGACCACCCGTGAACTTTTTGGGCTACTAGTATGGTGCACGTGCGTTGCACGTGTATCTGTTTTCATATTTAGTTTATTTACACTTACTATATAAAAGTTCAGTCTTGAAAGTAAATTTTATTAAATATTAGTTTTGCTTAAGTATAATTTGAGTGCAAGTAATTAATATAACCTTTATTATAGTAATTAAATCATATATAATAAGATAAAAAATTACAATATAACTTTATGTATTTAGTAGTTATCATATAGTAAATTATAAAAATTATTGTATTGAATTCACATATTCACTGATTAGTTTTCTGTAACTAACCCATTTAATTTATTGAATATATTTATTTTAGAAATTATAAGATAGAGTAGAACTATTTATTAACATATTATAGTGAATTAATATTTACCAACCATTTCATTGTTAATATAATAAGTTAGAAATTAAATATATATTAGCAATAATACTACATAAAGTTGTTATTGAGTGGATATTCATTGTTAACATAATTTATTATTGAGAAATAATATGATTTCATATGAGGTTTTTGTCACTAAGAAAATTTGATGTGTATACATTCGATACATAGGAACTGTATTCTATATATGACGATCACTTAAAGAAACACAATAGAATTTAAGAAAGTACAACGTTTATTGAATGAAATTCTTTGTTCTTTTGACTTTTTTTATACGTTTTCTTCAAAATTTAAATATGGATTTTATCCTATCAATGGCTCTTAACTTCATATGCTAATAATCCAAAAGTTATTCCTTATCTCATCATGTTGCAACCCCACAATGAGACCACAATTTTAAATTGCAAACTTAAAGTAGGAACAATGGATCAAGAGACTGAAGAGAGGCAAAATATTGATGTTTGTTCAGATTTCATAAGCACTTTTTTTATCGGGTTCTGGATTTAGTTATTCATTGGCTTTTTTTTTCTTTTTTTGGCAAAGCTATGCAATGAGTTTCTTTCATGAGTCGAATCACAGTAGAAAGTAGTGGTTGCAAGTAATGTAAAAATAAATAGAGCTTTTCTTCATAAACTTAAATATTTCTTCTAAAATTGAAGAACTTTTTCTACAATTCAATCATATATATGAAATATGGGTTTGCATGACAAATATTAGTAATTGTGATTTAAAAGGACTTGTCGAAAAAAAAAGACAGAGATCAATCTATATTCCAAATAAATGCAAAGATTAATCTACATTTCTAGCATACAAGCGCTGGCGGCTCAGCTTGAGCTCATTGTACTATGTGTGCCTTACGGAGCATGTCCACGATCTCCGACTTGGAATGGCAAACTAAGTTGGTGAGGGCAATGCGGCCGTGGAAGCGGAAGGCGGCGATATTGTGTTGGTGGCGTCGTGCTCGGCGTCAAAGGTGCCGTGAGCCACATGTGGCAATGCTTCTCATAGATATGTGCCCAGTTGAGATTTATAGGGGAATGACGAAAGAGATGTTATATTTTAGGAAGGAGAAAGGGTGTGTTGATTAAGGTTTAATTGATTAAGTAAGTAGGTTTAGTGGGTGCATAGTTTAAGGATAACGGTCATTGTGATTTAATCATCTTCAGGTGGAATTTATGGTGTCATAAAGCCAAGTGATATATAATATAAATTTGACAACTAAACACATTTAAATCGATAATAATAATAATAATAATAATAATAATAATAATAATAAAGAGAAAGTGCCTCAAAAGCGAATAATAAGATCAATCTTTGAAAATAATGTATAATTATACATATTAAGACTAAAGAGATGTTACATTTTAGGAAGGAGAAAGGGTGTGTTGATTAAGGTTTAAGTGATTAAGTAAATAGGTTTAGTGGGTGCATAGTTTAAGGATAACGGTCATTGTGATTTAATCATCTTCAAGTGGAATTTATGGTGTCATAAAGCTAAGTGATATATAATACAAATTTGACAACTAAACACATTTAAATCAATAATAATAATAATAATAATAATAATAAAGAGAAAGTGCCTCAAAAGTGAATAATAGGATCAATCTTTGAAAATAATGTATAATTATACATATTAATATCTAAAGTTTAGTATAAAATACATATATCTAACTATGGTAATTAATAGTTACGCTATAGTTTAAAAATATATCTAACTATAGTAAATAATAGTTATGTATAGTCAAAAATGTCATATGTAATTAATTAATTAATTAATTAAAATTGGGGTTATGAGAAGCATTTTAAGGGGTAGAGTAAATGTATGCATTTATGTATGTTTGATTTGAAAGATGTTAACATGTATGATTTATGTATGCATGTATGTGTTTCATGTGTGCATGTATGTGTTTTAGAGGGTATTTTTGGAAGAAATGTTTTAACATGGCTACACACTTTTATAATAGTATTAGATTTGGACAATGGGCTAAGAAAAAATAACAAAATGATGCAGGGGTAAGAAAAAAAAAATCAATTTGGAGAAAAAGAGTCTAAGAAAAAAATACCAATGTGTTAATTTAGCACTATTTCGTTTGTAACACATCTGTTAGTTATATCAAAAAGCCGAAGCACTCAAAGGTTTTGCGTAACTTCTTCGAGTGATTTTACCCTTAAACACTCAAAGATTTTGCACAATTTTCATCAGATCATTTTGCCCCTCTCATGTCACAACATGAAATTTGCTAACAACTAACTTTGGGGAACACGTTTCAATTTTTCCTGCACGTGTGCCCGCGGTCCTTATTTCTCTTTTCCATTTCGCACAAAAATAAGGTTATTTCAATATTAGTCCCTTAAATCTTTAATATTTTAATATTAGTCCCCCATTGAAATTGGTGTTACGTCCCCAAATCTTACAAGTATTTTGAAATCAATAAAAGAATGCATACAACTTTGACAATTTGTATGTCTATGTTTATTACTTGTATTGTATGCAACTGATTAGAGAATGAAAAATAAACCTGCTGCATCATTTAAGTCTAATTTATTTGTTTCTTTGGAAATAAATTTTGAATTGATGAATTAGTGGTTCTTTTTGGCAATCGTAGTATTGGAGCTCAATAGTTAACATGAGCTAAAATCTCATTTCACCTTCTTGACTTTATCTAGATGTTACTCATATATTTTGATTATTTTCTTCCCAGACCAAATTGAACTGAACTTGATTCAAAACTGTACCAAACCGAATCAAGTAAGTCAGCCCAGCTTGTTTGGCAACATGTCAAGTTAGGGCAATTTTAGCCAACACACAACTCTTACCCCTTTGAACCTCTCACTCATATTGTATCCCTAGTTGAAAAGTAAAGTCATCAAACCAATTACCTTGTAAATTAAAATTGAATTGTTATCAATTAAGATACATATAAATATTATTTTAAAACTTTACTTTTCACCTTGGGAAAACGTGAATTTGAGACACTTAGATAGAAAGCGATCAGTTTTATTATTTCAAAACCAAACCAAACCAAATCGAAAATTTTCTAAAACTAAACCAAACTATTAAAGTCTGATCGATCCGGTCGATTTAATCGATTTGCACCCAGTGGTTGCTCTCCCCTATATATAGAACCTTAGAGGCATGTTATTTTAAAGATTAATAAACAAAGTTTTTCTAGCAATATATAATGGAAATATACAAGGCAAATAAGTCCACTTTATGATTATCTTTCCTCTTCCATTGCTGATGTAATACTTTTACTTTGAAACTCCATTTACAGACCAACATGCACACAGAACTTTGCGCGACAACTACGTGTAGAGAACTTGCACATGCAACGCACGTGTGTTTATCACTAGTCTCTTATACAATACTAGAAGAACTTTCTTTTCTCCTTGAGAATCATTATTTCTCCCATACCTATGTACTAAACATGATATAGAGCCAACTACCATCTCAAGCGCGATCAATGGCGCCTCAAACTCTACCTCCATAAATAGGAGAAAAACTGTCGGGACTAGTTGTAGTCACAATAGAGATTACTATATTCATGGACAAGCTCATCCTTCCACACCCTACAACCTCTTTCATGCGTCTTCTCATTTCTTAACTCACAACATGCGATCTTTAGCACTACTCCTAGGCCATTCCTCCTTTCCTCATCTCAGTTTACTCTCCAACACTGGCAATTTAGAATCATTTCCAACCGATGCTTTATCTCGATGCACTGACTGCAACTTGGCAAAACATATGGCCCTTCCTTTCTCACACAGTAAAAGAATTGCCCATGCATGCTTTGACCTCATTGGCGCATACACACAAACATCTGGGATCATTCTCCCATCGCTGTCATGGTGGAGATCACTACTAGATCATATTCATAGACAATCACTCACGTTTCATACAAAGGTACCTCACGAAAGACAAATTTCATGCCTGCGAAATATACTAGGACTTCACCCTCATGATCTAGAAACAACTAGATCACTTCTTTTGTCTGCCTCATTTTCCGTCCAATTTTGGATAGAAGCCCTACTTACAAGCGTCTACATACTCAACCGCACATCCTCCTCCACACTTAAATGCCTCGCACCTTTCCAACAATTACATCACTCATTCCAAAACTACTCCCATCTTCGGATTTTTGTTGCACCTGCTTTGTTCAAATTTTATCCTTGGAATGTAAGAAACTATCCTCTCATTGCCGCCATGTGTGTCTTTCTTGAAGATAACCTTAATCACAAAGTCTATCACTATTATGATCCCCGTACCGCTCGTCTCTACATCCCCTCAAGTCACTTTCATTGAACATCTTCCCAATTATGCTTTGTCGTCTCCACCTGTACCTTCACCACCACCCACCTCCATTGACCTTAAATTTCTCGATCTGGACACAGATACTATCTCTTCCTCCACTCCAGCTTTCAGCTAAGAGCAAAGTCCAGAACAAAATCCGTCAAGTCTCAACTCAACTCCTACTGGTTTTAAATGAAAGTAACCTCAAAGCTCTTCCGATGCTTCAAATGGAGAGCCATTGAGATATTCTAGCTAAAGTTGTAAGTTGTAACAAAAACGGTGAATGATATGTCTGTTGTCAAAATAAATTTGAACCTAATCCTTGGTCTTTTCTATAATAAGCTAAACCAATATCCATATATGAATGTGCTAACTCGTTGTTAACTCCAGGTTCATGGGACAGACTTCTTGATCTTGTGCATTGGGGGCTTTAGTGGTCTTCCTAATATCCCAAATTTCCCTGTAAATAAGGGACCTGAAGTGTTCGATGGAAAGGTTATCCACTCCATGGACTATTCCGACATGGGCAGTGCCCGTGCACACGAGCTGATCACAGGAAAGTGAGTTACAGTGGTCGGATACCTCAAGTCAGCTATAGATATTGCAGCAGAGTACTCCAATGTCAATGATAAAGTGATAAAATTTGTGCATTACCACTTTGCGTAGAGTTTGTTTGATATGCAAAAACTTATAATTGTAACATCTATTTGTAATTTAAATAAAAAATAACTGCAGTTGCAATTGTTTGTTTCACTGCACTAAGATCATTTCTAGCAATGACCATAAAAAGGCGTTATTTATGCAAAAGAGGGTTTTACTATATTTTGATCATGCATCTTTAAGTTTCCAGGTGTTGAGTATCCATGTACTATGCTATGTCAAACCAAACGATGGATAATACCAGACTACGTTGCGTGGGGCATTCCTTTGGCTTTCTTCTATCTCAATCGCTTCTTTGAGCTTCTTTTTTACAAACCTGGTGAATGGCTCTTTCTTAGTGTTTTAGCCACTGTGTTGTCGCCACTGGTATGTTTTTCTATATGAAATTTTATCCTTGATCTTCAAGTTTTGTAATCTTAATACAAGGATCCTAATCCCATGACATTAATAACCTTTAGTTATTTGCCTGTTATTGATTTGCCCCATTTGATGCTTGAAGGCATGGGTGTTCCCTAAATTTGCTGAGAGCTATTACAAATGGGCCCTCCCCATGAAAAAGTACTGAATGGTACCAGAGCATAGCCTCTACCATGCTATGTCTTCTTGTTTGATTGTGTTGCTACCGGATAAATTCTATGACAAAATTGAAGAAGGGAGCATTATCCTGCGCAAATCACAGTCCTTTGCTTTTTGTAAGAAAGGTGTGATGATTGATGGAGAAACTTCACCATTAGAAACAGATATAGTCATTCTTGCAATGGGGTACAAGAGTGATCAGAAGATCAATGATATCTTTGTTTTGCCGTTATTTCAGAAGGTTGTTGCAGGTTCATCAACGACTACTGTTCCACTCTACAGGTCTATAAACGCTTTCTTTTTTCTTTTTTTCTTTTTTTTAAAGAAACTGTACAAACTTCATCAATGATGTAAATGTCTTCATATATGAATCAATATTGTCATTTTTGTAATTCACAGGGAATGCATCCACCCTAAGATCCCACAACTTGCAATCATCGGATACTCTGAAAGCCAATCTGTACACATTGGAGCTGAGGTCGAAATGGTTAGCTCATTTTCTAGATGGAGGTTTTCGACTGCCAAGCATAAGTGAAATGGAAGAAAATGTGAAGGAGTAGGAGAAATACATGGAGAGATACAACCGACAGTCTTTTAGGAGATCTTCTATCGGAGCTTCGCACATATGGTACAATGACCAGTTGTGTAGGGATATGGGTCGCAAACCTAGAAGGAAGAAGGGGTTTTTGGCTGATTGGTTCCTTCCTTATGGACCTGAAGATTATGTAGATCTTTGAAGAGTGAATTATGTAAGTGTTCTCTATAGCATAATACTAAAATCTTTGTGTAATGTGTCGAAGTCTAAAATGCAATTTTTTGTTGCTTTATCATATACACTATGTACCCCAAAATCTATATTATTTCTATGTACCCCAAAACCTATGTTATTTCTAAGTTTCATAACTCTTATGTTTACTGATTTACTTTCTTATTTACTGGTAAAATACTTAAGTTTTCCATCAATTTCTTAGTTAGATAATATATTTGTGATTTCTCTATATTTTGTTAGTTCTTTTAAAATATGATTAATTTATCCCGAATTTGCTTAATTAGTATACCAACCACTCTCTTTCTATTAAGCTGTATTTAAAAATGCATACATCCAGGTTCAACTAGAAACAAGAGATTAGAGATATATTCCTTTTAAAACTAGATATCTCAAATAGAATCCTGGTTGAACCAGAATCATAAACAGAATTATTATTCAGCATGGATTCTTGAAAATCATTGTTCAATTAACAATCAGAAGTGACTTCTTAAAGGATAATTTGTGGCACAGGTCCTGAGAAATCTTCATCTTGATCTCACACAAATTGGTTATGTATTAATAGGGGGAAAAACACTCAAGTACTAAAAGAAATTCATGAGCCTTCATGTATGGGCCTAGTCACTGTCCATGAACATAAGCGGACAAGCACGAAAACTCTTTGTACTCTCCCTTGCAAATGACTTTCATCATATTACCCTGTACAATCATCATTGGCAGAGACACACCGGCTTCAAGAACAATGGGCTCTGTCATTATGTGACAAAGATAGTTTCTTCAGAAGTTTATAAATGTATTCAACCTTTCTATCAACAATGACAGCCTGCAAAACTTTGAATCTAGCCATCTTAAAGAGTTGAATACCCTAAACACTTCAAACCTAGGCATCCTAAAAAGATGAGATGCCCTTGAAGATATAGAGACACGATGCTTTAATTTACATCTGTGACTATTAACCATCTCGAAGGCTACAACTCTTCACCTATATCACCTTGGAATTCTTTCAGAATGATGGTGATGGGAATCCTTGGAAAGTCTATGTGAGAAAGAAGAAAATGTGAATCAGATTTCTATAGATTGAGTTTGGTGCATTGAGATTTCCAGAGGTTGAGTTTGATGCTTTGAGAGTATATTAGATTGTCATGAGATTGAGTTAGATTCACAGAGATTGGATTTGATTGTTAAGATTTTTACTTTCCTTTTTATCAGGATTTTTATTTTGTTTCTCGGTAAGATTGTTACCTTTTTGTTTTCTTTAAATAAGGGATGTAAGCCTCTTGAGAAGGCATACTTGATTGAATAAGAATTTCAAATTTCTAGAATGTCATGCGATTTGCTTTATGGTGTGATGCCATAGGTGTGAGGCCCCTATTTTCAATTGAAGTCCTATTTATTCTCACACCTCTATTATAAATCCTCGTCAAATCTTAGTCCTCAAATCATCTAAAACCCTATTCACTATTTACGTTATTCAACCTCCAGTTCACCTCCACACCCAACGTCTACTTCGATCCTCGTAGCCCTCCCTCATTGACGACTTCCAACCTCGCATCCTTCCCCGACCACAAGACCACAAGTGATCACTACCTTCTTTGAGCATCCTCACTGCTAATTCCTTTGAGGCAGCACATTGACGTTGACTCCTGAGCACTCCTACACCTTCACCAAACTCCAATCAGCCTTCAATAACTCTAATGAGTCTTGTTGAATGCAACCATAGATCTCTACTTCGTCATAATTGGATCTGAATACTTTGGTGCTTGGTTATCTATTGGTTTAATCTTTGGATATTGTTGTTTGTTGTTCTTAGGTGCATAAGGATTCAATCTCGAAAGCGTTGATCTCTCTGATATCTCTTTTCATGGGTTCAGTTAACTCATTTTTATAAAGCCTTTGGATTCAGTCATGATTGTGACCCTTTATAGTTTGGTGTGAGTTCCTTGCACCCTCAGGCGATTTCTAACCTTGACCTTGAATTTGACGGTAGTTTTTGCATCTCTTGAGATTTCTGGCAATTTAGTTATTGTGGTTGTTTATTACTATAACTGTGGATCATGATTGACTGCCAGTCACGTTACATTGTGTTAGGATTGCATTCATCCCTCAGGTTGAGCCTTTTAGATCTTTGCATTCATGCGTAGTTGCATGCCTCTAGTTATTGTCTAAGATTTCATCTGCTTGATTGCTTGATCCATTTGCATTAGTCATTTCTCACGTCCTATCCTACGTCATATTTAGTATCAAAGCCTAGGTTATATCTGTTCATGCTACGCAGTGGTAGGACATTTAGGAACACTATGGCTAATTCACAAAACGACATACAAGCACAAATCATCGTACTCACCGAGACTCTTAACAAGTTCATCCAATATCAAAATGCTAGATACGAACAGACTACCACACGTCTAGACTAGTTAGACACATGATTTTCGTAAGCCTCGGGATGACCTTCAGGATAGAAATGATAGGAGACTTGTTAGGGATAACCGTGGGGGCAGGCCCCAACACCCTTGAGGAAATGATGTACGCGCTAGGCCACAGAGGAAGATGATATCACTAGAAAAATAAAGATAGAGGCCCCATCCTTTGACGGTAGGCATGAACTCCAAGAGTTTAGTGACTGAATTGCAGACATGGACCACTATTTTGATTGGTACGAAATGTTCGAGAGTCGTAGGATCTGATTTGCTAGAGTGAAGTTGATACGGTAGGCCAAGATATATTGGACCTCAGTCGAAAGGTAACTAGCTAGGACACATCAAGACCTAATTGAGACGTGGGATGAGATGAAAGAGAAGCTCAAAGAGAAGTATCTCCCGGATAATCACAATTTAATTATAATTTTATACCCTCATTACCTATTTTATATGAATAAATATCCTGCTAATAACGATTTTTATCTTAATTTGCAGGCTAATGGAGTATTATTGAATAAGAGCCCAAATGAAGATTATTTCAAGCCCAAAAGATTTCTAATGAAGCCCAAAATGCCTAAATCCAAAGCCCACGACTAAGTTTAGAAGCAAAATCTCAATACACATCACTTTCTTGGTCAGAAATATTAATAACTTGGCTTACAATTGAGAATCAAATCAAATATGGAAAAAATAAAGTCAAATTCGTGCTCAGGATGGTCAACCGCAAAGAAAAGGCAATATCTCTCAATCCGGGAAGCAGAATTCAACATATTATATATGAAAATCGCCTATCTCGACGAGACGGAGCCATCCAAATTATCAAATTCTCAAAATTTCATCAGTAGCAGCGGATTTTGACAGAAATTTGAATTTAAGTGATATATATTCAATTATTTGAAGGCCAAGTTAAATTCTAAGAAGCCCAAAAGCATTTAAGAGAAGCTCAAGAGTCTTAAAGGAATTAAATACAAAAGAAATAAAGCCCACAAAGCCCATCTCTCAAGGATTAAATCAATGGTCTAGATTATTTAGAGAGATCCTATGGCTATGAGGGTTGTTTAGGGGCTAACCTAAATCCTATGGTTGTGAGTGTTACTTGGGGGGCCAAGGCAAATCCAAAGATTGTGAGAGATTCTTGTTATCTATAAATAGAGGGGTAGAGTGAGGGCTTGAGATTGTGAAATATTTTGTAAAAACTCTATTTGGAGAGGAGGGTTACTCTTAATTGAGAAGACCTTCTAAAAATTATAATTTTTTTTACACAATAAATATAATTTTTCACCCCTTCAATTTCCTTTCTCTTCTTCTTATCTAAGGACCAAAAGGAGGATAAGATGAAGATCAGAAGTTGTAGGTTTCTATTTTATTTTTTACATTTTTTTCTTTCTTGTTCATTTAATTTCTTTGTAGCTTAGATTTACTTTCATGCAATTTACTTTCATGCAATTTACTTTCATGTCTTGTCTTTAATTCATAGTTTAGATTTACTTTCCTTGTAATTTTCTTTTTCTTTTTCTTTATTTCTTTGCTCTTATTTTCCTTTTTGTACTTAGTTTTCTTTCCTCCTCCCTCTCTTGATTTCTTTTTATTTTTCAAAGATGTGGAACTAACCTCTTGTGGGGATCTAGTTTTGCATGAAACTAGTCTAATTCTTTCTTATATGTGTGTATCACTCTCTTATGCTTAAAAAGATCATGTTTAGGCTAATCAACTAGAGAACTAATCGATAGAAGAAGAATTTGATAGTCTATGCTTTCCTTAAGTAGTTTGATAGGTTATGCTTATGAATTCTAGGATTACTATCTTGTTGTTATTCTCCTCATGAGTATTGATTTCATTTAGGTGATAATTTGATAGGTTATGCTTTCCTTAAGTGGTTTGATAGTCCATGCTTAATAAATCTAAAATGAAATGTGATAAAAGAGAATGGTTCATATTTTATAAGTGAGATTAGCTAGTGGATTCAATTCTAGATTCCTTCATATCTCTAATTGAATCCTCCATCTTTGTCTTCTTGATTTTGATTCCTTGATTTCATTTTCATTTATCTCTTTCTCTCTCTATTTTGTTTTCTTTTATTTACACTTATTCACCTTCACAATCTCAATCTCTCCACAACTCATTTTCTTCCTCGTTTCATTTATTTTGCACATAATCCACAATCCACTCTCTAATCTTTTCATGACCACTTTTACTATGTACATCAACTCCTAATTGTCTTGCGCATAATTTGAGAACCAAAACTTGAACATAATCTTGCAAATGCCCTCCTCGTGGGATCGATAATCTTTTATACTATAATTTGATAAGTTGTATACTTGCAACTTACGAGGTAATCATTTATTTTCCCATCAAGTTTTTGACGCCGTTGCCGGGGAACGGTGCATAAGTAGGATTTTGATTAATTTTGGTTCCTTATTTTGTGTGTTTTCTTTTGTGTAGGAACTTGGAGCTTGAAGGTTAAGAGTTGAAGATTTGAGATTGAGGATTTGCCTCCAATGAGGCTTTGCATTGCTTTTGCGTGGGTAACTTCTCTATCTAGTATTTTCAATTCCACCCTTTAGATAGTTCATATACATTAGAGACAATTAGGATTAAAAAAAATAAATAAAAAAAAATTAAAAAAAAAAAGATTTTACCTTTGTCTAATCTCTAATAAACTTCATTTCTTTGATTGTCGACCATAATAAAAAATGAAAAGATTTTTTTTATTTTTGCATCTTTTTTAGTTGCTT
Organism: Asparagus setaceus; assembly: GCA_012295165.1. Lineage (NCBI taxonomy): Eukaryota > Viridiplantae > Streptophyta > Magnoliopsida > Asparagales > Asparagaceae > Asparagus > Asparagus setaceus. The sequence continues at coordinate 46,267,428 of CM022702.1, read as the reverse complement.
TTAATTTCTAGGGTTGCACTTCATATAATAGTAGGAATTCACCAAAGTGATTTGAGCATCTTGATTTGGCACACACTTGATAATATCTTAAGGACAAAACCCATTAATCAAGATAAGGTGAGGGATTTCATCACCCTTTCCTTAGTCCAAAAATCACTAATTCCTCACTACACATACCCAAGCCTATTAAAACTGATTAGAGGTTGGCCCCTAAGGATTCGAGCTCATTAAGGAACAAGAAATCCTTAAGTGAACTGGTCCGAGTTTATTTGGATTAATTGGTGTCTAAGGCAAGATTTAGGGGTTGCGTAAGGCGCTCCGCGAGGAAAGAGGTACTTAATTGATCTTTGATCTCTCTCTAGTACTATCCTTACCTGGCTAATTACCCAAGTAAACTTTGATCTTTTTATTAAGGGAATTTTTGGTTAGGAGCTGGTCTAAGTCAAATTTAGGCTTAACCCTAGAGTTAGGGTGATTGAAAAGTGATTGCCTTGATTTGCTTTTAGTTAGTTTTTCCCTTTTTTTTCTTTTTCTCATCATCTTCTTGATTTTTTTCTTTCTTTTCCTTTTTCTTAAAAAAAAACAAACAAATTTTGATTTTGGTGTATGCAAATTTGGGTTAGGGATAATACCAATCGTTTAATTCGTTTTGATCAATCTCTTGAACCAAATGAAATGGCCAATACCAACCCACCTGTTCTTCAAGATGTTTGTTACCTCACTAGAAATGCAATCCCCTCTTGCATAAAACTCCCCGAGGTCAATGGAGCAAATTTCAAACTTAGACCGCATTTTATTAACATGCTTCCCAAATTCCTAGGAGTAGAAACCGAAGACGCTTATATTTTCATCTCCGAATTTGAAGAAGTTTGCCTCATGACCAAGATGATGGACTTAACCGAAGATGCGATCAAACTCCGATTTATTCCATTTGCCCTTAAGGACAAAGCCAAAAAATGGCTGTATAGCTTACCCACAGATTCCATCTCAACTTGGGGTGAATTTATAACAGTTTTTCTGAAAAATTCTTTCCTATCCACAAAACGATCAAGCTTAGAAACAGCATTCAAAATTTTAAAATTATCCCGGGAGAATCTTTTTGGAAGTATTTTGACAAATTTAAGGATCTTCTTATCCAATGTCCTCACCATGGCCTTGAAAAGTGGCGATTATGTCAAATCATTTATGAAGGATTGGATTATTCTTCAAAAATTTCCTTAGAGTCAATGTGTCAAGGGGATTTCATGAAGAAAAATGCCGATGAAGCTTGGGACTTTTTAGAGAGTTTATCCGAGAAAACCATGCAGTGGGAACATTGTGATGACCGTGTTTCACCAGTTTCCCAACCCAAAACCAGTGGTCTTTCCTTAGAAACGAACATAGCCTCTGAAGCAAAGATGGCTACAATCATGCGTTGGTTAGAAGCTTTAGAAGTCAAAGAACGAGCTCCAACTCAAATCAACCAAGTTTCTGCCTCAGGTTGTCATAACTGTCTGTCTCCATCTCATGTTTCAGAGGAATGTCCTCTTTTAGGATCCTGTCAGCCACTAGGTCAGATAAACGCTGCATTCCAGCGTCCGGTGAATGATCCATTTTCTCCAACCTACAATCCAGGTTGGAGAAATTATCCGAATTTTGCATGGAACCAGGGAAACTACTCCGGAAATTAAAATTCCACTCCCTCTTCAAACCAACAATTCTCTAGGGGCAACGCAGTTTCTTTCAGTTCTCAAACTAATTTTCCACAACCAAATCAGCCATTTCCAAATCAGTTTCCTCATCATCAATCTACAAATCATATTCCTTCAAATGTTGAGAAACATCTTAATATTTTGGAAAGGGGTTTGGAAACCTTGATTAAAACCTCTACACAGACCACGAACTTGTTGACTCAAACATCTAGCACGATGAACTCCTTTATGCAATCAATAGGACAAATTCTCAACTCCAACACTCAAGCCATAGCTAGATTAGAAACCCAGCTTGGTCAACTAGCTAGCGCTATAAGTGAGAGAGAGAAAGGATCATTTTCGAGTCAACCCGTGACCAATCCAAGGAACACGGGGTCAAGTTCAATTTTTCAAGTTCAAGTGAATGCAATCCATTCACAACAGTCAGGTAACCAGGTTGATAATCAAGTCCTTCAGAACAAGAGAATTATGTTGAATACATGCATTTTGAAGCCAACATTTGAAAAACCCTTTGTCAATGAACTTAGATTTTTGGAAAATAGAAAACAACAAGATTTTATTTTTGATAAAATTTTTGTTAATAACGAATCTAAGTTCAAAAAATATACAACCATTAATATCTACCTTTCATTGCTGCAAACATCACTAAAAACCCTGAAATTTTTAGAATTTAAGCACATCAGTGATTATATCATTTTAAAATTCTTTAAATTTCGGGGTGGAATTTTCAGCAATAAGGTAGAATTTAATGTAGAATGTGAGCTTCTCATGTTTCATCTTTTATTCTACATTTTTATTTTTTGTCTCATAATAATAAAAGAATTTATTCTTCTCTCATGTGAGAGTTTCTTGTTGTTCTTTATTTCAAAAAAAAAAAAGAGAGAGAGAGAATAAATTTTTGGCTTCACCCCCCTCATCTTGAAGGTATTTGCAGAATTTTTATTATTGTTCGATGCTAGCCGAACAAATGTAAGTGCTTCAATTATTATCTGTTTTACTTTGTGCATAATAGAATTTGCATTGAGGACAATGCAAAATTTAGGTGTGGGGGTGGGAATTAGTCACTTTTGCTCTTTATCTTAGTCATTTTTTCCTCTTTTTCTTATCATTTTTTCTTTTTATGTCATTTTTTCCTCTTTTCATTAAAAAATAGTCACTTGCCAACTTAATAGAGTTGATTAATAATTGATCTATTTGATAGAATTTAAGTCTTCTAATCCCAAGTTAGTTCTATACTCAAGTTTACCTTTTATGATAACTCCAAATAAATTTCTTAAGAAATAAATTTTAAAGTACTATACTTTACTTAAGTTTTAACTTAGATTTTTAATTAAAGTAATAAAATTTTTGCATGCCTAACTTAGAGTTGAAAATAATTTTTCAAGTTGTCTTGATCCAAATATTTTTCATAATATATATATATATATATATATATATATATATATATATATATATATATATATATATATATATATATATATATATATATATATATATATATATATATATATATATATATATATATATATATATATATATATATATATATATATATATATATATATATATACACACACACATATATATTATACTAACTTAACAAGAAGAAGAGTGCAAAAAAATGGGCACCAAATAAAATTCTCTTAAAGTCTTTGGTGGTTCTATTTTACCAAGCCTAAGTTGACTGAGTAATTAAGCCCGAGGAGTATTTTTTATGTTTAATGACCTAAGCCCAATTGGGTTGGGATTCATTGGCCCAAAACTCGCTAAAAGTCACTTAGAAAGCCGATTAAAAAGAACAAAACCACCAAAAATAAAGAGTTCAAAAAAATTCATACTAACTATGTTTTTATATATAGTTATATTTGTATATGTTCTTGAAAAATTAAATGGATCAAAAGACTAGAAGTTTGTTTAAAACAAGTTAGCATGTTCCTTTCAAGACTTTTAAATTAAAATTTTTTGAGTTAAACTTGGTTTTGTATAACTATAATGGAAGGATTTTCTTAAGAAAATTACATTGGAGTTATGATAATAATATTTTCTTGAGTATTAACCAACTTCAATTAGAATGTTTAAATATATCAAATGAATTAGTTATTTCATTAACTTCTTTAAAATGACAAGTTGACTGAATTTTGTGGGTATATTCACTGCAAACCCTCACGAGACTACAACTCGTCCACTAGGGCAACCTAGGGGTTTAAAGGCATGTTGTATGCGCTAAATACAACCGCGATTCCTGCGAAAGTGAGTTAGGTTTTCGTTCATTTTCTTTCTTTACTAGAGGACTAGGAAAAGTTTAGGTGTGGGGGTATTTGATAATCACAATTTAATTATAATTTTATACCCTCATTACCTATTTTATATGAATAAATATCCTGCTAATAACTATTTTTATCTTAATTTACAGGCTAATGGAGTATTATTGAATAAGAGCCCAAACGAAGATTATTTCAAGCCCAAAAGATCTCTAATGAAGCCCAGAATGCCTAAATCCAAAGCCCACGACTAAGTTTAGAAGCAAAATCTCAACACACATCACTTTCTTGGTCAGAATTATTAATAACTTGGCTTACAATTGAGAATCAAATCAAATATGGAAAAAATAAAGTCAAATTCGTGCTCAGGATGGTCAACCGCAAAGAAAAGGCGATATCTCTCAATCCGGGAAGCAGAATTCAACATATTATATATGAAAATCACCTATCTCGACGAGACGGACCATCCAAATTGCCAGATTCTCAAAATTTCATCATCAGCAGCAGATTTTAATAGAAATCCGAATTTAAGTGATATATATTCAATTATTTGAAGGCTAAGTTAAATTCTAAGAAGCCCAAGAACATTTAAGAGAAGCCCAAGAGTCTTAAAGGAATTAAATACAAAAGAAATAATGCCCACAAAGCCCATCTCTCAAGGATTAAATCAATGGTCTAGATTATTTGGAGAGATCCTATGGCTATGAGGGTTGTTTAGGGGCTAACCTAAATCCTATGATTGTGAGTGTTACTTGGGGGCCAAGGCAAATTCAAAGATTGTGAGAGATTCTTGTTATCTATAAATAGAGGGTTAGAGTGAGGGCTTGAGATTGTGAAATATTTTATAAAAATTCTATTTGGAGAGGAGGGTTACTCTTAATTGAGAAGACCTTCCAAAAATTATAATTTTTTTTACACAATAAATAAAAATTTTCACCCCTTCAGTTTCCTTTCTCTTCTTCTTATCCAAGGATCAAAAGGAGGATGAGATGAAGATCGAGTTGTAGGTTTTATTTTATTTCTTTTGCATTTCTTTTTCTTTCTTGTTCATTTAATTGCTTTGTAGCTTAGATTTACTTTCATGCAATTTACTTTCATGTCTTGTCTTTAATTCATAGCTTAGATTTACTTTCCTTGTAATTTTCTTTTCTTTTTCTTTATTTCTTTGCTCTTATTTTCCTTTTTGTACTTAGTTTTGTTTCCTCCTCCCTCTCTTGATTTCTTTTTATTTTTCAAAGATGTGGAACTAACCTCTTGTGGGGATCTAGTTTTGCATGAAACTAGTCTAATTCTCTCTTATATGTGTGAATCACTCTCTTATGCTTAAAAAGATCATGTTTAGGCTAATCAACTAGAGAACTAATTGATAGAAGAAGAATTTGATAGTCTATGCTTTCCTTAAGTGATTTGAAACAGGGAGGAAATTCTGATTTGGAGCTCCCTGTTTACTGAGCCACCGAAAGTGCATATTTCTTGATTTTATGGCCCTTTGTGAAATTTGTCAAAGGTAGCATGATCTTTGGATTTTAGCTGAAGAAAAATTCATAGAGTAAAGTCGCCGAGAGTCGCTGTACATCTTTGATTTTTGAGTTACTGAAGATATCTCTCTGATTTGACCACTTTGAGAAACTTTGTCAACTAAAGTGGCTGGATTTTATGCTGAAGAAGAAACGAGAGGGATGGAATATATTGATTGAGTCTCCCTCACTTTCTTCTCTCTCTCTGATTCTCACAATCTCTCACTCTCTCTTAAAACTCTCAGTGTGTTTTAACATCTCGAGTGAAGTACACAATAAGTGTGTGTTCTCAAATTTTGTATGTGTGTTGTATCGAGAGTTTGAATATAGTGAAACTCCTCTCTTGCCTTGGACGATCAATTTGATCAAACCATGTAAATCTTGTGTGTTTGTGTTTGTTCTCTATTTTCTCGTTTTGTGTTTTAATATTTTGGTACACTTGATCGCATCAAGCATTTATTCCAATAAACTGTATCGGAGCATCTCGGTTCTAGGGCTGCTTTAATTTTCCATAATAGCCCGTGAAGTTCTCGTCGTATTCGATGGCCGTAATAATAATTTCTATGGAGGATAAAGATGAAGGCTTTGTTACGATGAGAAGGTACGGTTAAAGTTATCGATGGAAATACCCGTGATGATATGACTACCGAGATCGAAGAGATGGAAAAAGCTCTCACAGCCTTGCAATTGTCACTATCCCACAATGTGCTTCGTGAAGTTGCCGATGGAAATGGCGCCGGGTTGTGGTCAAACCTCAAAGTCTCTATTTAAAGAAATCTCTTACAACGAGATTGTACCTAAAGCACGGCTATACATAACCGAAGATGAAAGAAGGTACACCTATTCAAGAACACCTTGATGAATTTAATAAAATTGTCATGGATATGAAAAAACTGGATCTTAAGCTTGATGATGAAGACCGCTCTCATTGTGTTGTGTTCCTTGCCCGACTCTTATGAAAACTTTGTTAACTCTATGTTGTATAAAAGAGAATCCATAAGTCTTGAGGATATGAAGGCCTCTTTAAATTCAGCGAAGTTAAGAACAAAGTTGAATGGGATAAGTACCAATAGGCGTGCCGATGGTCGCAGCCGAGGTAGATCAAGACTAGAGAGGGTAATAAAGGGCAATCCGAAATCGCTCAAAGCCCAGTCCCCAAGATAAGAAAAAGTTGAGTGCTTCTCCGTCATAAGAAAGGGCATTATATGTCGAATGTTATGCTCTAAAGAAGAAAGGCAACCAAAGATGGTGAAACCTCGACTCTCAAAGAAATACGGCAAAGGCTAATGTTGCCGATGTCACCGGACGGTTCTGCAAGATGTCCCTTGGATGGCCGTCTCGATAGAGAATGGATCTTGGACACAAAAGGCCTTATCATATTTGTCCAAATAAAGATTGGTTCACTACTTACAAAGCTATAAGTGGTGGGTCGGCTTTGATGGGCAATTATACAGTTTGCAAGACAGCTTGGAATTGGTACAGCCAAGATCCGGTGTCGATGGGATAGTGAGAACTTTGTCGATGTGAGACACATCCCTGACTTAAAGAAAATCTCGATTTCTTTGAGTTCTTTGGATTCCATTGGGTGTTCTTACACCGGTGGAGGTGGAGCTCTTAGAGTTACTAAGAATTCATTGGTTGTGATGAAAGGTAGCAAAGTGAACAGCTTTATATATTCTCTAAGGCAAGATGGGATTGTGTCGCAGTGTGTCCTATGATGTCGATAGGGACACTACTGGCTTGTGGCACATGCGCTTAGGCCACATGAGTGAGAAGGGGATGACTATTTTGAGTAAACGTGACTTACTGCGGGTGATCATACATCATCACTTGACTTCGGAGCATTGTGTGTTTGGGAAGCAAACTCGGGTCGACCTCGACTAGCTCACATATGACGGGACACTCTAGACTACATTCATTCAGATTTGTGGGGACTCGCCAGTTCCATCCAAAGGTGGCTTTATTTTATTGACGCTATTGATGATTTTTCCGAAAAGTTTGGGTTTATTTTCTCAAAGCAAAAGCGATGTGTTCAAACTTTCAAGAAGTGGAAAGTTCTTGTTGAGAATCAAACCGAAGAAGATTAAATGTCTCAACGAGATAATGACCTAGAGTTTTCCAGCTGGTGAGTTCAACCAGCCACAGAAATTCGAATCGCACGACATCGCACGGCCGTACACTCTCAGAAATGGGGTGGGCGTAACGCATGAATAGAACATTGACGGAGAGAGCTAGGTGTATGCTCTCAAACTCCGGTTGGATAAAGACTTCTCGTGAACTCATAACACAACTTGTTACTTGGTGAACCGGCTCTTCTACCGCCATCGAGCACAAGACTCCAAATAAGGTATGGTCGTAAAACCCTGATTATTCAAATTTAAAGGTATTTGGATGTCCTTCTTACTATCATGTTAGAGATGGTAAGCTTGAGCCTAGAGCTAAGAAATGCATATTTGTTGGTTATGCCGATGGCCAAAGGCTATCGCCATGGAGTCTTGAACCGATTCTCTTAAATTCATTATTAGTAGAGATGTTACTTTTAATGAAAAATATATGCTTGATCATGGAAAGGTTTCTATTGAGTCTACAGGAAATGTAGAGAAGGCTATGGATAAGGTGGAGCTTCAGGTGGAGCTCGAGGGAGAGACTTCTCAAAAGTCGTCTACAAAAATTAATCCCATTGTAAAAGAGCAACATGATTCAAAGCTAAGATGATGATGATGCTGAGACTGAAGAACCTTATTCCATAGCCACTGGCAGAGAGAGGAGATAGATCAGACCTCCTCAAAGATATGCACATGTTGAGTTAGTGACATATGCTCTCACGACAGCTGAAGAGATGGGTATTCAAGTGCCATTAAACTTTATCAAGCCGCTCTCATGCGAGAATTTGGTTATTGGGCCACGGCTATATTAAGAACTCGAGTCACTTTATAAAAATCGACTTGGGATTTGGTGCAATTACGTAAGGGTAAAAGGGCAATTGGATGCAAGTGGATTTTCAAGAAGAAAGAAGGGATCATAGGGTTGAAGATGCTAGATTCAAAGCACGGTTAGTGGCAAAGGGTTATAGGCAAAAGGAGGGTATTGACTATGATGAAGTATTTTCTCTAGTTGTGAAGCATACCTCCATCCGTATTGCTTGTCATGGTTGCTCTATTTGATCTCGAGCTTGAGCAGCAAATGTGAAGACCGCATTTTTACATGGTGAGCTTGAGGAGACCATCTACATGTCTCAACCAGAGGGATACTTCATAGAAGGTAAAGAAGATCATGTTTGCAGATTAAAAAAATCTTTGTATGGCCTGAAGCAGTCTCCCAAACAGTGGTACAAGAGGTTTGATAATTTTATCCTTAATCATGGGTACTCAAGAAGTACTTATGATAGTTGTGTGTACTACATGCATCTAGGAGATGATTCTTTTATTTATCTTCTATTATATGTCGATGACATACTTATTGCTGCTAAGAATATGTCACAGATTCTTATTTTGAAGAAACAACTCAGTGATGAGTTTGAGATGAAAGATTTTGGTGCAGCAAAGAATATCTTAGGGATGGAGATCAAGAGGGACAGAAAAGCTGGAACATTATATCTCTCACGTAAGAGTTATATTGAAAAGGTGCTTGACCGCTTTGGGATGAAGAATGCCAAGCCCGCTATTTAACTCCTTTGGCTCCACACTTTAGGCTCTCGATTCATTCACCTAAGAGTGAGACCGAGAAAAGGAGATGTCCCGAGTTCCATACTCTAGTGCGTGGGTAGCATTATATATGTTATGATTTGCACTCGCCCGCACATTGCCCGGTAGTCAAGATAGTCGCCAGATATATGGCTCACCGTGGAAAGCACATTGGGAGGCAAGAAGTAGACCCTTCTATCTCGGGTACCTCGATTTGGGTTTGGTCTTTGATGCAGTTTCGGGAACCCTGCCAAGTTTTGTGGATTCTGACTATGCTGGTGATCTCGATAAAAGCAGATCTTTGACTGGTTATCGTTTTACTCTTTCTGACTCAGCTATTCGTTGGAGATTGACTCTACAATCAACAGTTGCTTTGTCTACTATAGAGGCAGAGTATATGGCAGCAGGAGAAGCCGTAAAAGAAACTATTTGGTTGAGGAACCTCGTTGGTGAGTTTGGGCTTCAGCAGGAGGCTAGTTCAGTTATATTTTACGACAATCAGAGCGCAATACATCTAAGTAAAAACTCAGCACACCACGAGAGGATAAAACATATCGATATCAGATATCATTTTATTCGTGAGGCCACTGCTGAGAGAAACATCACGATGAAGAAGATTGGTACTGCAGACAACCCAGCTGACATGTTGACCAAACCAGTCCCGGCCTTTAAGTTCAAGCAACCGCTTGAACTTGGGAGGCATTCACACTTGTTAAGTGGCCCCGCTGGGGCATTGTTTACAAGAGGGGTGGAGTTTACTGGTTCTTGATATTTGAAAATTCAATCCAAGGTGGAGATTGTTAGTTGTGTATTGAATTTGGTCAAAATACGGGTCCCATTTTGATTTGAAACAGGGAGAAAATTCTGATTTGGAGCTCCTTGTTTACTGAGCCACCGAAAGTGCATATTTCTTTCTTGATTTTGCGGGCCCCTTTGTGAAATTTGTCAAAGGTAGCATGATCTTTGGATTTTCAGCTGAAGAAAAATTCATAGAGTAAAGTCGCTTTCGAGAGTCCCTTTCGTGCCATCTTTGATTTTTGAGCTACTGAAGATATCTCTCTGATTTGACCACTTTGAGAAACTTTGTCAACTAAAGTGGTCGGATTTTATGTCAAGAAGAAACGAGGGATGGAATATATTGATTGAGTCGCCTCACTTTCTTCTCTCTCTCTCGATTCTCACAATCTCTCACTCTCTCTTAAAACTCTGTGTGTTTTAACATCTCAAGGAGTGAAGTACACAATAAGTGTGTGTTCTCAAATTTTGTATGTGTGTTGTATCGAGAGTTTGAATATAGTGAAACTCCTCTCTTGCCGTGGACGTAGATCAATTTGATCAAACCACGTAAATCTTGTGTGTTTGTGTTTATTCTCTATTTTCTAATTTTGTGTTTTAATATTTTGGTACACTTGATCAGACCGCTGCGGATTTATCCCAACAAAATCCTTCTTCGCGAAGACCCACCAGCTTCAAGAACAATGGGCTCTGTCGTTGTGTAACTAAGATAGTTTCTTCAGAAGCTTATAAAGGTATTCAACCTTTCTATCGACAATGACAGCCTGCAAAACTTTGAATCTAGCCATCTTAAAGAGTTGAATACCCTAAACACTTCAAACCTAGGCATCCTAAAAAGATGAGATGCCCTTGAAGATACAGAGACATGATGCTTTAATTTACATCTGTGACTATTAAACATCTCGAAGGCTACAACTCTTCACCTATATCACCTTGGAGTTCTTTCAGAATGATGGTGATGGGAATCCTTGGAAAGTCTATGTGAGAAAGAAGAAAATATGAATCAGATTTCTGGAGTGATGGTGATGGGAATCCTTGGAAAGTATATGTGAGAAAGAAGAAAATATGAATCAGATTTCTGGAGAATGATTTTGGTGCTTTGAGATTTTCCAGAGATTGAGTTTGATGCTTTGAGATTATAGTGGATTGTCATGAGATTGAGTTAGATTCACGAGATTGGATTTGATTGATAGGATTTTTAGATTCCTTTTATCGATTTTTATTTTATTTCAGTAGTAAGATTGTTGCCTTTTGTTTTCTTTAAATAAGGGATATAAGCCTCTTGAGAAGGCATACTTGATTGAGTAAGATTTTCGATTTCTAGAATGGCATGTGATTTGCTCTATGGTGTTATGCCAGGGGTGCGAGGCCTCTCGTTTAAATTGAAGTCCTATTTATTCTCAGCCCTCTATTCTAAATCCTCTTCAAATCTCAGCCCTCAAATCATATAAAACCCTATTCATTGTTCATGTAAATAGTAAAGCTGATTACTGTTCACCTTCTTCAACCTCCAGTCCACCTCACACCTAACATCTACTCCGGTCCTCACAGCCCTCCCTCATTGAAGACTTCCAACCTCGCATCCTTCCCTAACCACGAGACCACCAGCGATCACTACCTTCTCTGAGCATCCTTGCCATTGATTCCTTTGAGGCAGCACATTGACGTTGACTCCTGAGCACTCCTACAACTTCACCTAACTCCAATCAGCCATCAATAACTCTAATAAAAATGCTGAATTCAACCAGAGATCTCTACTTAGTCATAATTGGATCTGAATACTTTGGTGCTTGATTATCTATTTGTTTAATCTTTGGATAATGTTGTTTGTTGTTCGTAGGTGTATAAGGATTCAATCTTGAAGGTGTTGATCTCTTTGATATCTCTTTCCGTGGTTTCAGTCAACTCATTTTTATATAGCCTTTGGATTCAGTCTTGATTGTGACCCTTTATTGTTTGGTGTCAGTTCCTTGCACATTCAGGTGATTTCTAACCTTTACTTTGAATTTGACTGTAGTTTTTGCATCTCTTGAGATTTGTGTTAGTTATTGTGGTTGTTTAGTACTATAATTGTGGATCTTGTTTGACCGCTTGTTACATTGTGTTAGGATTGCATTCATCCCTCAGGTTGAGCCTTTTAGATCTTTGCATTCATGCTTAGTTGCATGCCTGTAGTTGTCTAGGATTTCATCTGCTTGATTGCTTGATCTATTTGCATTAGTGATTTCTCACGCCCTATCCTCGCATCATATTTGGTATCGAGCCTAGGTTAGATCTATTCACACTACGCAATGGTAGGACATTTAGGAACACTATGGCTAATTCTCTTATATGTGTGAATCACTCTCTTATGCTTAAAAGATCATGTTTAGGCTAATCAACTAGAGAACTAATTGATAGAAGAAGAATTTGATAGTCTATGCTTTCCTTAAGTGGTTTGATAGGTTATGCTTTCCTTAAGTGGTTTGATAGGTTATGCTTATGAATTCTAGGATTACTATCTTGTTGTTATTCTCCTCATGAGTATTAATTTCATTTAGGTGATAATTTGATAGGTTATGCTTTCCTTAAGTGGTTTGATAGTCTATGCTTAATAAATCTAAAATGAAATGTGATAAAAGAGAATGGTTCATATTTTATAAGTGAGATTAGCTAGTGGATTCAATTCTAGATTCCTTCATATCTCTAATTGAATCCTCCATCTTTTACCTTCTTGATTTTGATTCCTTGATTTCGCTTTCATTTATTTTGCACATAATCCACAATCCACTCTCTAATCTTTTCATGACCACTTTCACCATGTACATCAACTCCTAATTGTCATGCGCATAATTTGAGAACCTAAACTTGAACATAATCTTGCAAACGTCTTCCTCATGGGATCGATAATCTTTTATATTATAACTTGATAAGTTGTATACTTGCAACTTAGGAGGTAATCATTTATTTTCCCATCACTCCCACCCTCATATCTAGATAGATTGATGCATTAGCTATCCACATTGCGCCAGGGAAACTTATCCGTAAAGGAGTACATGGACAAGTTCGATGACTTAGTTTACCGTTGTAATATCTAGGAAGAACCTCGATTTGCCCTTTCTTGATTTTGCACTAGATTGAGAGCTGATATCTAGCACGAGATGGCTCCACATTTGGTGACTTCTGTAGATGAGGTATATCAATTAGCTCTAGAAATGGAGCGCTATCTTAAGACACCCACCTATAGAAACTTCACGCCTCCTACAAGGGACACTAAGCGACAGTTTGATAAAAATGTTAAACCTAATAACACTGTCACTGAGGATCAGAAAGGTAAGTTTGTTACTGGTGAGTCATCCCAGCAAGACCCAAAAGGACCTAAATGCTATAATTGTCATGGGTTTGGACACTTCAATTACCAGTGCCCCAATAGGAGTCTATTTGTTGATGGATCATATAAGGGTCATGAGGAGCATGCTGATGACTCCGGGGTTACCGAGGAGATTTATGCTTCTGGTAGTGGTGTCAGTGATGCCGAGGATGCATTAGCAGATGCTACCATTCACTTACATGTCATTAGGTGCTTACTTGCCTCACCTAGGGATGAGAAAGATGGGCATAGAACTAATATTTTTCACACCTACTTCAAGAATGATGATAAGTTCTATAAATTCATGATTGATGACGGTAGTTATGTGAACATTGTTGCTAAATCAGCTGTAGAGCGAATGAACTTAACAGATGTACCTCACCCACAACCGTACAATGCCACTTGTGTTGACAAGACCGCACATCCTGTCATCCAACGTTGTTTAGTGCCTATCCAGCTTTCGAGGTAACATGATCATATTTGGTGTGACATCTTACCCATGGATGTCGCACATGTCTTGTTAGGTAGGCCATTGTTGTACAACTTAGATGTGACCAGCTTTGGGAGGTCAAACACATATGCATTCAAGTTTAATGGAAAAAAGATTGTGTTAACTCCCTCTAGACCCAAAGCGCCATCTGATAATAAGAATGGGTCGGTCACTAACAAGGCCGGTAAGGAGCATGTTCATCTCTTAGGCATGAGTTAGTTTCTTAAGGAGATCAAGGAGGAAGGGATTATCTATATGATCATTGCCAGTAATTCTACTTCTACTAGTCAGTCTTTCGATTTCCCTACAAAATTTTATTACATCCTCACTGATTTTAGTGATGTCAATCCCGATGAGGTGCCTGAAGAACTTCCTCCCCTTAGAGACATCTAGTATGTCATAGATCTTGTGCCGGTGTCTACTTTACCCAACTTACCACACTATAGCATGAACCCCATACAGCACACTGAGCTTAGCCAGGTAGATGCGTTATTGTGGAAGGGCTCTATTAGAGAGAGTTTGAGTCCTTATGCCATTCCTGCATTACTCACTCCCAAGAAAGATGCAGTTGGAGGATGTGCGTGAATAGTAGAGCCATCAATAAAATCACGGTTAAGTATAGTTTTCCCATTCCTAGACTTGATGATCTTTTAGACATGATGGTCGGGTCTCGTATCTTCTCGAAGGTAGATCTTTATAGTGGGTACCATCAGATTCGTATGCACGAAGGCGATGAATGGGAGACTGCCATTAAGATTAAGGATGACCTATATGAGTGGCTGCTCTTGCCCTTTGGACTATCAAATGCTCCTAACACTTTTATGAGGGTTATGACTTAGATTTTGCGCCCTTTCTTAGGCTAGTTTGTAGTCGTCTACTTTGATGATATTTTGATCTTTAGTCCAACCCAAAAAGAATATCTTCTTCACTTGACATAGGTTTAAGAGACTCTCTGAAAGGAGAAATTTTATGTCAACTTGAAGAATTGTGCTTTAATGTCATCGTCTATACACTTCTTAGGGTTCATCGTCATTGTTGACTGTGTAGCAGCAGACCTTGACAAGGTCAAGGCCATCATGGAATAGCATACTCTTACTACCATTCATGAGGCCAGGAGTTTCCATGGGTTGGCCACTTTTTATAGGAGGTTTGTTAAGGGGTTTAGTACCGTTATGATTCCCATCACGAGTTGTCTTAAGAAAGAAAAGTTTGAGTGGACTAAATCTCCTGCTAAAGTTTTTGATGAGATTAAGGAGAAGTTGATTACTACCCTAGTCCTTCGCCTTCCTGACTTCTCAAAGGTCTTTGATGTAGCTTGTGACACTTCGGGAGTAGGTATTAGTGGCGTGTTGAGTCAAGAGGGACAACCTATCCCTTTCTTTAGCGAGAAGTTGAATGAAGCATGACAACGCTATTCCAATTATGACCAAGAGTTTTACGTTGTAGTTCAGAGTGTGCGATATTGGCATCACTACTTCCTACTTGCAGAGTTCATCTTATACCCCGACCATCAGGCCTTATTGTACTTGAATTCTCATAAGAAGTTAGGGCACCGAAATATCAAGTGGGTTGAGTTTATACAGGAGAACACGTTTGTTCTCAAGCATTGTGCAGGTGTTTAGAACAAGCCCACTGACGCTTTGAGTAGGAAGGTCGCCATTTTGTAGTCTACGAGTGCACAAGCAGTAGTAGTCGATTGAGTCATTCAAGACTACCCTACTTGTTGGGACTTTGGTGAGATTTATGCCTCTTTGACACAGGACCCTCCTATTATTTTAGTAGGTTTCACCAATGTTGATAGTTTTCACTTTAGGGGCAGCCGCTTGTGCATTCCCAACACCTCCCTTCGTGATTATTTGATTTTGGAAATGCATGCTGGAGGAGCCGCTAAACACTTTGGTCGAGATAAGACGATCATATTAGTTGAGGATATATTTTACTGGCCGAGTGTCAAGTGAGATGTAGCGAGAGTTGTGTCGCACTGTCGAGTCTGTCAGGTTACTAAGGGTAGGAAGTAGAATACATGTCTATACACTCCATAACTTATACCTTTTGCGACATTGCAGGATGTTAGCATGAACGTCGTTCTAGGTCTCCCTCACACGTTTAGGAAGCACGATTCAATATTGGTCGTAGTGGATCACTTTTCGAAAATGGTACATTTCATTCCCTGCAACAAAACTGCAAATGCTTCCCATGTTGCACACCTCTTTCATAAAGAGGTAGTTCGATTGCACGGTCTACCTAAAACTATTATTTTAGATAGAGATGTAAGGTTCACGAGCCACTTCTGGAGGACACTCTGGAGGAAGCAATACTTTATTATTGTTTTTGACGGCTTACCATCCCTAGACTGATGGGCAAATTCAGGTGGTGAACCGTAGTCTAGGAGACTTATTTTGATGTCTAGTTGGTGATCATGCATTTGGGTGAGATTTAGTGTTGCCTATGGTAGAGTTTGTATATAATAGTTCGGTCAATAGGTCTACTGGGTTGAGTCCATTTGAGATCGTTACAGGTTGTCGACTTAGGAAACCTATAGACTTACTACCAGTGCCATTAGGAGCTAGACCCAGTGCTTAAATCAAGTTATTTGCACAATATTTGCATGATTTGCACAATGAGATTCATAGACAAATAGCAATAAAAATGATAATTATAAGTTTGCTGTAGATTCTCATAGATGATTGCAGGAATTTTCTATTGGAGACATAGTGTCGCGTCAAAAGCGTTGCAAGCGCACAACTTAACAAGTTATAGTATAGAAAGATATCGATCCCATGAGGAAAGGTGTTTTTAGGAAGATATTTTGAGACTTGATTCATAAAACACGTGCGGACAATTAGGAGTGGAGTGAGTGATAATAAATGTGTTTGTTTTGGTTTTGGAATTTTTGGTGAAAGTGTAATTATGTGCAAATAAAATAAAACTTGATTAAGAGGGGAGAAAGAAAATTAAATAAATTTGAAGGAAATAAAAACAAGAAAATAAACAAAACTCGTGAAAAGCAAAATCAAGAAAGTAATATGAGGAATTCAATTATAGATATAAGGAATCTAAAATTGAATCCAAGAGTCTATTTCACTTAGTAATTATGAACTAGTATCTTTTTTCTTTTATCAAATTTTCCTTTAGATTTATTAAGGGTAGACTATCAATTCATTTAAGGAGAGGGTAATCCATCAAATTATCATCCAAGTCAAATTTACATTCATGAAAAGACCAATTAACTAGAGATTCATTCTAGAATTCATAAGTGTAACCCATCAAACCATTTAAGAAAAGGGTAGGTTATCAAATTCTTCTCCTAGTTCTCTAGTTCATTATCCTAACATGAACATTTTTAGCACAAGAGAATAATTCACAAATTAATAAGGAAACTAAAGTAGTTTCATACAACTATATAATTCCTACAAAATTTAAGTTCCACATGGAAAAATAAATGTAAAATCTAAACTAGGAAAGAAAGAGAAATAAATTACAAAAATGAAAGAAGAACAAATAAATAAAAATCTAACTATGAAAATGAAAATAAAAACTAATTACAAAAATAAAAGAAGAATAAATAAAAGTAAATCTAAATTATGAACATGAAAACAAAATTTAAACTAATTACAAAAAAAACAAGAACAAATAAAGGAAAATCTAAATTATGCAAGAAAGTAAATCTATACTAAGAGAGTAATACAAGACATGAAAGTAAATCTATTCTACTATACAAGAAAATAAATCTAATCTACTAAAAAATAAAATAACATAAAAATAAAGAAATAAAAGGAAAAAAGAAAACTTACATTTCAAGAGGGTCCTAGCCTCCTGAAGAAAGTAAATTTCCATCTCCATACTCATCTTCATCCAGTCAAGAAAAAAAGAAAAATATGAAGAGGTGAGAAAAATTCGTTTATTGAAAATTTGGAAGGTCTTCTCGATTAAGAGTAACACTCCTCTGCAAATGGAGTTACAAAATTTTTCCACCCCTCAAACTCTCACTCTCTACCTCTATTTATACACCAATACACTCAACCCTAATAATTAAAATATATTAAAACCCATAAAACTGTAGTACAAAAATAGATCGCACTAACTGTCGCACTGGGCATCGATGCCCCTTTCGATACGCAGTCCGCTAGATTTCGACTTCGGCTGAATTTGTGTGTTTTGGTTTTGGGCTTCTTGTCTTGGGCTTCTTGGGCTTCAATAAAAAAGAGAATATGGAGAATTGAGATATTTGAGGGTTTTTGATTGAAATAATCTTCTTGAGTTTTTATTCATTTGCCTGCAAATTAAGATAAAAGTTAGTATTAGCAGATATTTTTATTTAAATAATATAGATAATGAGGGTATAAAAATATAAGAAAATATGATTATCAAATACCCCCACACCTAAACTTTTGCTTGTCCTCTAGCAAAGAAGAAAAACTGAAAGAGAAAGAAAGAAAGAAAATGCTAACTCACTTTCGTAGGAATCATGGTTGTATTTAGCACATACAACAAGCCTTTAAACCCCTAGGTTATCCTAGTGGACGAGTTGCAGTCTCGTGAGGGTTTGTAGTGAATATACCCACAAAATTTGGTCGACTTGCCAATTTAAAGAAGTTAATATATAATTAATTTACTTGATATCTTCAAGCAATCTATTTCTAGCTAACTTTTGCTCTAAGAAAATGTTTTTATGTATAAATCCAAAATAAATCGCTTAGAAAGTCTTTTCATTATAGTTATACAAAACCAAATTCAACTTAGAAAAATTTTATTAAAAGTTTTGAAGGGAACATGCTAACTTCTTTGATTTAAATAATTTTAAATTCTCTTGAACCATTTATTTTTCAAAGATGTATACACAAATATAACTGTATATATAAAAATTTGTTGGTATATATATATAAAATTTTTAACACTCTTTATTCATTGGCATTTTGTTCTTCTTTATCTGGTTTCTAAGTGATCTTTTAAGGAGTTTTGGACCAACGGATCCCAACCTAATTGGGCTTAGGTCATTAAGTATAGAAATACTCCTTGGGCTTAATTACTCAAGACACTTAGGCTTAGTAAGAAAGAACCATCTTAGAGCTCAAGAGGAATTTTTGTTTAATATATATATATATATATATATATATATATATATATATATATATATATATATATATATATATATATATATATATATATATATATATATATATATATATATATATATATATATATATATATATATATCTTGAAGAATATTTAGATTAAAGGAAATTGAAAAATATTTTCCACTCTAAAGCTAAGCATGCAAAAATTTCATTACTCTTAATTAAAAGTTTCAAGTTGGATTATAGTAAAGTACCCTACTTTGAAAATTATTTCTTGAGAAATTTATTTAGAGTTATCATAAAAGGTTATCTTGAGTATAAACTAACTAAGAATTAGAAAGTTTAGAATTTATCAATTGGATAAATTATTAATTAACTCTATTACATTGGCAAGTGACAATTATTTTTTATTACAAGAAAATGGTTAACAAAAGAAAAAATGAGACAAAAATGAAAATGGTTAGAAAATGAAGATGAAAATGAAAATGGTTAGTTAGTCCACACCCCCACACCTAAATATCGCATTGTCCTTAATGCAAAGTATATGATGCATAAGATAAAGAAGATAGGAATTAAAGCACTTTCATTGGTTTGGTCGACCTTGAACATGATAAAATCTGCATTATCTTTGGTATAAGAAGGAAAAAGGGAATGACCTTCTTCTCGGCCTCTTCCCGAGCCATCCTCTCGGCCTCCAACACCTCTTATAATCTGGAGGGGATGCCTCATGCGTGCTCAAGTCGGGAGAACAGCTCCTGCTCGAGCAAGGCCCCCCGTAGTAGATAGCCCTTGAGGGCTTGGTGAAGGCCGACACTGGGCATCCTCGAGAGGATTTCATCATCCCGAGCGAGATAGAACTGCTTCAAAGCCCGAGACTGGGCCGTCCAAGACTCCAAGACCGAGCTTCTCTTGTCGAGATATCGCTTGGGAGTGAACCTATAATCAGCGGACGGCTCTCTGTCATGTCGAGGGCCTTCCCTCGACGAACCAATCAGCATTGCCTTTAGATCCCCCCACACGTTCGGGTCGAGCTCATCGATACGATGGGGGAAGGGCCACTCCAAGACGCCCCCTAGAGCCAAAGCTACATTAGCCCTCGCCTACTCCTTTGCTGGCAGAGATTGGGCCGCCTCCTCTTTGGCTGCGGCCGGCACCCAGCAGGCTCCTTGCCAGGCCTATGGGCTGGCTCAAATAGAGGAGGTTGGGCCGTCAACTTTCGAACTCGAACCTCAGCCTCAGTAGGCTCGGCCACCTTCTCTCCCCCAATAGGCCGAGCGGGGGATCCTTCATCAAGGATGACAATCTTGGATGGCTCGATGAGGGGGACGTCTAGAGCTGGGGTATGTTGACCGACTTCCTAGATCGGCACGGGAGAGCTTGCCTCTACTACTTCCTCCGAGCTAGCCCGAGCCGTCTCGGTGCTCCTATGAGGACCTTGGACACTCACCTTTCGTATCCTCCTCTTCGTTTTCTCAGGCTTCTCGCCCTTAGCTATTGTACTCAGCCCCGCCAGCCGAACTGCAATTTCGACGGCATTCGCCGCCACTTCCTTGGCCTCCGCGGGGGCCAACTTAGCCCTCAAACACTTCTGGGGCCTAATTGCCGACCCTGGCTGCGCCTGATTTGACTTTTTCAGTGAAAGAGCCAGGACCGCCGCTCGGATGGTATCTTCCTCTATTGGCAGGATTCTGGATAGGCCGACCACTCGAAGAACAGCCGGCTCAAACCGATGAGTGTTTGAACAGCAATCTGTTGCTTTCTTCATAAATGCTCCTAGAAAAGCTCAAACCGATGAGTGTTTGAACTTCCACCCAGACTCGGCCCGCCGAGTTCGAGTGAAAGGGGCCACTGTTATAGCCTGCAAATAACTAAGTAGGGAAAGGGGGCCACTGTTATAGCCCATAAATAACTAAGTATTAACCCCTACTAGGAGGCCAACACGTGTCCCGCTCCATGCCTAATCAGACGGCCGACTCGAGTCGCTTCCACGGTCAACCTAATAGGCTGACAACTTGTGTGGCTGACAAAAAAGGCGATACTTGTCGACCTACCCACCAGATCGAAGCCACAAGCACCCACACTCGGCCTACTGTGCCAGCCGACAACTTGCGTAGCTAACTAAAAAGGTGATACTTATCGTCCTGCTAACAGAGCCGACTCGAGAAGTGGTGTGCCCTCGAACCCCCCACCGACAACTGGCTACCCTCGTCTTAAACGCGCCGTTAGAGTCATCATTACTCTAGCCCCCATAGTATTTATGACTCATCGAACCTAGTTAGCACTCAACACCTCCTGTCACCCCCACATTTGCCGCCTGGATGAATCACTCCTCCCGACAGCTGACACCTGTGAAGTAGGTGATGACCGAGCTGCCAGTTGGACTCGGCCAAAGTTACCTAGCTACCCTTTGATCTACTATAAAAGAAGCTGTGCTGCCTAAGGTAACTTCTGCTATCTTCTGCTCTCATGCAACTTTGAACACACTCTACTACTTATCACCTATTTTCCCACTCAAGATCAACTACTGACTTGATCGTTACAGGAACAATCGGAGAGCCCAACTCCAGTCTCTCACGAGTTCTTCATGTGCAGGAAAGGACTTCGGACTCCAAAATCAGTCATCTGAGGAAGTTTGAGGACCCTAACACCACCATAATCCATAAATAAACCCCTTGTTTGATAACTGACATCAACAAACATATCACTTTTTAGTCTAAAATTCATAGGACTATCAGGAAATAGGAATTTTGGTATCTGACACTTTATTTCCATTGGAAAAATTATTGCCAACAGACTGCCCTCATCTGCCAAATCCTATTTCTAAAAATTAATGTGCATTTGTTTTTGGTAGATAGATATTTGACAATATTATAGTCGCTTTGGAACTCATCCACTCTATGGGATGAAAGAATCTAAAGCGATGTTTCGTGAATTAAAGCTCGACATGGCCAAAGCCTATGACAGTGTTAAGAATCTTAACCTGCTCTGAATAAATTTTGATCGTAGATTCCGATCAAATAAATTTGAGCCATCCAATTCCATCGAATCCTTGATTTTTAACAAGTGTCACAGTCTTATCTTCAAGTGGAAAGTCACAAATGTTGTTCTATGTTTGCTAAATCACGTTGTGAGTTTCAAATTTGATTTTTGGGTTTTCATAATGGTTTGGGTGTTAAGAGAGAGATAAATAGGTTTTATGACAAATTAGCTTATTGAGTTGGACCCAATAGAATGGACACCCATTTGACCCAAACCCTTTTCTTTACTCCCCATATAAAAGCATCAAATCCTATCCCTCATGAGATTAGTGCTGAGGTTGGAGAGCTTGGAGGTCAAAGAGGGAATTGCTTTTACACCCAACGCAAGTGTTTTCTTGGTTAAGGATTTTCTTTTTAAAATTTAGATTTTATGTTGGAGATCTCAATTTCCTCTTGATAATAATAAAAGTTAGATTTTAAAAGGATTTATTTTTGTATTTTTATGAGATCTAAATAAGGGAAGATCACTCTAATATGTGGATTTCAATCTACAATCTCTTTTAAGGAGAAGGACCCATTGCTGTAGATTAATGCTAACTTTGTAAGATAGAATCTTTGATCCATGTTTTAATGCAATTTTTTATGGGTTTGGAGTATTATGTGATCTCTACAATTCGATGATATTTTTGGATAGTTTTTAGTAGATTAGATAGAGGTTGTCCCTATTACAATTCAAATAGTAAATTTAGAAAGACATGACCATTAGATGTGAAACTTGATGGAATAGATTCCCGTTGGCAGTACAAAATCTAGGTTGAAGTTGGTTTTTTATTTAGTTTTGAAGCGAGAACGTATTTGACTAAAATTATTTTGAAACTCACTGATTTTAGCAGGAGCGCATGCGCTCAACCTATCCAGCATACGCGCTCAGTGAAAAATCTGAGAGTAGCTTGGTTTAAAGTGTTAAGCGCACACGTCCAAACAATGAGTGCACGTGCTCAAGCGGGTTTTTCAAAGGTGAGTTTCTTTTTTGATTTCTCAGTCTTTAGTCAGAACTTGACTAACATAGCATCGGTATGATCGTACACGCCCAACCTCCAATCACACGTGCCCAGTACAAGAAAATAGATTCTTTCGATTTTAGAAAATGGATTCGTTCGAGCTTCTTTGTCATGATTCTTTAGTTTCTATTCATAGAGCATGATATCAGTTATGCATCTTTGTTTTATTCTTTCCATCTTGAGATAAAGTAGATGATAAAGTATTGATTGGTTAAAGTTCTTCGTTTATGTCCGTTTTATCAAAATCATGATCTATCCATATTTATGTACAAGTAAGTCCTATGGTGCTATGTTGTCGCATAGTATTTTATCATATGTTTCTACCATGCTATATTATGTTACGTCATTACCTTGAATCCATGGACATTATGAATGTTAGCCTAGGTGATACCTTAGACTTTTGTTTGCTCGGTTCGTTATGATGAGCCTTGGCCTTAGGAGTATGCACGATTAGGCACTATGATGTGTTATATACATGATGACGATGATTGCTTGTAGTTGGATATTGGACATGTCCTTCATGACACTAAATTAAGAATGTTTTCTATTTGAATCAAGAAAGTTCTCAGATTAGGATACGTTGTGACTGTGAGTGGAGGCTTGTGATTCTCCACAATTAAAAACTTGATCAAATATGAAACAAGATAAACTAAGAAAGAGAAACCAAGAAAGAGATCAAGTATCAGCGGTATCAAGTCATGAATGCCTTGCTTTGATATTTGACGGGCATTTTTCATTTGCTTTGAAAGCCCAGTCGAAGAGGGAACCCATGTGATGGATGTTATCTATGGATTGAGTTATTCGGGCCTAGTGCATAATATATTATTTATGACCAAGTAATGAAAATGATCATGTGGATTAATTTGATATCTCATTGATAATGTATGGCACGGGGTTATGTTTGACTCTAATTCTAGATAAATCTATGCACATATACCAAGTAAATTAAGAATCCAAGTAACATTCCCAGTGGGTATACCAAACACACATTATCCCGTGAATAAGATTAAGTAAAATCTGATAATTGTTAGATGCATACACTACCCTTGCATCACCCTCAAGGTTTTAGGCACACTCTCATTGTATATTTCTGTGTTGTTGTATATCTGGTTATCTGCTACCTCTGATTTATGATCTAGATTTTGAGATGCATGTTTCTTGTACATGAAAAATAGTAAAGTGATATAGTTATATAGTCTTTATTTTGTTTATACCAGTCATGCATTCATGATGCCTGTTACATGTGCGCAAACCACTTCTTCATTTTACCACTCGCTATACGGCTTTCTAACCATCCTGGTTTTGCACACCAGTGGCGACCTTGAACATTTCACCCTTGCTTTTCAAGCACCTTAGAGTCTAGTGATCTTTAGTGGATGGGGTTTCTATCGACCAGCTTGCCTGTCTGTTTATCTAGTTTGTTCCAGTTTGTTAGTTGCCAGACTTTGTTTTCTATATTTACATTTATGCTGTTATGTAGTGACTCTAATGTACTTAGTTATTGCAGTTATGGCTCCAGACTAGTTATTATCTTTGTTGTGTAGCCGCCTTATTATTATGTTTATTGTGAAGATGATATTGATATCAGACTCATGTATCCTTATTCAGTATCTATAGGGCTTGTTGTTTACTTTTGTTGAATATATTTGCTTCCGAGTACCTGTACTGTATACTTGCTTTTGACTGTATATCAATTTCTTTGAGTTTTGATTATGTATGATTCTATGGTTTTGTTCTTGATATGATAGATGAGATGTATGTACCGGTGTTTCTAATAGGCTTTAGTAATTGCTTCGAGTGGTGTTGGGCCTAATTGTATATGTTGCCTAGCCTAGTTATGTGCCCGTCAGGTGTTTCTGAACACGGAGCGTGACAAGGACTTTGTTTGGTATTAGAGTTAAGGGTTTATCAGTACATACATCTGAATACCATAAGAATATTTCACAATGTTTACATATTTTCCTATCGTTTGACTCTGTATTCTTTGACCCCTACCTGAGGCCTTCTTCATCTGTTACAGGTTGAAGGCGATATATGTCCATTCCTTTCCATGTGTACCTATAAGGACCCTAACTCGCCTTAAATCATTTTCAACCATAGATCTTGATCGGATAATTTTGAACCGTCCAATTTTATTAAATTTAGGATTTGTGACACGTGTCACATTCTTTATGCAAGTAGAAGGTCCTAATTATTATTTTATCTTTCTTTAAAAATCAAGTTTTGGGTTTATCAAGATGTTTTACTTTGGATTTTTATAATGACTTGGGTTTAAGAGTGATGATGGGCATTAGGGCATATTAGGTTTTTCGTTGGATCCACTAGGAGGGTGTCCATTTGCCCATGACCCAATTCATGAAACCTCATATAAAAAGCATCATTTTCTCTCCCTCAAAAATGAGGACTGAGATTTGGAGAGCTGAGAGGCCAAGAGAAGAGAACTCTACACCCCAAGGCTAGTGTTTTTGCTTGCTAAGTTTATTATTTCAAAATTCTAATTTATGGGTCTTTTAGATCTTGATTTCTTTTATTTTATCAATCAAGAAAACTTTGATATTAATTTCTTTTCAAATTCGTTGGTTTGGATCACGGGGAAGATTTCTCTAAGAGGTAGATCTTAATCCACAATCTTTTTCAAGAAGAAGGACCCAATATTGTAGATAAAAGATATTGCAAGTTGAGTCTTTATTTTATGATTTGAGGTATAAATTCATGGGTTTTGTGTATCTTTGAGACTCTGCATTCAATTGATGTTTTTTGATTGAAATGAGTAGTTGGATAATGAGTTGTCCTTATTTTTGATTTGGATTGCGAGCCCTCGAGTTCTAATGGTGGATTGGTGAATACTCGATGTTTTGAAGTGTAAATTAGTGGAATAGTTTTCTTTTGGCAACACAAAACTTAGTGGAATAGTTTTCTTTTGGTGAATACTCGATGTTTTGAAGTGTAAATTAGTGAAATAGTTTTCTTTTGGCAAAAGTTAGTTTTTGATTTGGTTTTGAATCAAGTGAGTATTTGATAAACAATATTTTAGGAGTGACGGTTTTCAATACGAGCGCATGCACTCAGTGAAGTTCAGAGAGCAGAATGTTCTGCAAGGTTTGAGCACGCGTGCCCAAACAATGAGTGCAAGCACTCAAGAGGATTTTGAAGATGATCTTCAAGTTTTGATTTTTTCAGTCTGTTGTCATGACTTGGCTGACATGGCATCGGGGTGAGCGCACGCGCTCAGCACAAGAAAACAGATTCTTTTGATTTTGAGAATTTGATTTGTTTAAGCTTGTTTTCTATATATTTTTTTTGGTTTCCTTGCATGTATTTTCATATCATTTATGCAAATAAGTTTTTCTTGCAATCTTGAGATAAAGTAGATGTTATATTAATTGCTAGGTTATAATTCTGTCTTTATCTTGTTTTATTGAATTCATGATATATCCATGTTTAAGTATGCAAGCAAGGCATATTGTGCTATGTTATCGCATAATGTTATCATATGTTTTGCCATGTTATGCTAAACTATGCTCTGATCGAGAATTTATGAACATTATGCATGTTGGCCTAGGTTGTACCTTAGACCTTTGTTCACTCGGTAAGTTATCATTGAGATTTGGCCCTAGAGATATGCATGATTAAGCACCATGATGTGGTATATACATAATGATGATGATTACCTATGTCTAGATATTGAGCGTATCCCTCATGACACTAAATCAAGAATGTTTCTCTATTTTCAAATCAAGAAAGTCCTTGATTTAGGATACATTGTGACTATGAGTGGAGGCTCGTGATTCTCCACCACCAAAAACTTGATCAAGTAAAAACATAATAAACCAATAAAGAGAAATCAAGAAAGAGATCAAGTATTCACGTGTATCAAGTTATGATGACTTGCTTTGATATTCGACGGGCATATTTCATTTGCTTTGGAAATCTAGTCGGAGAGGGCACCCGCGAGATGGATGTTCTCTATGGATTAAGTTATTCAGGCCTAGTGCATAACATATCATGTATTACGAAGTAAAAAGTATTTATGTGATTTAATTAATGGGAGGGATTTAGGCATCTCATAGATAATATGTAGCCCATGGTTGTGTTTGAGCCAATGTCAGAAGAGTCTGTGCACATAAATCAAGTAATGTAAGAATCCAAGTAACATTCCTAATTGGTACGCCAAACACACATTATCCCGTGTGAGGTTTCTCTAAATAAGATTAATTAAAATCTAATGTTTGTTAGATGCACACACTACCTTTGTAGCACACTTCAGAAGCTAGGTGCACTCTTGTTGTTATAGCTGCGTTAATGTTATTTTGGTTATTTGTTTCTACCTGTTCTACGCTCTGAAATTTTGAGATGCATGTTCTTTTCATGAAAATAAATAAAGTGATGCAATTATATAGCCTTTCTTATGCTTAAATCAGTCATAAATTCATGATACACATTACATGTGCACAAACTGCTCCTTCATTTTACCACTTGCTAGACTGCTTTCTGACTGTCCTGGTTTGCACACCAATGGCGAACCCGGGTCTCCCACCCTTGCTTTCAGGCACAGCAGATCTAGTGATATGTCATAGATGGAGTTCCTGATGACCAGCTTGTCTATATGTTTTAGAAAGATTAGTATTTCATGAATCCCTCCGGTCAAGATTTGTCGTCAAATCCTCCAAGTTAAGATGTTTGGAGAAATGCTTAGAAAGATAGTCAGTCGCAGGAGGGGGCAACCAAGGACAAGGTGACTGGGATCAACTATAGCACAGCAGCTACGGATTGGGAATCATCCTTGGTTCTATATCATCCTTTTTACCAGACTTTAATTTTTATGCTTATCTTTGTACTGTTATGAAGTAACTCTGATGTTTGTAGATAGTTATAGTAGTTGTTTTAGACTTATGAGGTCATGTGGCCTGGATTTTATGTATCTGAGTTGTTGACATTGTTATATATCTTTTATGTTATTCTTTATCTATGGGACTTAATGATATTTGTTGAGTATCTTGCTTCCAATGTGTATTTGTACTAAATACTTATGCCATATTTTAGTTCCTTGTATTTGCTTTTATGTATGATTTTGTGATTTTATTCTCGTGTATGGTGAATGAGATGCATGTTCTTTTCATGAAAATAAATAAAGTGATGCAATTATATAGCTTTTCTTATGCTTAAACCAGTCTTGAATTCATGATACACATTACAGGTGCACAAACTGCTCCGTCATTTTACCACTTGCTAGACTGCTTTCTGACCGTCCTGGTTTGCACACCAGTGGCGAACCCGGGTCTCCCACCCCCTCTTTCAGGCATAGCAGATCTAGTCATATGTCATAGATGGAGTTCCCGATGACTAGCTTGTCTATATGTTTTAGAAAGATAAGTATTTCATGCATCCCTCCGGTCAAGATTTGTCGTCAAATCCTCCAACTTAAGATGTTTGGAGAAATGGTTAGAAACATAGTCAGTCGGAGGAGGGGGCAGCCAAGGACAAGGTGACTGGGATCAACTATAGCACAGCAGCTACGGATTGGGAATCATCCTTGGTTCTATGTCATCCTTTTTACAAGACTTTAATTTTTATGCTTATCTTTGTACTGTTATGAAGTAACTCTGATGTTTGTAGATAGTTATAGTAGTTGTTTTAGACTTATGAGGTCATGTGGCCTGGATTTTATGTATCTGAGTTGTTGACATTGTTATATATCTTTTATGTTATTCTTTATCTATGGGACTTAATGATATTTGTTGAGTATCTTGCTTCCGATGTGTATTTGTACTGAATACTTATGCCATATTTTAGTTCCTTGCATTTTCTTTTGGGTTTTTTCATGGAAACCACCTTATAAGTTCAAAACTTTTATAAAAACCATCTTTAAAGTTTTTTTTTGATAGAAACCACCTTATAAGTCCAAAATCCCCTCAAAGTCACACTTCCTATTCCATTTTCAAATGCTTCCTTCTTCTTCATCTTCCTCCTCCTCCACTCCTTCCCCTCTTCCATTCCATCCTCCTCCTCCTCCACCTCCTTCCCTCCTCCTCTCCTCCTCCTCATCCTGACCTCTTTCCCTCCTCCTCCTCCTCCTCCACCTCCACCTCCTTCCCTCCTACTTTTCTTCCTCCTCCTCTCCTCCTCCTCCACCGCCGGCGCCGACCTCCTTCCCTCCCCCCCCCCCACCAAAACCCCTCCTCCTCCTCCTCTATTTTTTCATTTAGGATGAATGAGGGGTATTGTAGTAACTTCGCATTTTTTTAAAGCAGAAATTATTCAAAAGTGTGACTTTGAGGGGATTTTGGACTTATAAGGTGGTTTCTATCAAAAAAAAACTTTAAAGGTGGTTTTTATAAAAGTTTTGAACTTATAAGGTGGTTTCTATGAAAAAACCCTTTTCTTTTATGTACGATTTTGTGATTTTATTCTGTGTATGGTGAATGAGATGTATGTACCGATAATTGATATAGACTTAATTATATACTTTTGGGTGATGTTTGGCCCGATTGTATATGTTGCCTAGCCTAGTTATGTGCCCGTGAGATGCTTCTGAGATATAAGGCATGACAATACCAGTAGTCTTGAGTTGGCCAGAGTGGGATTTGATGCCCTAGGCCGTATTACCAGCATCGCCGTCGAGGATGTTAGACGAGGAGAGGTCAATGAGCGGGAGCTCTATACTCTTTTGATGGAGCAAGATAGCACCATCTAGGATCTACACCAGGAGCTCACGTTATTATGAGTAGACTATATGAGGGAGTGGTATCTCATGAGGTACAAGTATGGAGGGCTTGGACCACTTGGCAGCTGAGGCTAATGATGACACTATGATAAATCATACTATTTCCAACTGGGCCGATGCCCGAGCCCAGGCAGCGACTATACCTACCTACACTTCGTCAGTGACAAGCAATCGATGCCATCATCAGGGGCACACCTGTACACATGCTTTACGACCTTAGGCCTATGCTACACATGTGGGAAGTCATGCCACCTCCTTTTAGATTGCCCTCTCTATGCCCCTGCCCACTCCAGAGACCACCCAAGAGGAGGTGACAGCTGATTCATCATCTTAGGTCTCAAGTAGGATAGAACCAAGATCAAGGAGGACTGCTCGTATTAGTACTGGAGGACTAGATCCATGGTAACTCTAGGCCTTAGAGATGTATGTTGCTTTGGATCGTGAGGGTGAGTAAATTCATCACATAGTTTCGTATCATTCGCATTCACTTGAGTTCACTGCATTCCATGCATTCTTTTATACCAAGCCTGACATGTTAGAACCATTAGCGGAGTAGTGGTGGTGGATTAAGAGTGTAAGCTATGCCCTATAATTATTTGTGGTCAGGGGCTTTACGCAGACTTGTTAGTGCTAGATTATCCTGGGTATGACATCATCTTAGGAATGGATTGGCTCAGCACCTTTCACGTAACTATACATTGCTGCTGATGAGTCGTTAGTTTCTATTTGCCTGGCATACACCTTTTGAATTCGTGGGTGGTAGTCGGAGTTTGGATCCACTAGAGTATCAAGCTGTAGCTACCAGAGTAATGGCTGCAATGGGGTTATAGAAGTTGATGGAGAAGAGGCCTATTCCACACGTAGTGATGGAGGGCATAGAAGTCGATGGAGGAGAGACTTATTCCACACGTAATGATAGCGTTTATGGACATCTTTCCTGATGAGTTGCTAGGATTACCACCACCTAGTAATATAGCATTTTTCATCAACGTATTACTAGACACGACACCAATATTCAAACCAGTGTACCGGATAGCCTCAATGGAGTTGGCAGAACTCAAGGAGCAATTAAAGGATTACCAGAGGAAGGGGTTTATACGTCCTAGTTGTTAGCCATGTGGATCATCAATTTTATTGCTAAGAAAGAAAGATGGGAGTAGATGTATGTGTGTGGGCTAGATGGAGTTGAATAGGTGACTATCAAGGATAGGGGCGGTGGTCGGTCTCTTCTTCAACTTCTCAAAGGATTATCAAGATTGATCAAGAGGTTATGTTACTCTCGGTGATGCACTAGTCAAGGGACTTGGATGTGTATTGATATAAAACGGCAAAGTAATTGCTTACGCCTCGAGATAGTTAAGGCAAGAGGAATTATGCTACTCATGATTTGGGGTTTGCCTGTAGTCATTTTCAAGCAAATCTTTTTCTTTAATTTTCAATCTTCTTCTTCTAGTTTAGTCCTTCACAAGAAAACACACAAATCAAAGAATCAAAATAAAAATCCTAGTTATAAACATCTTCCTCAGCAATTGGCCAATGAAAACTTACATTGCAAGGAGTTTGTTCCTTGAAAGCAAATCTTCATCTTCATCATCAAAGAGAAGAAGAATAAAAATTAAAAGAAAGATAAATTTTTTATTTATTGTAAATAAAAAATTTATAATTTTGGAAGGCCTTCTCAATTAAGAGTGGCCCTCTTCTCCAAAATAGAGTTTTTACAAAATTTTTCACATCCAAAACCCTCAATATCTATCCTTATTTATAGACTTCTGCAATTAACAAGAGCCCCTGGATTTATCTTGAGCTCCAAAACAAATCTCAGCCATTTACTATTCAGTTTTGATTCTGTTAGAAACTAATCGGTTGGCCAATCGGTTGACCAATCAATTAGCCAATTGATTGGCCAATTGACTAGAAGCTCTCAAATCTACCACTGCAGATAGCTCCGTCTCATCGAAATAAGTAATTTTCATATATAATATATTAGATTTTGCTTTCTGGATTGGAAGATAATGTCATTTCTTTGTAGTTGACCAGCATGAATATGAATTTAACTTGATTTCTTTTTATATTGGATTCTTGTTTCTTGAGCTTCTTCTGGGCTTCAATTAGAGATTCAAGAAGAGGTATATTGGACTTCTTTGAGCTCTTATTTGATAAATTATTTATTACCTATAAATTCACAAGACAAATGTTATTTATGAGTATATTTATTCAATAAAATAGATAATGAGGATATAAAAGTGTAATAAAATGTGATGATTGATGAGATTCAGTATTCAATATCCACATCTTTTCGATTAGGAGATATCTTTTTATTTTTGTTCCTTCCCCATATTGTTCTTTTAATTTTGAGGATGAAAATTTCTTTTCAGAGGTATATGGTATAAAGACCCTACACCGTTTCGAATAAATTTTGACCCTAGATTCCGATTGAATAAATTTGATCATCCAATTTTGTCGAATCCTTGAATTTTGACAAGTATCACATGTGTATCTTCAAGTGAAAAGTCATAAATGTCGCTTTACGTTTGTTAAATCATGTTTTGGGTTTCAAATTGGGTTTTTTGGGTTTTCATAATGGTTTGGACCTTAAGAGGGAGATAAATAGGTTTTTATGACAAATTAGTTTATTGGGTTGGATCCAATAGAATGGATACACATTTGACCCAAACCCTTTTCTTAGTTACCTATATAAAAGCTACAAATCCTCTCCCTCATTAGATTAGGCTGAGATTGGAGAGATTGGATGATAAAGAAAGGATTGCTTATGCACCCAAGGTAAGTGTTTTCTCGCTCAAGGATTTACTTTCTAAAACTTGGATTTATGGGTTTTGGAGATCTCAATCTTCTCTTGCTAATGATACAAGCTAGATTTTGGAAGGATTTATTTTGCACTTTCATGAGATTTGATTAAGGGGAGGACTAAGAGGTGGATCTCAATCCATAATATTTTTCAAGGAGAAGGACCCATTGTTGTGGATTAAGACTAACATTACAAAATAGAGTCTTTGATCCATGTTTTGATGGGATTTTTTGTGGGTTTTGAGTATTGTGTGATTTTCATAGTTCTATGTTGTTTTTGGATAGTTTTGAGTAGATAGGATAAGGGGTTGTCCCTATTTTTAGTTTAGATTGCGAGCCCTCGAGCTCCAATGGTGAATTTGGAAATACTTGATCATTTGATGTAAAACTTGATGGAATAGATTTCTCTTGGTGATAGAAAACTTTGGTTAAAGTTATTTTTTAATTTCGTTTTGAATTAAATAAGTATTTGAACAAAAACATTTTGAAACTAGCAGATTTCAGTACAAGCGCATGCGATCGACCTATCCAACACACGCACATAGTTAAATATTTGAGAGTAGTTTAGTTTATAGTGTTTGAGCGAACGCGCCCAAAAGATGAACGAATGTGCTCAAGTTAGTTTTTCAAAGATAATTTTTTATTTTGATTTCTTAATGTTTTGTCAGAACTTGGATGGCGTAGCATTTGGATGAGCACACACACCTAACCTTCATGTGCACGCGCTCAGTACAAGAAAATAGATTCTTTTGATTTTTAAAAATGGATTCCTTCGAGCTTGTTTTTCATGAATCTTTGGTTTCCATCCATGGAGTATGATATCAGTTTTGCAGCTTTGCTTATTCTTGTCATCTTGAGAAAAAGTAGTTGTTTGGTTAAAGTTATTTATTTATGTTCATTTTATTAAAATCATGATATATTCATATTTATGTAGAAGTAAGGATTATTGTACTATGTTGTCATATAGTGTTTTATCATATATTTTTGCCATACTATGTTATGTTATTGATGGGTAATTTTGAGTGGTTACCTTAGTTGCAAGTATACAACCCTTATCAAGTTATAGTATAAAAGATTATCGATCCCACGAGGAACGGGAAAGTAGGAGGAGTTTTGCTCAAGTTTTGGTTCTCAAATTATGCGCGACAATTAGGAGTTTATGTACAAATAAAATGAAAGTAAGAAAATGGTGAAAGTGGATGTGGAGAGATAAAAGAGAGTGGATTGTGGATTATGTGCAAAGGAGGAGAAAAATAAAGTTGAGAGTGTGGTGGTGGTTATATGCACATAATAACAAAACTAGGTTTGAGATTATATGCACATGGAGGGAAAATGAGATTGAGAGAAAATAAGTGCAAAATAAAAGAAAACAAGATTGAGAGAGAGGAGAGAGTAAAGGAAAATCAAAATCAAGAATAAAGGAAAATAGCAAACAAATGGAAAACAAGGATAAGTGCAAAATCAAGAATGTAAAGTATGGAGGATTAATTAAAGATATGAGGAATCTAGAGTAGATCCACTTAGCTTATCTCAATCTCATGAAAATGAGTTGGATTTGTTAGCTAGTTTCAAACAATCTCTAGGGATCCCACAAATATTGGCTCCACACTTAGAAAAGGGTAATTCCCTAGAGGGTTCTAGCCTCTAGGTGAATTAAAGAAAAGGAAAATCTATTCTAGAAAGTAAATACATTGCATGAAAGTAAATTGCATGAAAGTAAATTGCATGAAATTAAATTGCATTAAAGTAAATCTAAGCTACAAAGCAATAAATGAACAAGAAAGAAAATGAAAAAGAAATAAAATAGAAACCAACAACTCCTGATCTTAATCTAATCCTCCTTTTGGTCCTTGGATTAGAAGAAGAGAAAGGAAATTGAAGGGGTGAAAAATTTCATTTATTGTGTAACAAAGTTACAATTTTGGAAGGTCTCCTCAATTAAGAGTAACCCTCCTCTCCAAATGGAGTTTTACAAAATATTTCACACTCAAACCTCTCCCTCAACCCCTATTTATAGCCTACAGCAATGCACATGAACCATTGGATGAAACTTGGGCTCCAAGGATCAAATCTTAGCCACAAATCGAGTTAGTTACGGACCAATCGGTTGGCCAATCGGTTGGCCAACCGATTGGCCAACCGGTTGGTGAACCGATTGGAATTTGAAAAACTAAAATGCAGTTAGCTCCGTCTCGTCGAGATAGGCGATTTTCATATATTATATGTTAAATTCCGCCTTCG